>CM074499.1:27141397-27249536 GCA_037389245.1 Oryzias sinensis | reverse complement strand
AGATTGGACGAGGCTTGGTAGTGCCGGTGCGTGCCACGGTGGATGTACCTCCGGCGTGGCGGGAGCAGGGGGTCCGTGCGGGCGTAGAGCAGAGGAGCAGGAGCTGTAGGCAGCCAGCGGAGACGGAGGAGTTCCGATGCTGAGTACTGGATGAGCCAGGCCGTGGGGCGGTGGAAAAGCCAGAGGAGGATCCAGGTTAGAGCCGACCAGATGTAAAGTTTGCACGTCAGCATAGCTGACAGGAGAAGGCCCGGGACTGCAGACTGAAAAACGTAACTCCAGCTAGCCAAGCCCCAGGTTGGAGGAGTGGCCTAGTGGAAGTTATCGGTTATCGAGGCGTGCAGTGAGAAGTAGATAATCAAAGTAGTGGACACACTGACGTTTGTTCTCTTTTTTCACAGTCCAAAATCTGTCGTAGCAGAATCGTTTAGAAAAGCGAGAGTTTGGAGTTAAAGTTACCGGTGAGCAGCGGCAACAGTCATGCCAGCGTCCACTCGACCGGGATGTGAAAGATGTGAATGCTTACTAAGTATGTGGATTTAAGTATGTGAAAATAAAATGTTCTTACTGCAAGAGTTGTCTGAAAGAAATCCAATCTGTCCTGACCACATCCACCTGGTTTGGTTCTGCCACCAGACACGACAGCAACAGACTGCAGAGAGCCATCAGGTCTGCAGAGACATCCCAGCCTCTCCTCCATCCAGAACCCAGCCCGCTTCCAGCTGCTGAAATCTCCATAAACCCCTCAGATTTGGATCTTTTTAGTCTTGAGCTTTGTACGTCAAAGCCACCCGCCACACAGACCCCTTCATCCCACGACTCGTTGCTCAGATGAACTCTGAACAGCCACAGAGTACAAAACCACACACATGAACATTTTCAAAGCAGCTCAAATGTGTCATATGTATCTTTATTTTTGACTTATTTGTATTTTTTCACATATTTCTGCTCCATCTTTGTTTGCTTTGTCTTTCTACATGAGAGCATAAAGTCAGAATCCTTCTATGTGCACTCATACTTGGTCAATAAATGGGATTCTGATGCTGAAATGTGGCCTCTTGTAAAAACACTTCTACTATTCCAATTTTCTTTATGACTTTTCTAAACAATTGCAAATATAACATAAAAAAATACTATTGTTCTTCTGGTCAGCAATAAACCAATGGTATTCTAGGAAAACAGTATGCCACCACGACAGTACTACCTCTACAGACAAGTGGTTTGTCCCATTTCCTGTAAATAAAATCATTAATAAAAATATTCAAAGTAAAATTAGCCCTTTAGATATGAAGCCTTGACTTTATAAGAAGTTATATGAGAGAACATTAGTGTTTGTACTTTGAAAGGAAAGGTTTGATCCCACATTCCTCTTTGGGGCAGAACCAGCAGGGGGCAGTAGAGTATTACTCAATTTGACTTTAGCAAAATAAGTCATTTTTGTCATTAGAACTGGGAGGTGACTCTCACTAAAGTGTACTGGCAGATTTGACACCAGGCTGTTAATAAACAGTTTCAGGGACGTTTGTATGATGGAGGCAGAGACTCCTGGGCAGTCAGACAGAAATGGACTAATGGTAAAGAATGTACTTGAACACATTTTCTTCAGCTAATTGTTTAAAACAAACAAGTAAATGAATAAGAAATCAAAGCATTGTCCTTGTTCTCGAGACAGCAGCCTGTGCACCATACCTTTAAGTTTTACTTTAGACTGTAATCAATTATCGAGTTTTAAAGAAAAACATATTTAAATACAAAAAAAAATGAAACTGGCCTGGAGTTCTTCAGCAGGTTTTTTGTTCTTTTGTTTAAAAAAGAAAAATAATTCAATAAAAAACATTTTCTTCCTCTATCCGGGTAACATTTTTTATTTGATTTGATTTGATTTCTTTCATTTTTCACGACTTTCAGCTCTGGCACTTGGACTTGGACTAAATCAGCTGCTAAACCTCCTTCAGCTGAAAGCTTTTACATTGATACATATGTGTTAAGAGAGTGTTTTGTGCAAAAATAAATAACGAATTAAGCTGCTCTTATGATAAACAATGTACAACCAGGCTTGCGCTTTTCATTAATCATTTCATGTCCTTGAAAAAATACAGTTCAGTTAAATGTAAGGTGAAGTGAAGAAAATAAAGCTGCAGAACATAAAACTCAGGGTTAATATCAGCATTTTGGGAGATAATTAACTGCATGTTTTCAGTCAAATGAATCGGTGCCGTTAAAGGGGTCATGAGAATGAGGCCAACAGAAAGTGACGCATGTTCTGCAGACGGATGCTGCAAATCTGCTGAGGACTTGAAGTTTCCTCTGCTACAGAAAGGAAGAATCGGTTGTTGATCACAACTTACACTGGAATTTGGAGGAAAAAAAATTCTAACTGAATCTGTCAAAAAAAATGTTTAACATTTGTTTTTTTTTTTATGAAAACATGAGATGTAAGTTTTTATTAACTGAAATGTATTGTTTTAATGTAGTAGTCTATTTAACAGTGACATTGCACATTAGAAAGCCTCTGTAAGGGAAATGAATGAATAAATAAACAAACAAATAAATACATGAATAAAAGAAAAAGCCTCTGAAAGAAATTAAATAAATAAATGATTTAATGAATAGATTAAAATAAATAAACAAATAAATTAAAACGCCTCTGTAAATGCAACAGAGGTGGCCAAAAGGCTATTTTTCATCTGTAGTCCCTGGAAAGATATAACATTAACAACAAAAAGGGAACATAAATGAGATTTATATGTATAGATTGACTTTGTAAAAGGATAAGAAATTATATAATATATAATATAAACGAGCTTTAGAAACAATATTAACGAGTAAAAACAGAACAGTAGTAATTGATGAACATTCTATGAGAATGAAAATATAATAGAAACCTAAAAGCAGCAGAGAGATATCGAGTCTACAAAAGTAACCATTGATTAAAAGCTGTGGACAATGTTATGGACAATGTTTGAACTATTTGCTGATTAGCTGGAAGTTCAGTCCAGAAATATTTAAGAATAACTGTGCACCCCAGGAAGGAAAACAGAAAGTTCTGCAGCAGATGGCGTGTCCCCCACGGAGCCCTGATCTCAGCATCAACCGTGGGAGTGAGTTCTGCTTCAGTCACACAAGAAAGGATGCCGGGGAAAGAGTGTGCCATTTTTAAGTCAAGCATCAACATTGTTTGTTTTTTTCTGTTCTTGTTTTCTGTAAATGTTCCAAAAACATTTTAGAAGAATAATTTCACTAAGTGTCGCTCAAACAAACTTTTTTTTGAAGACACAGCATGGAATTTGATTGAAAACACACACTGATTTTCAGATTTGATCATGAACTGGACTTATTAACTCCTCCCACCTTGGCGTTCCAAACAGGAAGTACCCACCGCTTCCAGGAAGCCAAAATCCCAAAGACTTCTATACAGAAATAAACAGCTGTCACTCAGTCATTCTATTGGTCAGAAGAACCATTCTTGATCTGATACCTCTCTTTAACAGGTTCTTGATAGTCCTTATTTTTTCCATGATTCTTATTCTTTAATGCAAATCATTTAAGTTATAAACTGACCAATCAGACGCCTCAGGAAAAGTCGGTGGTGGATGTTCTAAACGTTTGTATAATAGATTTCCTGTGACCCGTTTTCACGGGGAGGGGTGTGGACTTCCAACATGCTCACTCCTGATTGGGGAAAGTTGCCATCCAAACTGCAATCACAATCATTGCTTAGCGGCAATTTCTAGTTCTAAGATGATGGCGTCCTGCAAAAAAAATGGCAACTGAATTTGGTCAAAGCTGGAAGTAAACCATGTTTTAATGCGTGAGGTCACACTCATCAGATCTCTTGGACAGATCAGATTACTCATATAGTATCCAAGATGGGCAGAGGAATCGCCTTGGCTCGGAGGTGTGCGCAATATTGTCCACCTTCAGTCATGAGGACAGTTGTACAGTCTTTGGTTTTGTCACATCTGCAGTATTGCCCAGTCATTTGGTCTAGTGCGACACAGGGGCATCTAAAAAAATTACAATTTGCCCAAAATCGAGCTGCCAGGGTGGCTCTTGGCTGCTCTTTTTGGACCAATGTGAACGAGATGCACAGCATTTTAGGTTGGTTGATGGTAAAAGACAAAGTACAACTCAGTCTTCAATGCTTAATGCACAATGTCATTTTTAAAAAATGTCCACAATATTTGGTAAACAAAGTTTTATACAGTGGGTATTGTCACCAATATCAAACTCGTCAGGTCAGCTCTGGTGATTTGATTGTTCCTTTTTCAAGATCTAACTATATGAGAAGAACAGTGCTGTTTAGATCTTCTGATGCATGGAATCAAGTGTCTGTAAGGACAAGGCTTATTAGTAACAAATATCATTTCAAAAAGATTTTAAAACTAAGATACATGGACTACTTACAATAATTAACAATTTGAATGATTAGCTGTTATGAAATGTATTATTGTTGGTGTTATGTTGCTATGTGTTTTGATATGCTGGTATAAAAATGAAATTGTTTTAACTTATTTTAACATGTGAAGCTTTTAAGGTAAATATGATGACAAAATACAGTGACTAATTAATCACTGTATTTTGTGAAATCAGTTTTGGTTTTTGTGAAATTGGTAAAATGTATGCATTTTTTGCGTATGGACCCCAGGAAGACTAGCGACCACTTTGTGGAAGCTAATGGGGCTCCCAATAAATAAACAAATAAACAAATAAACTCACACGCTCTAATTCTCTCAGGCTACGTTCACACCCATTTCGGTAACACGCGTTCAATTGACCACTTCAATGAAAAGTCTATTTAAACGGGCAATTCAGGCCTCTGCTGTCAAAACTCTTGCTTTCCCACATTGCTACACAAGTTTCTTTTATCTGTTTTTAGGCTCCATGTGTGTTAAAAGTTAAACCAGCAACTTCGAGCTTTGACCAATCAGGCACTCTGATTTTACAATGACGTATGGGTAGTGTCCTTTTTTACCGCATGAAAGCACAAGAAATTTGATCAAGGAGGAAAAAATAATAATTGCTGTTTGTGCCCGGCTGGAATTATTAGACACAAAATCTTTCATACAGTTAATGGGAATAGAGCAGTGAAAGTTAAGCCTGGAGCAAGATTCACCAGATTCACCCGGATTTGACATTTCGCACTAAGCCTCTTTCAACTGTAAGTCCAGTGTGATCACCATATGCTAAAAGCGCGTTCAAGAACCCGCTACACATGTGAATGGGACATTATACAGTCACTGAGTTTAATTTAAAGTCAGCCCTTTGGCTTTTCTTTAACCCAGGAGGAAAAAAACAACCTTAGTCAGGGTGTAAATATGGGTCCACAACAAGTGTCTCTTGGTAGGAAAGCAATTCATCATCCTCCCAGCATCACAACAGATCTGTCAATTTCTGCTAATTTGGTGGACGCTTCAGCAGATGTCTATCAATGGAAGGACTTCTGTGACCCTCAAAAAGTTCAGTACGCCTCCCAGATCCGCAGGACAAATTAGACCCTGGGTGAATTAATTCAACTCCATTAAAATCTTTCATCGACATCTGCCACAGCCGCAGCGCTCCGGCCCGCTTGTCTTGGCCTTTCTCCAGCCGGACGCCTCTTCAATTTAACTCCAATTTGGAGCTGGTGGATGTTGGCTGACAGTTTGAAGCTTCTCGGTGAGACGCTGACGAGTGTGTTCACTCCTGCTCCAGTAAAGTCATTGTCTCATCTGAACAGCACCACCAATCACATGAAAAGCTGCTCTGATCAAGATAATAGCTTGTGAAGGAACGAGATTAGATCCCTTTGAGGGGAAATGTGATCGTGTGGATTCGACTGGAGCGACCTTCTTGCAGGTGTAAGAAGAAAGTAATTAGGCCGTACATGTGGGCAGCATCACCACGGTCCAGCGAAAGGAAGGCAGTGTCGGAGCTGTTTACCATCACATGTAGGGCTATTGAAGGGTCCCTGCATTCAGAGCTCAGATGGAGAACAGACACTGCTCTTTTAGAAATCCAAATGGAGAGTAAATGCCTCACAGCTCAGAATCTGACTTAGATTCCTTCTGTCTCATGTGGATTCCCTATTCACTGACCAGTTCTGTCATAAATCTGCTCATGAGTTCACCCAAACTGGTTTTCATGTCACCTTCTCTGTGAGGAAACCTACGACTCAACAAAGATCAACGAGGATATGGTCTTTTTGTGTTGGATGTGGGCAAAAGGAGACTCTGAGACCACACAGAAATGAAATATATTGACTTTAGTTCCTTAATTAACGTGGGCGGCCGTGGTGCAGCGGTAGGGCGGTCGACCCATGATCGTAAGGTTCCAGGTTCGATTCCCGCCTTGCACGCCCATGAGTCGAAGTGTCCTTGGGCAAGACACTGAACCCCACCTTGCCTCTGGTGGTGGGCGGGCGCCTGTGTTTGGCAGCGGAGCCGCCACCAGTGTGTGAATGTGTGTGTGACTGGGTGAATGGGTCTGTGACTGTAAAGCGCTTTGTCCTTGTAGGAAGAAAGGCGCAATATAAGTATACGCATTATTAATTTTGAAATGTCAAGGATTATCCACCACTAAAGCTCAATTTCCTTACTATGTAAAACAACCGCGTTCATCATATTTGAAGATTTTTGAGACCCCTTTTTATTTAGCATGATCCAAACTTTCTTTAAAACACTGTATAAAACTTGTTCCATGTTTTGTGCTGTGTAGTTCACCACCACTCCACTAGGGGCAGTAGAAGGGCTTCAGGATTCTTCTGGTCATTTCACAATGGCTGCTTCCATGAAATCTCAAAATATCACTTTTGGTCATAAAAGTTTTGCAAAGTTTAAAAACATTATGATGAAAATAACTCATCTATTGATATTCATTTTTTTAAATGTCTACTTGCTGTGTTGAGAAATGCTCAATTAGTTTATAGTTAGTTATTGATAATACAGTTACACCATGTTAAAAATGTGGGGATCAAATTTAAGACAGTGGCTAAATGAGGCATTTTTCCCTGAACATTCATGTCAATATTATAAACTAACATTGTGAGCAAAAATCATTCAAAATATCTTAATTGATACTGTCTATATTTTATTAAGAAATGATATTCCTAAATTATGACTGTGGATTTCTTGAAAGAGTGAAGAGAGAAAAACGTATTAAATCAAATAAATTGAATTTTCTGTCAATTCTTTGATGTAGTGGGCTTTGCAGAGTTAAAGAATGATCCCCGTCTCTGTTGTTCCGGGTTACAAATAAACTAGTTCTAATAGTTAAACTGTTGGGAGTACACAGGGTCAAATTTGGCCAATGTTTTTTTTTCTTTTGCTTGTTTTATTTACTTTTTTCCATTAAGTTAATTTTTTTTGCCCACATTTAATTGATTCTACCTAAATTGAACAAACAAACAAAAACAATCATCAAATTAACTTTAAAGGCCCAAAGCCTCTCTTTACAATTACCGGTACATTGAAAATCTTCTTACTTTTTTTTCTATTCAATGTGACGCTAAATTAAGGATTACGTGAAATCCTCTTCACCTTTATCCACCTTTGTCATGGTAGGGAGAACACGTCAATGGAAGGATCGGGTCATCTGGACCCCATAGGATAGCACAAGGGTTAAACCGGAGCAGGAAGTGTGTCAGTGCTTTGTGACAAACACTTTAGTTATTGCAGAAGATGGACTGATCCCATGACTTAATACAGCCAATAACGGTACATAATAAAGCTAATTTTCTTTTGTTTTAAACTGGATTTCACTCAAGCTTCACCTGGAATCAGTCATTTATTTAGGTTTTGTGAATCCTCATTCTCCCAGCTTTCACAACCTGTTTACTTTTCCAGGAAAAGGGCAGACTTACAATTAGGCAAAGGTATGTGATTTCTTGGGCCACCGAGCTGAACACTTAATAAAGTGTCTAATAAAAATTTTAAACCCATCATTATTAAATTGTCATAAAAAAACACACCCAAAAACACTGAAATGGCATAAGACATGTGGAAGTGTTTCGCCCTCCACAGTTCTTCTGAGCCGAGTCAGTGTTGCCAGATTGTGTGATTTCCAGCCAGGTTGGGCAATTTTTATTCTGACTTTGCAGGGAAAAATTGCTCTAGGCAGGTGGACATAATTTGGGCGAGTTTAAGATCAATTCAATGGTTCTTAGTTCCTTATTGATTTACATTTCAAGCAGGGGACGAGCGGCCAGGGGAGGCAGGTGAAGCAGTGCCTCACCTGTCATCTTCCTCACCTGCTGTCATGAGCGGTATAGCCTAATAATAATAGAAAAAATATGTGTCCACTAACCTGTTCCAGAATTAATGTTTGGTTCTTATCATTTTAATCATTTTTATCTTCAAAATAGCTGTATTTTACTTATTTCCTGTTTCATTTCAGTGCAGGCTGCGGTTTGTGCAACCCCACGTGGGTTTACTGTCCCTGTAGTTTACTCACGCTAATAATGTTGTTCATCTTTGGGCATAGCCCTTCAGAGGTCCCTACAGAGAATCACCTTACACTGATCTACACAGGTGGTTCGGCAGATTTCTACACCAGATGCCCTTCCTGACACAACCATCTATTTTTGGCAGTGTAGTACTTTATTAATTTTTTAATACATTCTTGACATTTTTATTCCATGTCCTCCCTTTCTATTCGATAAGTAATGTATTTCACATTGGGGCTGCACGGTGGCACAGTGGTTAGCGCTCTTGCCTCACACCAAGAAGGCCCCTGGTTCAAGTCCCAGCTGGGGGACCTGAAAAATCAACATCAATGGGGGACCTTTCTGTGTGGAGTTTGCATGTTCTCCCCGTGTATGCATGGGTTTTCTCCGAGATCTCTGGCTTCATCCCACTATCCAAAAACATGCTTCATTGGTTAATTGGCAACCCTAAATTGTCCATAGGTGTTAGAGTGAATGGGTGTGTGATTGAGGACATTCCCTGCAACAAACTGGTGACTTGTTCAGGGTGTCCACCCTGCCTTCGCCCACAAGTGGCCGGGATCGGTTCCGGCAGCCCCGTGACCCCGAAAGGGATAAAACGGTTAAGAAAATTAATGAATGAATGTATTTCACATTTGTC
The DNA here is from genome assembly GCA_037389245.1 of Oryzias sinensis. NCBI lineage: Eukaryota > Metazoa > Chordata > Actinopteri > Beloniformes > Adrianichthyidae > Oryzias > Oryzias sinensis. Next base: position 27,240,474 of record CM074499.1, on the reverse strand, counting down.
TGTCGCTTATTTAGTGTTGAAATCAGAGGTGAAGCTGGACTGAAAAGACAGAATTATGAAGGCAGGAAAACAACTGAGCTCTTTTTTATAATAAGCAGCAGATCATTTGTTTTATGAATGCATATATATATATACATATAAATATATATACAAAAAAAAAACGCCCCTCTCACCCTCCGCGGGTGGTTTCTCCTCCAAGCTGGGGTCCTCTACCAGAGGCCTGGGAGCTTGAGGGTCCTGCAGTATCTTAACTGTTCCTGTTCTTTTCTGGATTGAGATGTCTGAGGTCTTTCCAGGTATCTGTTGTAGCCACTCCTCCAGCTTGGGGGTTACTGCCCCGAGTGCTCCAATTACCACAGGCACCACTGTCACCTTCACTTTCCAGGCTTTCTCCAGTTCTTCTCTGAGTCCCTGGTATTTCTCCAGTTTCTCATGTTCCTTCTTCCTGATGTTCCCATCGCTTGGCACTGCCACATCCACCACAACGGCTTTCCTCTGTTCTTTATCCACCACTACAATGTCTAGTAGGTTCTCCATTACAATCTTATCAGTCTGGATCTGGAAGTCCCACAGGATCTTTGCCCTCTCATTCTCTACCACCTTCGGAGGTGTTTCCCATTTTGACCTTGGGGTTTCCAGTCCCTATTCTGCACACATGTTCCTGTATATTATTCCAGCCACTTGATTGTGGCGCTCCATGTATGCTTTACCTCCCAGCATCTTACACCCTGCAGTTATGTGATGGATTGTTTCAGGCGCCACTTTGCACAGCCTACATCTTGGGTCTTGTCTGGTGTGGTAGATCTACACCTTGGGTCTTGTCTGGTGTGGTAGATCTACACCTTGGGTCTTGTCTGGTGTGGTAGATCTACACCTTGGATCTTGTCTGGTGTGGTAGATCTGAGGCTCTATTGCTCTGGTGCTCAGGGCTTGTTGCTGAGCTGCCAGGATGAGTGCCTCAGTGCTGTCCTGTAGGGCAGCCCTTTCTAGCCATTGGTAGGACTTCTTGATATCAGCCACTTCAGTTATGGTCCGGTGGTACATCCCATGCAGGGGTTTGTCCTCCCATGAGGATCTGTCCTCCAGCACTGTATCCTCTGCTCTCCATTGCCTGAGACATTCGCTGAGCACACTGTCAGTTGGGGCCTTGAGCTTGATGTACTCATGCATCTACTCATGATGTTTCATCCTGGATAGTGGCTTCTACGCTCACTAGTCCTCGGCCTCCTTCCTTGCGGCTAGCATACAGTCTCAGGGTGCTGGATTTGGGGTGGAACCCTCCATGCATGGTGAGGAGCTTTCGTGTCTTAACATCCGTGGTCTGTATCTCTTCCTTTGGCCATCTTATTATTCCTGCAGGGTATCTGATAACTGGCAGTGCGTAGCTGTTTATTGCCCGGGTCTTATTTTTACCATTGAGCTGGCTTCTCAGGACTTGCCTCACTCGTTGGAGGTATTTAGCTGTTGCAGCTTTCCTTGTTGCCTTCTCCAGGTTGCCATTTGCCTGCGGAATTCCAAGGTACTTGTAACTGTCCTCAATGTCTGCTATATATATACATATCTTTATGACTGCAGTTGCTGCAGAGGTCCTCATATTACTGTTGCTAAGTCTGCCACTGTTCCAGAGTCATCTTTTTTTCTTTCTGAGAGGTTGTCTCTGATTATTGTAATTATTTTTCCTCTCAGGAGTAAAATGCCATCGCGGAGGTGTGTATGCCGTGGTGCTCTGCAGGGCTTTCAGACAATTAAGTGTACTTCTTCCCACCTCCACAGCGGCACAGACAATGGCCATGTGGAAGCTGTGTGTCACTTTACAGGGATGTATTCCATAGGAGGAGAAATTGCTGACGTGATGGAGGAAGAACTTGCTGTGTGCTGATGGACAAGAACAAAGTCCCATTAAAGCAGCTCCGAGCTGTCTGGAGCCGCTCAAGTCTGCTCCTTTTTTTAAACATTGGCAAACATACAGGCACATGGCTGAGCGACTCTGCTGCACACAAAGCAAGGCTGATTTCCACACAGTTTACTCCAGTCAGCTGTATGTATAACACCAGAAATCAGTAATTGCTGCTGGAGGTGGTGGAACAGCCGTGATACAGTCAGTAGTTGTAGCCAGACCCTCTCTGCATCTGTAGCCTCACCGCTGGAACTGCATACAGACAAAAAGAAAGGTGTTGCATGTCGATCAGCTCAGGGTGAGGTTTAGTTGTGAAGGCCAAAAAACATGCTGACTGGCTATTTTAAATCATATCCCCATGTGCATGCAAGAAAGCCTGACATTAGGGTCCCTTCAATTATAATAGGCATCTTCGAAAGTTGAAAAACCCACTACAATAAAAATGACGTTTTTAACATTTTTCCGCTGCCTTTTCCTGATGATGGAGGACATATATGAGGAAATTCAACTCATTTTTTTCATCTCTGATGTCAAATTGTTGTGAATCAGAGGCAGATGGCAAAAATCAGTTGAAATATGAACTTATGTGGGACTTAGAAAATACGCTGGGTTGGCCACAAGCTCCCTGCTCCAAGAACTCTCAGTTATGGGTGATGGGAAGGGGGGAGGGCTTACTCAGCACCAACAGTCCCGCCCACAACTCAGAAGGGAATTTCTAATGAATTCCTGCTGCTCTGCAGAAACTATGTCCTAGAAAACAACACAGGTTTCTTGATTTTGGCTGAAAACAGCATCATCAAAGACCACTGGCTTTGGATGAATAAAGGGTGTATTCGAACATTACCACATATTTTGGTGAGCTCTGGTCCAAAACCTGGCTCTGTTGAAATACTAAGATAAAGTCTGGCCATTTACTCTGCTATTTGATGATGATGATGATGATGAGAAACACTCTCAGGTGGCATCAAACAACTGTTTTATTGTTTGCTACCATGTTAACAAGTAAAAAAATCCATCTTGTTCTGTGAATCTCCTTCATTCATTTCAGATTGCGACACTGTTTGTAACAGCAATGCAAATAAAATAAATAAAGTTTAAAAGAGTACAGTTTTCTATTGTTGAGTGACATTCTAAAAATAACCCACGATATGGAATATCCACACAGCAGAACTAGATGTTTTAAGGCTGTATAACTGCTCATTACTCACTTTCTACACTTTTCTCCCTTGTTCAAATTCTCAAAGTTCAAACCTACGTAGTCCAGGATTATAGAATGACAACAAAGATCCAATCACAATCAGAGATGTAAAATTTGGAGAGCTGCCCGTATCTGTAGAGGAGACAGCACAGAGGGGATTTTAGGTCATACTCTGCAGCCAATCAGGATTACAGAACACTAAAAAAGACAAAGTAGGCAAAATGGCACAAAAAATCTACAAAGGCAAGGAAAGTTTATTTGTATCGCACAATTCGTACAGGAAGTGATTCAAAGTGCTTCACAAAACAGGAAAATGCATTAAAATCACAATACATAACAGTGCACAGATTAAAAACAGACATAATCATAATAAAATTTACTTTAAAAGAAGAAAATAAAAAGAAAAGAGGTGTCAAAAAGGACCCTTTAGTTATATACACGTCTGAACGGGAATGTTTTGAGTCTTGATTTGAACCATAGCACGGTAGAGGCCTTTCTCACAACCTCAGGGAGACTGTTCCAGCTTTTAGTTCCATAAGACTGAAACGCTGATTCCTCTTGTTTCGTCCTGACTCTGGGCACCCGCAGGAGGCCGGTCCCTGAGGTCCTCAGAGTCCCAGATGGTTCATACGGCGCTAACATGCCAGAGATGTACTTTGGTGCAAGGCCACGGAGAGACTTGGAAACAGGCAGAGCTGCTGTAAAGTCTGTTCTTTGAGCTACAGAAAGCCAGTGCAGAGACCTGAGCGCAGGACTGATGTGATGGTACTTCCTGGTTGTTGTCAGGACTCGAGAAAAGCAACATAGCAAAAGGTGAACCGCTTTATAGCGAAGGACCACTGATAATGTTTTTCTTGACATAAAATGTATGCTCCAAATACGGGATAAAGCACAAACGTTTCAGGTGCAAACATTTTAGTATGGCTTTCAGTTGGTTATATTTAGGAAGTAACATAAAAAATGGTTTAGTGAGATACTAGTAAAGATTTAAATCAGATACTAATAAAAAACACTGCTGGATGAAGGTGCACCCTGTATGGTTTTAGCCGTTCATCACAGAGCCACACCACCACACACACACAACTATAGGGACAATAAAGATTCACCAAATGTAGACAGGATTGTATGTTTGGATTATAGGATAAAACTGGAGGGACTGGAGAAAACCCACACCTGCACTAAAAGAACAAACAAAGTCCACACTGAAAGAACCCAGCAGAGATTTGGACCAGGACCTTCTCACGGTGGGGCAAGCATGCTAACCACTACACCACTGTACAATCCTCTTCTGACACCAGTCATAGAGAAACATGTTTCATATTTTAGAGTACAGCATGATTTCCTGTTCTTCAGTGAAAAAGACAACATTAATAACTGAGTAACCATCAGTGCTTTCCCTCTTTTTGACAGCTATTAAAAGTCCAACAGGCCAAAGGTCCTATACACCCCCAACTTTATTCCACTGAAAGATTTAGGGAAAAATGAAAAACAATTCTCCAGTGAAAGAAAATGGGATTTAAGTAATTGTTTAATTACTCCTTTGCCTTCTCCCAGTGGGGACAAAAAATAGAGGGAAATTAGCAGCGGAGCCCTGCAGCTGGATTTGTTGGTTGGCAACAATAAGAGGCAGATGGGAGGGTGCTGGAGGAAGCGGGGAGGGTCCCACCTTTGAGGAGCAAAGCAATTGGGAGCGATTAAGCTCTCGTTCGCTGCAGGGATGATCCACTTAGAGGCAGAAGTTGGCTCCAACTTTGCTTGTAGCATCGTCTCTTTTATCTTCCTTTTTCATGAAGACCCAGCAAATTCCACAGGGAGCTGTTAAAGTGAAGCACAGTGTTCAGTAGGGCTGCTTCTCAGTGACGGTTTCACTTTGTGATTAAAAACAAAACAAAATGACATCCTGGGGCCTTCAGCACTGGTTCAGAAGATCACAGGCAATCCTTCTCACCCTGTATTCAAATGGAAGTCCCACTGGTATTCACACATTGATGTGCAAAATTTGTATTTGACCCGCCCCCTGGAGGAGCGGGGAGCTGGGTCCCAGCCGAGCTCAGAAGCAGTCCATGAACTGAACAGTTCTAGCCTTTGTCACATGCACCTGTGCAGGGGTTGACCCATTGGGGTGCTGCAGGTCTTTGGGTTGCTTGGGCCCGTGGAAGAGCGATTGTATGAAAACCAACTCTGATCATTTTTGTTCTGTTTAAAAGTGTCTCCAGTGGTCTTTTTTATTTATGATTAAGCTGTTTTAGCCAAAACCCAAAACCTGTGTTGTTTTCTAGGACAAAGTTTCTCACCTATTAGTTGTAGGCGGGGCATTTGGCACTGAGGAAGCATGCGTTGATTTCCCATCCCCCCTTTGTTTCTGTCCCACTAGCTTACAGCCCCTCATAACCCCAAACGACCATTAGCGGTGCAACAGAAATGCTGAGCAGTATTGCATCCAGTCGTTCGGTTTAGATCCAGATTCCAGCTCAGACGAGGAAAACAAAGACGTTCGTGGTTCTTTTTGTCTGCAAGTGGATGCATCAGCAAGAAGCACCTACAGTTTGTCACTGCTAAAAGCTTTTCCAACGGCAGTTTTTCATCTGTTCCTGATTCACAACTATTTAAATAAAGAACATTTCAGAAATCCGATTTGAGCTTTTTTTTCCTTTTTATTCCTGCTCCATCATCTTAAAAATGCAACGGTAACACAAGTTAGTTAATAAAACGTATTAAGCTTATGAACAGTTAGGCTTGTGTGAGACATCTATAATGCTAATGAATGTCTTACTAGAACCCCAAACAATAATAATACTTCTTAATTTGTTAACAAAGGTTGTTAATTAATCTTGTTAAGCTTATTAACACTGACACTTTTGTTAGGCGTCAATAATGCCAATAAATGTATAATTAGCATCTTAAAAACATCCTAATAATAATGCTTGTAAATGTGTTCACTAAGTAATTTAATAAACCTTATTAGACTTATTGTACTAATAAATGTTTTACTAAGACCCTAACAATTCTACTATAATGCGTGTTAATGCGTTAACAAAGCTTGTTAAGGGATCTTAATATAAAGTGTTACCAATGTAACAAGAACTTGGTAAAACACCCAAAACATTATTGTAGTTGGACTTGTTCTTTAATGGGAGCGCTGGTGTGTCTTGAAGTTGCCTTGGGGCAACTTAAGACGAGGGACGTTTTAAAAACGGTACGTACCATTGTTGTCCTTGTGTTAAGTGTATCATGAAGTATTTGTAAGGATAATGTAAGTTACACACATTTAAGGCCTATGGATCATGCTGTCATACGATGCCCTTATGTCACAATCTAGTCATCTGTGAGGTGTGTATTATCTTGCACTTAATACATACTACAACTATGCTGTGATTGTCTAATCTTCTATTTACTAACAGTCAAGTTGGACTTATCACCTGAAAAGCACTCAGGGGTTATGGTTAAGGTTGCGTGCACAGTGCACTGGATTTGGGGTGGTTGAAAAATCAGAAACCCATATCTGACATACCTCACTTTTACATAGCCTTACGTGTTGTTTAAGCGTTCGCTATGACAAAATGCCCGTAATAAGAAATGTGCATGAACAGTTTTGGCCTACGGTTCCACGGAGCGGTATATGACTATATGGGTCACCTGGCTGCCCCGTATAGGTTTGCCCATTTTCCCCCCAACAGCTAGCCCGTTACCACCTGTGAGGGATGGAGCGGCTAAAGAGGATAACAGAAGTTTATCAAACATGAAAGTTTTAATTTTTCTCAAAAAATGTACAAAGATGAACAAACTGGGCCCTTAAAAGAGGTCAACAGAAACATAATTAACTCAGGCAATAACTTTAACCTAACCAACTGAACAGACCAAGTAACAAACAAACTGACCTCACCAAAGACAGCATGTATAGTGGCTGATCAGACCACTTGAGAACCATGGGGGACCTAACATGACTACACAAACATTTAACAAAGACTATAAAGACCAGACTAAACACAAAACTTGGTCTCTTAGTGGAAAAGAAAAATCATCAAAAGTGGAAAAAAATGAATAATGACCAACAGAAAAAAAGCAAATAAACATTAAATAAGTCCATTAGTTTCTCCTCTGGAGGCTCCAGTAGATGGTGCCTTCCTAATTGCCTGGCTGGAGTATTTAAATGCTGTGAAGGCTTCAGCTCCTCCTTCGCCAATCCTCACAGCACAGCTGCAGGAGCAGAACCTCAGCCACACCCGTAGAGACCAGTAGCACCATCAGCACTAGCAACTCAAAAACAGGTGACAATAATTAAAAAACAAACAAAATAAGTAACCTAAACAAATGTACATGTGCTACAAATTATTGAAAATAGATAATAAATGTATATCTTAACTCAAAGAAATGTGCATTTATTTATGAGTAATGAATCTGAAATAATAAAATTAAAAGGAAAGTGTGCAATGCTGGGGGGAGGTTCCCACCACTTTGTTTGTGGGTGTGGCAGGGTATGCTGCCATCACACCACCCATAAGAGCAGTTATGACTAAGACTACAGTCACATCCCAAAATGCCACACAGCTGCGATCTAAATGCAAATTTGTCAGCAAATACATGTAATCGGGAGGTTGTAGTCAGATTTTTACACACCACACGGAGGCTGCAGAGATTTTAAAGAGCGTCGCCCGATTTCGTAATAGTGTGATATCCCCACCTGACTCACCGATGCCTGGAGGGGGCCACCACATGTCCACAATTTTCAAAAAATTCTTGAAGATTCAGCTGATGCCTCCCCATCACGCTGTGGCAGTTGTAATAAATTTGTTGTCATCATGTGAAACATCTCCAGCTTCTCCTCTGCAAATGTGCACAACCCACCGTGCACACCCTTTTTTTGTCATAAGGAAACAAATGATGATTGAATGCTTGATGTGCATTCATCTTCACCCTCGGCCATTTTCACTGCTCTATGGCAGTCATGAATGCATCCTTTTCCTTCTTCATCACAAAGCTGGTTCAATACCCGGTGGCGCGGGCTGGCTCAGGCGTTCTGGTATCCACTGTGACTGGCTTCTCATCAAGCTAGGAGCACCTGAACATGGAGCGGCCTCTCAATCACTGGTAGACACATAATCACAGCTTGCAGGCTTGGTTATTATAAGACATTCATCTTCTGTGCCTGCTTCATGTGCCCCTGCCTTCAGCTTCTTTTCAACGTCTATACATTTAATTTCCAAATGCAGAGATTTTGTCTAACCACTGCGTTTGGCTTTAGCGTCTTCGACATGTTCATTAAGTTCTTGGGTTTTGACCTTTTCCAGTAGCAGTTTGACCCTTGTCTCAGCCTATGTGCCTGCTTTACACATGAGATCCAAACGCTCCATCCAAACCACAGCCCTAGATAGACTCCATCAAAGGCTGCAGCTTTCATGCTGCTCTGGTAAGGGTCTTACAGGGGACTGCACTGGCAACATCTAAGAGTACAAGAGATGTGGTGCATATCTCATGTTCATGGTTGTACATGCTAAAAGTTTTTGCAGTGGAAAATTCTTTACCAGTGAAACAGTGCAGCAGGAAAGATGAAGACACAAATCAAACAAGCAGAAGGATTCAAGCCAGCAAGTCACACTGCGTCAGACAGCTGTTTAATACAAGCTTTTCCCATGATGCACTTGGTGAGTAATGAATAATGTCTTCCACTATGCATAGATTATTTTTATTTCTTCTTTTTTTCAATTTACTTTCAATGTTTTGCTTTCACTTTTTTTGTCAGTTTGCTTTAATTTAAACAAAAAAATCCACAAGCTCAAAAAACCTGAAAACAAATAGATCCCTGGACATGACTTTAAAAAAATAGGCTTTCAAAAATTAATAATTTTTGGTCAGAAATTAGAATTTTGTGCAGACAAATTAGCATTTTGTAGAGACAGTTTGGTACTTTGTGCACATAAATTATTATTTTATGGAAACAATTTGGCATGCTGTGCACACAAATAAGTATTTTGTGCTCATAAAATAGTATTTTTTGGAGACAATTTGGTATTTTGTGTACATGTATTAGCACTCTAGAATTTTCATTTTGTGGCCACAAATCAGTCATAGGAATTGAAGATACAAAAATACTAATTTTTGCGCACAAAAAGCAAATCTTTGCACACAAACCAATATTGTCGCCACAAAATATGAAGTCAAGGGAGCATTTCTTACAATGTCATGTCCAGGGCTCCATAAAACCACAGTCCTTATTAACATTAACTTTAAACATCTCTACAATGGTGGACTTAGTAAAAGGAATGTGTCCTGTTTAAAATAATTTAGCCATTTATCTTCTAATGTTTTTTAAAGTCCAAGTAAAGACAAATTTTAAATATTCTACTCTAAATAACAATAATGATTAGTAGTAGTATGAATACTGTAGATCAAATACAGATTTTTATCAATTATTATAAAATGCATTACTCATGTAAAAGTTGCCTGTTCTGTGCTATAGGCTTAAAAAAACACAAAATCTAGTTTTATTAAATGAACTGCACTTGGAAACTGTAGAAGAAATGGAACTTTGAGGCAGAGCTTTGCGAGGTAATTCAGCCTTTCATTCGCAGGGCGTCTCATAATAAAGTCTGAAAGTGTGTGGGAGCTGGTGACAAGCAGACCGGCGTCTTTGAAACAGAAATATTCTACTCGGCTGAAAATTCTCCAGAGAGAAACAACTTTAAACAGTCATGCAGAGTTTCTCGTCATGAAGCTTGTAAGTCATAATTGACACACTTTGTCAGAAATGGAGCTCTCACTCATCTCATATACATCCTATTTTTTGCATTAGTGTCGCACGTCTCCACCATATATATATATCTCCAAGGAAGAACAGAATTTTAGACTTACTGATCTTATCAAGCTCTGCACGGTGGCGTGTGGGCTAGTGCTCTCGCGTGACAGCGAAAAGGCCCTGGTTTGAGTCCGGTTTGGGCCTTTCTGTGTGGAATTGCATTCCTTAATAAGTTGTGTGACCCTGCAACTAACAGCCGACCTGACCAGGGTGTACCACACCTTCACCCAGCAGTAGGTGGGACAGTGCAACACCCTCCCATCATGTTGTGGGGGATAAAGAGAGGCTCTTTACTCGAGTTTCTCTTCGTTTCCCTTAATGACCCCTTCAACTGCAAAAATGTGGGTACCCACCCACCTGGAGGACATTTAGGACTCGAACCCAGCACCACTCAGACGGTTAAAGCCACTTGGATGAGTATAGAAACAGTTCAAGAAATAGTCTAGAGACCATGATTCAACTTCAAGACAAGTATATAACTTTAAATTCCTTTTTCTAACCTATAAACCAGAACAATTATAAATGTACCGGTTCTTGCTGATGACATTTCTGTTGTTTACTGTTTGACCTTTTTCCTGGGAGGTTGTGTTAAAGCATGCTGTGAAAAGATCCCTTTTTCTGGCGGACCAGATGATCTCACCTAAATAAAAGTCACGTTGCAGCACACCACAGGCCTTCCTCCACTCTGGTGGAGTTTAGCATGAAGTGGTGCCCTGGCTCCATTAGTGGTGCAGCCAGAGGATGGTCCATTTGTTCCATCATAATTCACTGTCATTTCATCCCACCATTAAAGCTGGGCAGAATTGACCTTCAGGTTTTTTTGGCCCAGTCTTCAACAGTGGCAATCTGTGACCATTCTTTTCTCTTTTTCTCCCTCCACGCCTAAAATTGTGTCTCTTTGCTATGAAATGAATAAGGCTGTTGCTGCAACACGTTATTGCATCAACCTACACAAAATTTACACTTTAAAAGACAGGGTCCTCTATGACAGACACCATACCATTCATGAATTTATGATTGACAGATGATGTGAGGCAGTGGTCTCCAAACCTTTTCAGGCCCCATACCGCTTTGATGTCTTTATTGTCAATATTTTCATGGACCGACTTGAACATGGCTACAGCAAGCATCTGATTTTTTTTCTCTAGTTTCTATTAACTTTTTACTTGATTTTGTGTAGGAATATTAAAATGTGATATGGATTTTCCCTTAACCCATTACTGTCAAAGTGGAAGCTAAAATGAATCAGATGCTAACTTCAGCCTTTTCACACTTTTCTGGTGTGACGGATAAAAACAAACAAAAAGAAAAACGGTCACTAAACTTTCTTTTTTCTAAACATAACAATAAACCTGAATCCATGGTTTGAACAATTTTATTAGCAACTTCCTAACAACATGAGAAAGCCGGTTGCTGATTATTCAGTAAACTGTCACAAAATATCCATATTTGGAGGAAAGACTCCTGGTTTTTGTTTGTCAAATGCATTTTTTTTAGTTTGAAGTCAAAGGCTCTTCTCCTGTTTCCTCACTGGTTCTTTTCTGAGAAAGGAAACTTTCCAAATAAGTTTCTTTTTCATTAACGTTGCTAGCTTGGTGGTTTCAATTCTGCTGTTGGTGCAGCTGTGTTAAGAAAGTCGCAGTTGGACTTTTATCATATGACCGAATGACGTGACATGTGTCGAGAAGGATTTAGATGTGGCGCAGAAAATCCAGTAGTTTTCTAAAATAAATAGATGGTTTGGATTCTGAAAACTTTCAAACCCAAAAAGCAAAGAAAACAACACTATTCTCTCGGGGATAGCTTGACTTTGTTGGGTATATAAACTTTACTAAAAAGGGATGTGACAAACAGGAAATAGCTTTATTAACCACAATATTTGACTGAGCAGTTCAAGAAAAATACTTACTTCTTAAGGGTGATTCAAAAACGATAGTAAATGAATCCAGGCTAGTTCACTATTTAACCACTAGGTGGCTTGTTAGACTTGCATGTCAAAACTGCAAAAAAGGAAACTCAAGAAAGTATGAAGACTCTTGTTTCAAGAAACAATTTATCGTAAGAAAATGCTCTAGCTAATATAGTTTTTTCAACAGCAAATTAATCTTAGTTTCATAAAAAATAACTTACAGACTAGAATGTTTTTCTTTAAATTCTTAGTACTACCTTTTTTCTACCCCATTAGCAGATTAAAAATAAATAAATAAATAAAGGCTTTCAAATTATAGGAATTTTTGAATTATTTCTATGGTTTTTATTTTTATTTTTTACAGTGCTGTTATTGTTCCCTTCACAGCCAAAGACTTGCTTCAATAAAAAAAAAAGTGGCTGTAACCATTTATTTTTCCAATATGGTTTTATATTTAATTCCTTTTAAATGGCAAATGTCACCAGAGGGTTAGTTCTTCCTATTTAGGTTCATAGGAACTACAGCAGTAATTAAAAAACAAAAAACAAATTCAGAATATAAGGCTTTAAGCAGCTCAACTGCTCATCCCCGACCCACACCCACTTAAAAAACTCAGGAGGCAAATAAAAGTGAAATAAATAATGCATGCTTTTTGCTTTTGGCTACAACCCAATCGGAATCAACTGAGCTCGCCCTCCCTGTAAAATTTGCCAGAACTTCAAATGCAGTGATAGCTATTTCTCTGTCTCTAAAAGCCCACCATAACTTCAGGAGCGGCTGTTCTCATCATATGAACCTCCAAAGAAAGCAGCTGCAGGCTGAAACAGACAGACAGCGTTTAGGATTCAGGGTCATGTAGGAAATGATGTGTTCAAGTCAACACTCCAACACCGAAAGCGTCGACAAGTTTAAACCGTGATGCTACGTTCAGATCGGCCATGTGTGTTCAAGCTACCACTTCCAATAAAAAAAGTCTACTTTAATGGATGTATATGGATGTTTTGGACTTCTGCGTTCAAAACTCTTTCATTTAGCCGTCACAACGCAAGTTTTTAGGTCCACTTTCAAGCTCTACGTACAAAACATGCACTATTGAACACACTTTGAAGGTTTAATCAGTTTAACTTTGACCAATCAGGGATTTAGATTTGGTAGTGATGTATTGGGTGGCATCCTTTTTAAATCACCAAAGCACCACCCGTTTGAATATTGATCATGGATTAAGTAAGGGTTAATGGCCTTTGAAGTGTGCATTATCACTTTTAAACGCACGCCGTGGAAGCCTTAACCGTCCGATGCGAGGTTGTTTCCGCAAAGTGAGTAAAAAGTGATAATGCACACTTCAAAGGCCATTAACTAGCTTATACCATGGTCACTTACAAGAGAAATAAATATTAACCAGTTTTTAGTCCTTGATTCGTGTTTTTTGCCAATTTGGATTGCTTTTTCATGAAAAGCAGACTATTTGTTACGTGGTACGGCGCCTTGTCATGGTAACGTGACAAGGCGTGCGGTTATAACTTTTTAACGCACACCCAGCAGCCAATCAGAATCGAGTATTCACCTGGGCCATGGTATAAAAACTAATAATTGTGACATTTCGCAACCAACCAGTTATAATTGTAGGTACTGTACTTTCACAACCATGAGGCGCACTTAAAAGTCTTCAATTTTCTCCAAATGCAGGGGGTGCCCTATGAGCCGAATGTTTTGTTGTGTGACTTCGGTAAAGAGGATGTTGGAGAGGACAGCATGACAACAGTAAGGGAGGAAGTGTGGATGTAAAAGAAGACCCCCCCCCCCCCTGAATATTACAGAAGTGCAGGTATGTGCATTATGCAGAAAAACCTTGTTTTGGTAACCCTGAAAATGGCAAGACATGCCTATGAAGCACAGTTTAAACTGCAAGCTATCAGCTGTGTGGAGGAACATGCGAATGTTCTGTGTAAGAATTCAAGATTAACGAGTCCATGGTTCGCAAGTGGAGGAAGCTGGAAAACAAACTCTGACAAGTCAAGAAGACGCAGCTGGGTTTCTGCGTAAACAAGGCGAGGTGGCCCGGGTTGGAAGACTGACTCCAGTCTAGTGAGTCTTTTCTCCAGTAGGAACTGTCAAACTCCACTAGCACGCATGTTTTACCGGTGTGTTTTAACGTCCCTTAAAACCCGTTCCGCCATTTTTGTGTGTGAAATACAGAAAAAGCACCCACAACTAAACTGTGCCCTATAACCCAGTGCGCCCTACGGTCGTGAAAATACGGTAGATGCGCAATAATCAGGTAGCGACAGTCCAGTGTAAACTCTACATGCTAAAGCGAGCTGAAGTACCCACGCTGAGCGCGTTCTTGAACATGCGAGACATGTCCAGTGTGAATGCACTCTCTTGGTCTGTCTAAGCAGTCAAGAGGCCACAAAGTTGTTTTGTTTGTCTGTTTATTCTAATTTCATTTCAGATACAATTACAATACAACATTGTCAACTGATACATGTAAAAAAATATATGTCATCTTACAATACAGTACTGGTTAGAGAACGATGGAAAGAAAAAGAGACACAAAAACAACATCTTGACACATTCTCTCCACTGAACATTACACGGCACATGGACCTGCTGTAAGGTATCATAGGTCGGCCTTCAGGTACAAACTCAGTATCATGTCTTTAGTATGAGCTAGAACAGCAAATCATAGATCCTGACACAGAAAGAGTTGCTTTATCCACTAAAAATGCTTTTGTTCATGCACTTTGTACATGCTGGACTGGAAGACAGCTTTTGTTTCAGATAACTGACCTACGCATCACATTTATATTCATCACTCGCCCCAAGCTTTGAAGACTGCATCTTCACACCTTCACACTAAACACTGAGCAATGTGTTCCACAAACATTCTCCTTCTCTTGCAGAGGCTTGTTGGTGCAGTTTAATTTTTGACAGCAACACATGGAGAAAACAGAGTTTTTTTACTGAAATGTAAATCCGGCACATATTTGTCTTTGTAGACTACCGGCAGCAGAGAATGCTGCGCGCAGCACTTTACCCAAATCCACTTGAGAGACTTATGCAGCTTTTTTGTTATCCTTGAGATGAAAATCTAGCAATAAATCTGCAGCATGCAGCTACTTTTGACTGGCATCTGATTTGAAATAGAGATCAGACAGCACTTTTCCTTCGAGAAACAGCCCCCTTGTCTGCACAGAGGGTCAGCTTGGACACGGAGTGCATCAAAACCAACCAATCTTCATGCACGACAGCTACTTTAATTGCCTTGTGGGGTCCTCCTGGGTTTATAGCTAATAAGCGGGTAATAATAGACAGATGTGGCACCACACTGTGCACAGTCTAGGGTGTGTCATCCATTCAAATGGCTTCCCACCAGCTGATTTATGCAGGCCGAGGAGTCATCAGCTTTTCTGAGTGGCAGATTTTCAGTGGATGGCACTGAAGTGGGGGAAAAAAGGCTGTGTGAGAGGTGGAGAGCATTTTAATTTTGTTCTCGATGGCACTTTATGGGCGGAGCTACAAGCTAATACTACAAGCAAGACCTTGAGGGAAAACATGGAGCAGGTGGTCATCACAGAAGTGGAACAAAGCACTACAGAACAGTCACTGCATGCGTGATATTAAAACTGAAACTGAAACCTCTGACTCCTAAAGAACGTCAGGGTCATGTAAACATTAACCTCTTTATTGCATCGCTGAGACCTTTCAATGTAGTTACGTGTTATTAAACATTGCTCATTAAGCTGTTCTAATTACAAGGGCAGAGGAAGTGTTTGCTCGGAGAATCCCTGTCAGTCAGGGTGTTGTGTGATTCATTCTTACAGCAGAAGCAGGTGAGATTAAAATGAAATAAAAAGGCATCTTCAGAGAAAAGCCAGGCAAGTTCCCCGTAGCAGCTGCAGAGTATGTGAAGCGAGAACAAAGATCACACTGGGGCAACCATGTAGGAGCAACAACAATGAAGCTGTGAGAGCGCAACATCAGGGAGAGCTGGAATTGAGATCCTATAGCTCCAGGGAGATGTTGTTTTGCTGGTGTAGAGAGTGAGGCAAACACAGACCAATTTACTCAGGGGAAAATTGTGTTCAACCAAAAAAAGAAAGTGGAAGACAGAGAGCAGATCTGGCTCATTCTTCACAGTGTCGTCAAATCTCAAGAATCTCTATAGACAAACATTTTTTTTTCTGTCTAACAGACCTGGGAGGACACACTGTCAAGAAAAGGAGCTCAGTGGAGTGTGGAATACCATGTCAGGAGTATTTAACACCAGGAATGTTTGCTGTGATACGACACAGATTACACATGATCCTTCTGAGGATAATTAAAACATAATTAAGGCTTCTCAGAGAAAAAAATTCAGGCCTTGAGAAAAAACCTGACTTAAGTCAGGTCAAAATCAGCCTGAAAATGAGCTGAAAAATTGGTTTACTAATAACTGAGTTCTCAGTACGAGTCAACTTAAAAAAAAATCTATTTAAATGAAAAAAGGTTAGAAATATTTTTAAAAAACGTAAAAGTATTTGTTAAAAGAATTTGTTTTGATGCTCCTACTTGAAGAGTTTGCATTTATGAATAAAAGTTTTTGTTTTCTTGGATTTCTTTCATCAGCGGGGCTGCATGACCATCGGGAAGATATTAAAAACCCACCTTAACCCTTGTGCTTTCCTAGGCACTTTAACGTTGGGAGTTGGGTCATCTAGACCCACTAGATAGTGCTCTGAACCTTTTTTCTTCAATGATTTGTGATCTTCACTGGTGTCCATGGATTACTTGAAATCTTTCCACCTTTATCCACCTTTGTCATGGTAGGGAGAACACGTCAATGGAAGGGGGGGGGGGGGTCATCTAAGATAGCACAAGGGTTAATAAAAAAAAAGTGTTTGGTGTTTTTATCAGGTAATTGTGGCCTTTTTCTAAAGATGGAGGACACATAAAGAAATTTAAAAATATATGTATAAAACAATTAAGCATAAAATGGTATTTCTGACTATTTCTTTTTTGGAATTGTTGGGAATCTGGAGCAGATGAAAAAATTCTAGCTGTAAGCTAGCTGGAGAGTGCGTGAACAGAGAGCTATCAACAATGGGGAGGGGAGGCGGGGTTTGCTCTGTGCCAACAGTCCGCCCACAACCCAGAGGTGAATTTCTGCTAAACTCTGCAGAAACTGTGTCTTCTAAAATGACACAGGATTTTTGGTTTTCCCTAAAAATGGCAAAATCATAATTAAAAGACAACTGGGTAAGATTTTACAATAGATCAAAAGATGATCGGAGTGGGACTTTAAGGCAGGGCTCCAGACTGCGACTAAATGGTCGCATTTGGCGACCAAAATTTGAGAGTGTGCGACTGAATTTTACATCCAGACGCACATGTGCTACCAGTAAATTTGCCTCCCCCACCCTCCGTATTTTTTCATACATTAAACGTGGAAGGGGCACGTCAATGATCAATGAAATGATCAATGAGACGTGAGCGCACACACACGCAAACACACGCACACACACATACTCATGAGACGCAAGCTCACACTCGGGGGAGGGGCCTAGAGATAATCGAGCGCGCGTAAACATCTGTGGGAATATCATCATAACCTGATATGTGCGTCTGAGCTATAAGCGAGCGAACTATTGATTCATTCTTCCGACCTGCGGCTAGTGTACACCTTTTCATTGTTGTGTGCAGAGCTGACAAAGCAACCAATCAAAGTGGGGTAAATGACTCTTGGGGGCGTGACATTGACCGGGCTTGAAAGCAGGAGAACATTTAAGGCAGGACACCTGACAGCCCCCACCCTCCCCGGACCACATTAAGGAGTTCCTTACTTTCCTTTCTAGAACGTATCTATTCGATCGTAATTTTCTAAATACATGCAGTCCGTGCTGAACTTTTCTCTGGGTTACACGGAGCCGGAGGAAGGTTACGGTAATGGTGACGGTTTGGCGCGCGGCGGCACGGCTGTCACTGCAGCACACCGCTCCCGCTGGAGATGGTCAGCTGAGGAGACACACCTACATGCGTGACAGCTAACGGAGCTTGAACATTAAACACGTGCGACTGCGAGCAACAACAAGATTTAGTCTTAAACGCACTTAAAACACGTGTGGAAAATACAACGATAGACGTGTTTGAGGTGAACCAGCGCCACGCCTGGATCGTTAGCGAGACCAGGCTAATCTGCAGCGAGACTGAGTGAGAACAGGAAGTTGGAGTTGTCCTTAACATTCAATTTAGTTTTAATATGCCTCTTCCCCTTAGTATGATCTGTGTTATTATATATTTTATATTTATTTGAATGTTTTGTAATGTATGTAGCATTTTTTTAATCAATTCGTATTTTAAACTATTTTAATTAATCACCCAACTACAAAAACCCATCAGGACACATGTCCCATAATGCATTGTTTTGTTGTCATCTGGGCAGCTTTCAGTCAGCACATTACTACATTTCCAGCTGCGTTCGCTCAGGTTGGGGTCTTGCTCCCGCCCCTTTCTCCAGATATTTTTGTGATGATTGACAGGTGATGTTGGAGCAAAAAGATACGTCACACACCAGGTGATCTGCTCAGCGTTTCCTCCACCTGGGTGATCTCAAACACGTTTATTGTGCATCTTGGCTGCACTTATTTGGTGTCACCAACATAATTTCAATCAGTTTTGGAGCTTTTCTCTTACTAAGCACT
This sequence comes from Oryzias sinensis, assembly GCA_037389245.1. Lineage (NCBI taxonomy): Eukaryota > Metazoa > Chordata > Actinopteri > Beloniformes > Adrianichthyidae > Oryzias > Oryzias sinensis. The sequence continues at coordinate 27,221,997 of CM074499.1, read as the reverse complement.
TTTTTTTCATTCTGTAGGTATGGTATTTTTTAACTATTTGTACTGTCATGACAGCGATGGTGCTGTCAGTTTACCTTGTTGCATCACTGTATTATTAGTAATACAGTGGAAATGAGTAGATTTGGTTAACATGTTGATTTACGGTATGCGCCCCTAAATTTTCTGGTTGTGCCCCTAAAATTTTAATTTAGGGGCCACTGTGCTCCTAGTGAAAAAAGTTAGTCTGGAGCCCTGTAAGGTATTCCAACTTTGACCAGCTGATCATTTAACAAATGCATAATGTACATCAACAAACTTCTTTACTAGTGCCATAATGAGTTTAAAAAACAGAATGTATGTTTTGTTCTTTTTTATGGGGGAATACATCTTTTCACTTTGTTCTTGTCAGCAATTCCCACAAACAAAGCCACCATTCCCCAATCAGCCTTTTAATTCTGTGACTTCCCCCCCACCTGCCTGTCCTCTTTCTTTAGGCTAATCGCTCCTCTCCAATGAATAATGCATTATTCCAAATGTTTTAGGAGCTTTGATGCATTTGGGATGTAAAGGAAATTCTACAGCAGATGTGAGGCACTGATAATTTCATCAAATGGTGGTTTTTGGAGGAACCCAATACAGGAGAACGGCGGTGGCTGATGCAAAAAAAGCAATTTATTCAAATAATGTTAGGAATGTCTTAAAAAAACTATGTAAGAATGGAACTGGATGTATAAACAGATTTAGAGAGTCTTTTCCCCAGTAGGAAATGTCAACCCCCACAGCAGAAACTCTCAACCAAGTTTCTGCTGCAATAGTGATTTTAAAACCAAAGTATCAAAACCAAAATATCATCACCAATTTTGGTATTGACTGCTCTATTAAAGTATTAATTACTAATTAATAAATGAGAAAATAAAAGTGCATGTGTCATTTCTATTTGGTTATTAGGTGAGTTAGTCCAGCTGAGACCACAGCATACACAACTGTTCCATCAGTCACATGACCAGAGGAGGAGCCGTGAGTTGTGCATGTTACCCTTAGCAACAGCATGGCATGAGTATGTGTTTTTAGAGAGAAGAGTTTTGCATTTTGAATCTTCTACATTAAGATGGTTGCCTGGCCAGTTTTTGTTTGGCGTCAAATATTTTATGCAAAAAGTAATCAGCATTGCATCAAATCTTATAAGTGTGGTATCGACCATCACTACCTGGCAGGAAAATACATATTGATTGTGATTTATAAAGTCAGCATTAACTCCAAAATCAAGAAGCTTCCAATCCAGTCTACAAAAAAATCGAATCTATCAAAAAATGTAAAGTAAACAGTCTCCCCAAAAAGTCTGTTGTTGGTGCAGGCAAGAGCAAGTAAACAAAGTTCTCGGAATCCACTTCTTCTATCCATTTCTTCTTGGGACCATTACCTTCCAAATCAACCAGGTACTGGACACCCTGATTGTGGTGGTGAAAGATAAAAAGCTGCAGAACCGTAAAAACCGGGTCCCATTGATAGTAGTAGGAGAAGGCCTGGACGAAATGAGCAAGTGAGCTTTGCATTACAGGCTGGACCCAGGCCACATGGACAGTAGGATAAACCCTCAGTGGTCTGTTGAGCTGCAACTTGACCCCCACAGGATTGACCACTTTGGCCATTGGGATAGGACCCACAAAAACGTACAAAGACGGAAATCAGCAGTTGACCAAAGTCTCTGTCCAAGAACATATTGACAGGGTGGGAGGGCGCTTCTTGATAAACTGCTCCTTGTACAGATGAACAGGCCCCAGAAGTACCTGACAAGCCCTCCTCTAGACTCTTTCCAAAAGTAGAGGTTGATATCCAACTGCTAAATCATTCTGTGTGTCCATTTGAGTTAGGATGAAACTTGGTAGAGAAACTGATAGACCAAGGGTGCCCAAATGCGGGCCTCGAGGATGAGTCTTATGCTGGTTTTCAAGAAACCTTGCCTTGCCAATCTGCAGCTGATTACTTAGATCAGATGTGTGTTGGAAGGTGGTTCACCTTTATCCAAAATTTAGTGCATGATTTGTTTTTCTGTGTGCTGTGATGTTTCAGTTTGCTGAACTCTGTACAATTCATTTTTTTATTATAAGGACTATAAAAGGGAAAAAGGACTAATTGGTAACCCTTCCCCAACCCCATGCTATTGGCGTCATGCACTCTTTTAAACCAAACTTTTTCACTCAAAGGGCCAAAATCTAAATGCACTCCCAGTCCATGGGCCAAATACAATCATTTTTTCCATGTCATGAAATAAAGGCAGAGAATAAAGAATATAGTTTAGTTTATTTATTTGTATTTGGTACTTTTCAAGGTAACACATATTAGTGAGACTAAAAAGTTAGTAACATTTTTCTTTGAATCTCTCTCGATCTCCCACTCTCGGCCATTAACGCCAAACTTTTGTAGCTAGCCAATGTGACGTTATCCAGTGCTGCCGAGGGCAGAGTGGCTTGTTGTAACAGAAGTTTAGATTGTAACTCCCTACAATTTGTCTTTTGCGCCTCACCTTTGGTGTTTGGACAAAACTGTGTTTTTAGTCTCGTAGTGGTGGCGTATATTGTACTCTTTAGGTACAGCCACGGACTGCTGACAAAAAAGACAAACAGCCTGAGAAGAGATTTTTCTGTAAAAAAATAATCTTCCTCCCATATTTGTTTAAAATGCCTCTTATCCATTTGCTAGTGCTGTTGTCGCTCCATGAGTGAACGGGAAAGGCTAAGGGGTTTTAACTAAACACTCCACGGCCTCTTCAGGCATGAATTGGTGGGCCAAAAAGCCAACCTTTGGTTGGCCAAATTTGGCCCGCGGGCCCTCCTTTGGGCACCCATGCTCTGAGGATACTCAAGCAACAAGCAGTACAGCTGATTGACAATGGAAAACAGGTGTGATCACGAGTGGGAACACAAACCAAAGACAAATGACCATTCATATGTTATCTGACTAAAGTTGGGTAGCCTTTAAAACCAGGTCTACCATGCCTCAGTGTGTCAATCTGTAAAAAAGCATAAACAAGAGAAGACAGCAAAATCAATAAAACCTTTATATTCTACAACAGCCTCGAATCCTTAAATCTTAGCAAATGCCTGAACTTTTATTTCGATTTGAAACTCCATTTTGTTTTTAGGATTCGAAAGCCTTACCCTGCACTCTGCAATAATAATAATAAGAAAATAATTCTTACTGCTCTCTGACACATTTATTGCATTCTCATGGTTACATTGATGGCCAAAGCCAATCACTCTGCATTTTTATTTTGTTCTGTGACCCTTTGTGGTTCAGACACCAGTTGATAATCTTGGCCAACTGAATAAGCCCAGATCATATTTCTGCCTCCAGGTGCATCACTTGGTGCATGATCCTTTCTACTATTCTTCCAAACCTCCTAGAGATATCAGGTCATTGGTCTTGACACACTAATTTAAGGAAAAATACAAAATCCTAAAACCCTTCAGAGAAACAAGTTGACATATGATGGTAACAAATACATTGGTATCTGGGTGGACTTGTATCGTTGTCGGCAGGATCACCCAGAGGAGCATGGAACGATCAATGGTGGGTGTTACGAGGCGAGATAAGGTCAGGAACGAAGACTTAAGATCAAGAACAGGGGTGAAGGATGTCATTGAGAAAGTGATTGAAGCCAAAGGCAAGTGGGCAGGACATGTAGCCCGAATGAAGAACCACGAATGGGCTAAGAAAACAACAGAATGGACTCCGTGGGACAGGAAGAGAGGAAGGGGAAGACCGAAGAAAAGATGGAGAGATGACATTGAGCAGAAGGCAGGCAGCAGGTGGACCCAGAGTGCCCAAAACCGTGATGAGTGGAGTAAGATGTGGAGGCCATCCACTAGCAGTGGCGTGACAGGCTGATGATGATGATGATGATGATCTGGGTGGAAGGATGCTTCCATTGAAATACTTATTTGTTACTTTTATTTATTAAATTATTATTGCCAATTTTGGAATGACATTTTTTTTAACGTGGAAGACAATGGTTCTGTAGTAGCTACTTGGGGAACTGCAACATCAAGTAGTTTAAGGTTGGTTTCCAACAGTCACATTCTGTCATCACATTTTGTTACCTTCCACTCTCACTGTCACAGCAGGTTTCAGTTTTAAATGATCAAAACTGCTTTCTGTTGGTCAGTGAGTCTGGCATCTAGTTTGTCCTTTTTCGGTTTTCTTGTTTATCAGCTTTTTCTTTTCTCTTATCTCAAAGTTCATAATGCTGGGGTTTAGTTGATTTTGTCATGTTGTATTGTAAAGTCCTTCTCCTGCATTTGGGTCCACCATTCAAACCATTTCATGAGATGTGGTACCTCTACGGTCCTACAGTTAATGTTTAGGCTCCAAGATCTTATTGGGATAGAATTTAGTCATTTAGGAACAAGTTTTTGCTCATTGCCTCTCTAAAGTACAACTTTTTTGACATATTCTGATTTAAAAAATTATACATGAATTTTCTCTCCAGTGTAAATTAAGGATTTTAATATGAAAAAGAAAGGGTGATACATTTCTACAAATATATCACCAAAGTCCAGCTGTAGAATAAGCTTTACTGATTAAAGATGTTAAAAGTTTGGCAGGTGCACAAACCAAATTTCTTTTCATAATTTTGGTTTACAATTTTTTTTTTCTTGATAAAAGAAACCATCAGAAAACTTTATGTTCTGCAGCATCCACCATCTTGTTTGGGCTCTAGAGCAGCAATCAGGTCATGTCACTGAAGCTACATCATCTTTGAGAAAACCGTAATCTAAAAAATGGACAAAAAATGTTACAGCTCTTAGGTATAAAAAAATAAATATTGAACTAATCAAAAGATAATAACAAATCGATACAAAATTAACAAAACTAAACCTGAAAAAACATACAATAATAAATAAAAACACTATTGTATATGATGTAATAAGAGTGTTTTTGGAAAGTCTTCACTGACTGGGGGGCTGTGTAGTCCATAAACTTATGCTTCTAATAATAAGCCATTCTTTTTGATTTCCTGTCACCACAATGCGCACACACTCAATATCAAATGCAATCTTGTGGTCAACATCTTGAACCTCTATTTTTCCTTTTTTAAACTCCCCCAGTGTGATGAATGAAGAACACTGTTTCCCTTTTTTTGTCCCTACTAGTTTTTCCCCGACTTCCAGCACTCCATGGTGAAGAAGGTCATTCTGCCGGTCATCAGAGCCAGTAGCAATCCTAATTTTGCTGATCTTGATTGGCTTGTTAAAGACTATAACAAAGAAATCCCCAGTTGAAGGAGGTTTGCCCCAAAAGTACTCATCCACTGTGCTGTAAGCCTTGGTGGCATCGTAGTTTTCAAAGACGTTGATGTTTGTGTAAAGGCTGGCAGGAGGGTTGTCAGGGATGTCAATGGAGTCTTCCTCAAAATCGTCGTCCTTCAGCTTGTTCTCTGCTCCCTTATAGGAGGAGTAGTAGCCCATGTGCTGGAACAGTGAGGGCTTAAAGCGGATCACGTCCTTCTGGGCCAGCAGACCCCTGAAATGGATGAGGAGCCAGTCACAAGGCATTTCCTGGTAGAACATGAGGAGGAAATGAGCCAAACGTGGCAGGTCTCTGGAGTGGTACAGCTTCCCGATGTAGCCCAGCTTGGAGAACTCCAGCATCACCCAGTAGGTGCCCTCTCTGGAGGTGATCACCTTCTTCAGCGCTGTCAGAAAGTTTCTGGAACAGCGCACATCGTCCTCCAGCATCATGTAGAAGTGGGACAGGTTTGTGCAGAAGTTGAGGAGGAAAGCGTAGTCCACGTTCTGCTTCGAACGAAAACGAACCCGGTCTTCTGGGTCGTTGTAGTTTCTTTTCAGCCCATCCAGAGAAGGATAGTATTCCTCTGGAGCCTGGATGACCAACAGGCGTCCAGCTATGATATGGTGAGCAAACTTCCTGGTGATTTCCTGGACCTGGTTCTCACACCAGACCAGGTCAAAGTCTGCCAGGTGGACCACGACCACGATCTCTTTCAACTCCTCATAACTGGACTGATCAAATATGGATTTGATGGTCTCCAGCAGGTAGTTTCCTCTTTTTCTCTTGACAGACGCCAAACCAATGGTGAGATATTCTGAAAAGAAAAAAGATATTTTAAACTTTAGGTCAAAAGTAGGGAGTTTCAATTTTCTAAATAAAATAAAGAACACTGCTGCAGTTCTAGACTTTTTTATCTGCCTGAAGCGTTACTGTTCCTATAATTCTAAAAAACAATCGAAGCCGTGAGTTTTAGTATAGTGTTATTGTATAGAGTTTTTGTATAATGTACGCCAGCCTTTCGCTTGGCCTTACTAGCTAAGCAGCTGCTACACGCTCCCATCCTCACCTTCCACCACTACCCGCCCTCGTCACCCACCTTTGTTTCTAGGTAAGTGCATGAGTGGAACCAACAAGTAATATTTCAGACAAGACACATTTGAAATACATTTATTTAGCTGCATTTATTTAAGGCTGGATAGCTCAGTTGGCAGTGTGGAGGACTGGTGCATAGGAAACCTGGGTTCAATTCCCAGGGAGCCTGGGAACACCTCCTAACTTCGTGGCCCGAAAGGGGACACAAGTCTGGGTCTCCCTGTGTCCGTCCCCAGCCCAGACAAGGTTTCAGGAGGGCATCTGGTGTTAGAGTCTCTGCCAAACCACATGTGTGAGTTTGGTAAATGGCGTAAATGTGAGTGTGTGAGTTTGTAAAAGCTGATTTGCTGTGGCGAGCCCTGAAGGGAAATGATGAAAGGTGGACCACAGGATTCTTTCTTCTACACTTAGAAAATCCTTCTATTAATAATAATACATTTTATTTAGAAAGAATGTGCTTTACATTTTGAACAAAATCTCAAGGCGCTACATTATAAAGTAGCAATAACATCAGCTTACAAATAAGAAGGGAAAAACAAGTACTAAGTTTATTTTCTTATAAGCACCCTTTAAAAAAATCCTCTTTATTGTTTAGGATTTTCTTGTTGAAAAAGAACTAAGACGCTTGCTTCTTCTGCAGCTCTTAAAAACTGCTCACTGTAGATCGAGAGTCAATTAAAATATAAATGAAGAGAGCATAACTAAAAGTAAATCTGTTTATAGCATTGATGTCAAAACTACAACTCTCTGTGGAATTGTTATTGCCTATTTTTCCAACATCTTTGCATCAGACTGTAAGTGTAATTTCCTTGGTTTTAGCTCCTGATCCCAAATAATAGGCAGATTAATCAAAACAGCTTTAAAAAAAAGACTGAACTCACTCTTGCGGTTCAGCGGCGTTCCGGCGAGATAACGGTACGTGACGTTGATGGTTCCCGAGAAATTGCTGAGGTCTCTAAAGGTGTGAACGTATCGCTCTGAGCTGGGAGGATGGGCTGAAGCTTCCCTGAGCTGCCGTTTATTCCCTTCCTGGAACAAAAGCACGAGGACACATCAGAAGCAGAAGAAGGAAAATAGAGGAGAATATTCTAGCTTTTGCTCTAAAAATGTAAAAATGCAATAATATATTTATATTTCATATTTTCTGGTGCCCTGCTGCCAACATTGTGTCTAACTGAGTGTAAATGTGTGTTTTCATGTGGTTGAGTGAGTCTGAAACGTCTAAGGAGCCAGAAAGTCTTCAAACACCTCCAGACAGTTTGCAAAACTGAGCAAATGGACCAGAGAAAAACCACAGAAGACGCCACCCACCGCTCAATAATTTAAGCTGCAAACACAGATAATGTACGCTGATCACCACATTTTACGGCGCCATGAATAAAAGATACATGTAGTGGATGATTCCGACTCAAGTCCCTCAGAATGAAAATTTAAACATTCTGCCTTCCAAAACAAGTAATTATGAAAAGGGACAAAGTAAACAAACATATTCAGATTCAGACGGGAGTTTGAGCACATTACTTGTTCAAAATGAAGTTGGAATGTTAATAGGAAAAGGACCCTTTTGTTTTTTTTAAAAAGTTGCACCACAGACCAGCACATAGCCGTCTTCCATGTAAAGGTTGAGGAAGAGGAGGAAGGTGATGAGGAAGCCAAGGAAGGGGATGGTGGCGCGTTTCCTCAGACACCTCATTTTGTCCAAGGATTTCCACACCAGCCTCATTCTGTGCACACAGTGGGACCCAGGACCTGCAAGGGACAAGAGGGGAAAAGAAACTTAAGGCTTAAAGATCCATCAACTAACGTCTAAGGATGAGGGAAAGAGACAGAAAAGGGGGGAGGCTGGAGAGCGTGGGAAAAATGTAGACCAGGAAACTGCTTTTCTTCATAAAACCTGAAGGGAAAGCAGAGGAGGATGTGAGAGATATTGACATACAGATCAAAGTGCATGGCAGGCCAAGGTTGACTTTTCCCACCAGAAATAATGAATGCAGCAACATTTACATGTGCAGCTGCTGGTCAGCATTTAAAAACTCGTTTTTTAATTCAGGAGTAAACTTCAGCAAAAAAAAGTAAGTGTTATTCTGGAAAACGGTTGAAGACACTTTTCTATTCCGTTTGTTTTACAGGTTTAAATGTTGGAAGAAGCAAAAACCTTTTTTTTACAGGAGGTTGACCCGTACGGACGCTGCAGGTTTTTGGGTTGTCCAGGTCATGGAGCTTCATAGAGAGGACAGGTTGCATCTTAAGAAGAGATGTGTTTGGCAATTGGTTGAGGCTCGTGGAGCCACCTTAACCCTTGAGCTATCTTGTGGGGTCCAGATGACCCCACCCTTACATTGACATGTTATCCCTTCCATGACAAAGGTGGATAAAGATGTAGAGGGTTTCATGTAATCCATGGACACCAGTGAAGATGGCGTATACTTATATAACACTCTTCTACCTACAAGGACAAAGCGCTTTACAGTCACGACCCATTAACCCACGCACACACACATTCGCACACTGGTGGCGGCCTCGCTGCCAAACACTGGCGCCACCAGAGGCAAGGTGGGGTTCAGTGTCTTGCCCAAGGACACATCGACTCATGGGTGTGCAAGGTGGGAATCGAACCTGCAATCTTACGATAATGGGTTAACCGCCCTAACGCTGCAACACGGCCACCCTGATCACAAATCATTGAAGAAAAAAGGTTCAGCGCACTGTATTGTGGGGTCCAGATGACACAGATGGGAGTGGGGTCATCTGGACCCCACAAGATAGCACAAGGGTTAAGTGAATTCATGAAAATAGAACGAATCATTGTCGTGCATGTGGTAAGTGTATTGTGAATTACTTATAATAATAATAATGGAGGTTCCAAGCATTTATGACATACAGGTGATGCTGTTGTACGGTGTCCTTACGCTCCACTCTAGTCGTCAGTAAGGTTCGTACTGGCTCCTTACTGACCTTGTGCAACAGCGGTAGGCACGGGGTGTGGAGGTAATACCTACTGTAAGTGCCCGTAGGATGCTCACACAACCTACACTCTGATGGTCAAATTTCCTCAGTTTTAACAGCCAAGCTGCGAGCATGGAGCCACAAGGGGAAGGTACTTCACACGGGGCTGTCCAAGTGGTAAATGGAGAGGGGGGTTTAAAAAATGAAAGATACCTACAATACGCCTGTATCTCACCTACACCACCCCTGCTTTACCCTGACATGCTGTTTGGCCACAACCTGTCACTCACAGCATGCTCATGCATAAACATTTTCACTCTATAGTTTTAGGTTTTTTAGGTCCGTGATCTTACAATTTCCTTAGAGACACCTGCAAGACACCATGTTTGGTCAGCTGCGACAAAGGAATTAGGAAGTGAAATTAAAGGTATAAAAGGTTACAGTGTTATCTTGTTCGTATTTTAGAGGAATGAATCCCTCACATCAATATTAAAAGAGGAAGACTATTTTTTCCAAAGGTTTTTGCTGAATTTGCTGTACATCTTCTCAAGGTCAGGAATAATTGACAGTTGCAGCAAACAAGAGTTCCAGACAGCAGAGAGTGGTGTGAATAGAGGAGTGGGGTCTGTGTGTGGACCAGCTCTACACTGGTGGAATAACACTTTTCTGATGAAGACTGTACTCACTTTCAAGAATCATTTGAGCAAATACAATTAGGATGGCAATGTTTTTAATGGACAAAATAAATAAAAGCTTTCAAACATCTGATGACTAAATTTGTATGTTAGAGACGGGTAATAAGCAGCGATGAGCTGGTTTGAGCCTCGGCCGCAGCAGCACTGCCAAACTGCAGGAAAAAACTTTACAATTGAGGGGGTCTGAAGGACAAAACAAAGCACACAAACAGCAGCAGCAGATGTAGCAGCCATCCAACGGGAACAATGGCACTGGTCTTTTCTGTGCCAACAATTAAGCATCAGCGTGTGCTTTTGTTCTGCAGCCGAAAAGCCCCGGAGACGCCTAATAGAATCCAAACTAGCTCAGAGCTCAGTTCAATGACCACACACACATCGATCACTCGCATCGCGAGTTCTGCTCCACCAGGGATTCCGCCCGTCAATACGGCTTTGTGCACAAAACTGAATTTAACATATCCATGCAATCCAGCGTATTCTGAGCAGTTGCCACTACACTATGGAGTGACACTGTGCACATTCCGTGCTTTGCTGCTTGAAAAACAAAACAAGGACAGTCATTCATTACGCACTCCACTGTATTTGAAACAAGGCTCATTTAGCAATACACTGCATTTCTTCTTATGTCAGGAAAATAGTATGAAAGAAATGCTCCTGTCTATGACAAGATGTTGCATTTAGTGGGTTGTTTATCGCATTTTCCGCACCATCAGACGCACTTAAAAACCTTCATATTTTTTTACAACGAGAGTGTACCCTACTTATGAATTCATATATAAGGATTTTGCATTGTATATGTGGTTACATAACGCAGCTAACACGTAGCGTGTCGGACTGTGCCTTATTTACGTGTTACTAACCAGGTCAGGAGTTAGCATAGTCACAGTTACGTTTGTGTTAACTGTAGCAGTCTGTTTTTTATTTATTGTAAAAAAGGTTGGGAATTACTGGTATTTTAAATATGATGACGTGGCTAACGATTCTAAAATGGCTATCGCAGTGTTAGACTGTGGCTACCAAGCTATTAAATTACTAAAAACCACTACTAAAACTACTACAAAAAAAAAAAAAAACGATATAGTGGGAGACTATCTAGTTCCCTGGAATTTAAAAGAAATTAAGACGCCATGCTTCTTTTTTTTTTTTTTTAATATGGCAAGTATGACATCACCGATTCCACAAAGGGAAAATTTATACGATACGAACATTTTTGACAACTTTTTATGAATCCACTGCGTTTTGATGATGAAAATGTTTATGAAACAATTTAATATAAACAGACCACAATGCATTGCATCGTAACAATTTTTGCCAAAAAAATGAATTTAAAGGTATTTTTTTGGTAAACCATCAACATTTTTATCTTAAGAGGACAGCTGACTCATAAATATTCATCGCAAAACGCTCATATTAATTAGAATTTGACTTTGTGAATTCGATGACGTCATATCCACAGTTAAAAAAACAAGAGAAAAAGTAGTGAGTTTGGCATCAGAATTGCTTTTAAAATTTTGGGCACTGCATAGAACCGCACTAGATAGTTCTTTTGTAGTTAGGGGTTAGGGTGGGAATTCATACACAGCCATAGATATGGACAGCACTACAAAAGGGTGAATGCACTATGTAAGTGAAGGAATTCGACACAGCTGTTTTTTTTTTTCCAACACTGGTTAGCATAGTGACAGTAACGCTTATTTTAGGGTATCAATCTGTTTATTATGTGCTGCAAACAAATTTGGGATTTCCAGGTATTGTGAACAGGCTACCAAGGCTAACACTTCTGAGACGGCTAACGAGGAGCGTGTTACAAACAAGTTCTGGAATTTGTGTGAAACCAGTTCATACAATCTGACTGACTTAAGACAAACTCGTCCTGCTTAGTGCGCCTTTTAATGAGGTGCACCCTCTATATGACAAAGGTTTAAAAAATTAACCATTTATTGATGATGCGTCTTATGGTGCAGAAAATACAGTAATTGAAGCATTTATAGAGTGTTTGTCATTTTTCTTTTTTTGGAGAAAAAACCCATTTAGCTTCGGTTCTCATTTTAAGATAACAAATAGGGACTGTTTTTAGATTGTCCTATTGGAAACCTACCATTACGCAGGTTCTGTGCTTTTTGTTTGATTGAGCCTTGGAGTTTTGGATGTTTTTTGATGGAAAAATAACAAAAAATGCTCTCGTCTACTTGAATAATTTAGCACGGACTGCAGGCAGGCAGAGGATGAGATGCTCATACTGCCAGAGGCACAGCTGGGAAACATGCTACATTTAACTGTGGCTGAGGCGCACCACAGAACACCTTCAGCCGTATGACATTGATCTGCAGTCCACTTTCTATTCTGAGTCTAGAACCCAGAAAAGGTATACAGTACACAGATCAGTGGATGATGGTTGGGGTTCACTGTCAGAATCCATTAGGACTGGCTTGTGCTGTGTTCATTCTTGTTGGCTGGGTGTGGAGTGGAGCTGCAGTGAAGTGGACTGTGTGTGTTTTAATGGGTGTGTCATCCTGGCAGTCACACAGGCTCTCACGCGTCCCCAGCATCATCTCAGTGCACAGCACACTTCCAGCAGACTGGAGCTGTTAAATATCCATTATGCACTGAGTGTGTGAATGTGTGAAGTGGACCAAATAAACCACAACACGGTTTGCTTTTTTCCTCTGCACTTCCCTCTGTGACCCAGGTTAAATCCCCTCAGAAGGTCATGAAGGAGCTTTGTGGCAACAAAGGTCATGAACACCATCCTTACCATCTTCCGGCTTTCAATGGGTTGTTATTGCTGTTGAGAGGTTTGGAATTTGAATCCAATTTTTAAAAATAAACTACAATCCAACACAAATAACAAAACATTGGTTGAGGTTTTTTTTATTTATTTTTTTAGCTAGAACAATTAAAGTTTAAAACTGTTTACAGTTTAAACTGTATTTCTGCAAACACTGTGCCGGTATTTCTTGCCAGATGTTGTTTTTTTACAACTGCTAAAGAGTTAGTGGCTGCAGTGATGCGTTGTGTTAAATGATGCTCTAACTGTTTCTTATTGGTAGAATTACTAATAAATTGGTCGGCAGGCAGGCCAGTTCAGGACCTACAGTCTTAAAGTCTTCCTTGAGACTCGTGCGGCCACCTGACCATTGCTGTGCATGTGGTAAGTGTATCGTGACGTGTTTTTAAGGATAATGTAAGTTACACCCACTTATGAATCTTTAGGGTGATGCTGTTGTACGGTGCCCTTAGAGCTCACTCTAGTCATTAGTAAGGTGCACGTACTGGCTCCACGTGAAAATGCTGTACACACGGGGTATGCAGGTGAGACGGAAGGGTCCACAGGACTTCTGTAAGATAACCACACAAACACCACTCTGATTGTCTGATTTCCTATATTCTAACACTCAGGCTGCAAACAAGGAGCACACATTTATCACTTGAACAGCCCAACTGGCCCCTTGGGTTTGAATGCGTTGAAAAAATAAAAAATCGATATGTCGTGCCTGCGTCTCACTTACTCCACCCTCACTTACCCTTAGTCGTTGCTGAACGAGCCCGTAGAAAAATGCTATTTACCTGCTCTATGGGCTCACCCACTGGCCTGCGTGTCCCATACAGAGCTCCCCATGTTTGTCAGCAGACAGCCTACATCTACCTGTAAGGACAGTTGTGGCTGAGTCATTGGTATCAAGACTAGAAATGGCAATTTGTGGTTTTGCATTCTTGGGCATTATCTGGCTTTCACATGTGTTGTCAGGGGGGAGAACCTTTCCTCCAAAACCTTTATACTTTAAAATTCATGTTTCCTTTTTTCCCCTAGTGTTTCTGAAAACAAAAGTAATTTTCAGTAATAAAAAAAAGAAATAAAATCCATGTTTCCTTTCTTAATCATGCAAGCTACTCCTTCTGTATGTACTTAAGTCCCTCCCCATACCATCAGAGTTGATAAATAACATGCTAGAATGTCTTCCTCTGGAGGACTGGTATATAGGATAATTATTACAGTTTGTACTTTAAGGAACAGCTTTTATTAACCCATTTCATGCAGGCCGCAGAACCGAATTAAGATGGAAGGGAGTCAGTGATGAATCTTTTGTAGAATGATCTACCATCCATCTTTAAGTGGTCATGGCTTAGTTTTAGTTAAAATAAAACAAAATTGCTCCAAAAAGTAATATTCTATCACTGGATTTCATTTAATATTCCTCCACTAATAAATATTTAATGACCAAAGCAAAAGAGCATATTTATGAGTTCTGGCCTGATCTGTAACCTAAAGCCAAATGTTTCATGTATTTTATTAGAGACCAGCAAACTTCCGTTCCCCCAAAGATGCAACTTTTCTTCACTAAAACCAATCAGTAAAAATGAGAAATTAGCAACACTTTCATGCTCAAAGCCTGACTTTAATCTGCTACAGTCCTAAGAAATGTTTGAAAATAATTTACTCTGAAATAAAAATAGAAATAACACTTCTGAATGGGAAATGCCTCTGTGGAGTCAGCTTATTAGCTTCATTTAACTAAATGTCACAGAGAGGCAGAGTAATGAAGATGAGATTTGAGAATAAAAAAGCTTCTCAGGTACAAACAGCCATGAGTCACATTCAAGAATCAAAAGACCCTCTTTAAAAAACACTTTTCTTTTCTTGCCTGCTTGAATCAACCGTCTTTTGGGGCCGCTGGTTTGGATAGTGAAGTCACTTGTCTGTAATGGGAAAGCCTAAATGGAAAACTCATTGAGAATAATAAAAAGGGAGAAAAGATTAATAAAATGGGCAGCAGAAAGCAATTCTCCAACGTTTCATTTTGTTATCTTTTTTGCATTATTTCCCCAGGGTATCCTGCACCTTGCAGATATACAGCTTTGCTCAAATAATCAATTAAGCCTGCAGATTTGCAGGGATTCAGCAGTTGCTTTACATCAGGTCTTCAGCCACTTTGAATGGATTTTCCTTCTTGATAAAAACCTGAGGGTAACGGGGCTTTTGTTGATAACAGTATTGCAACGTGGGATTAGATAATGAATCCCTTTATTTGAAATAGTTGTTTTGCTAATTATTAGGATTGGTCAAGCTGTTTGTTAATTACGACTTTCTTTTTATAATGTGCAAGACAAATCCATTACTAATGGAATGGAAAGGTAATGGACAAATCCATTACCTGCAAAACTCTGCAAGTTCTTTGAAAAACAAAAGTGATCCTAATGATCAAAATGCAATTAGGAATCGACGGCGTTGGCCTTATCAACAAACAGCGTTGAAGCCTGAAAGCTGTTAGCGATGGATCCACCATGTAATGCCTGTAAAGCCGGCGTGCCTCATCAGACAGTCATGTTTGAAGAAGATGGCCTGTCAGCTCCACAAAGGTAATCTTCCAAATGAAGTCGTCATCTCTCGAGGCAACAGCGTAGACCTTTCGCTCCTGCTGCGAGCTGTCAAGCACTTTTCAGATAGCGAAAAACTCCCAGACGTGGCGTTCGTTACCAGCAATAATCTCCCGAGGCCAGACGGCTGTGCGAGGATCCAAACAGATGTACGGCCCGGCGGTGGCAGCAGCGGTGCCCTCCCCTCGGTTGTCTCTGTGCTTGGCCCATCACTGCTGTCAACAGCTTCAGCTCACATCCTCTAATAGGAGGAGGAGGAGGAGGAGGTGTTGTGGAGGTGAAGCACTAGGCGAGTTGCATGCGTGCTGAATGTGGTGCTCTCCCCACGGACATACCGTCCAAGTTCGCCACTTCCCCTTCACACAACCGACTGCCACAGTTACCTTCTCTGCGGCCCCTGTGGGAAAAACAGGCAGTGACAACAGCACCTCCAGCTGTTCTCCCAAAAGGAACTGTTGACAAAGCTTGGAGCTTCAAACGCCCCAGTGATGTCAGACACCGCCATAAAAGAACAATCCAGCAGCTTTTTTTAATCCTGGAAGGGGCTTATGTCCTCGCCTTCAGTCCCTCACACCGCGAGGACAGTGCCTTGTTCTTGTTCCAGGATGTGTTGGAGACACCAACAAAAGCCTTTGAATTCATCAGGACTGGCACAGGTGCAACAAAAACATTCCCCCAGAAAAGATTAAGCCAGCATGAGGCGCTGATGCATCTAACAGCGCAAAGGTGCGTCAAAAACACAAAGCAGACAGAGCTCTGTGCTGTGCTGCAGCTAAAACCAATCGTGATTGTGAAGAGGTTCCAAAGACCAGCTCTGATTGGTTACGTCCTACTTATGGAGAGACGAAGCCTGATGACACTGATATACGGAAGTAGAAATCACACCAACAAAACAATCAATGCAAAAACATGTCAAAGATTACAACGACAATGAAAAAAGCAAAACAAATACAAAAAAAACAGCATCACATTTAAGAAAATCAAGACAAAACGCTAAAAACCAGAAAATTTAAACGGAAAAAAAAAGAATTGTTTCAGAAAACAAAAGAAAATTTCAAAAATCAAAAAAAAGCCTTAACAATAAGTAACGAGCAAAGGTAGGTACTATGGTACTTCACTGATTTGATGACGACGTCTGATTTTTGACGTTTTTTCTTCTTCAATGTTTGTATGCTAAAAATAGTTCAATGTTTTGTGCGGAGCATATCTAGTATCTCCAAATACCATTTGACTGAAATGGTAGACAAATGTCCTCATCCGATCAGCAGCGTCCCATATTACCTCCCTCTTCCAGTTTCTTCTTTAAATTCATTTTTTCTTACTATTGGAAATTACTTTTCTTTTTCAAAACGTTTCGTTTTTTTGGGACTTTGTTTTGATTTCTTTCTTAGATTTTTTGGGGGGGATTTCTAAAATGCAATGTTGTATTTTTTTATTTGTTTGATTTTTTTTTTTTTTTAATTTTCATTGTGATTGCTAATATGTTTTTGTGTTGAATGATCAGTTGGTGTGATTAGCATTTCAGGGCTGATAGCTTTAACTTGGACACATTGATTGGATGGGAACTGGACTGAGAGTGACATCACTAAAAAAAAAAAAAAGATTGACTACAGCACCTCCTGCTGTTCATTCTGTTGTGTCCGGTTCCAACAAAATGAACGCAATTCAATCGCCATTTTTTTACGATAGAGACGTCGCCATGTTGGAGCCAGAAGTCGTCAGTAAGCAGTGATTTGTCCAAGCTAGTCTCAGTCTTTTATGGCGACCAATGCCGCCAATCAGGAGTGAGCTTGTTGGAAGTCCACACTTGAAAACAGGCTACATGACATCTGTCAAACATATCGAACTTTTAACGTAAGACATTCTTTTATTGAGGTATCTGATTGGTTCGTTTATGATTATCAAGGATAATCAGGAACATGTTAAGAAAAAGGCATCAGAGCAAGAACGGTCATTCTGACCAATAGAAGGACTAACAGCTGTTTATTTCTCTATGAAGTCTACAGGATTTTGAATTCTTGGAGCCAGCAGGTACTTCCTGTTTGTAATGATTGGGGGAGGGGTCACTCAGTCCAGTTCTCATTAACAGTCAATAGCTGGACAACAGCAGGAAGAACAAACCACCTTCATAGAAGAGATGCTCTGTTGTTCAGAGCCTCAGTCGTCCTCTGAGAGACGACATGCTGTAGAGCTTATGCTGTGTTGACCGCTGCACGTCTGGAACATAATAGTGTTTTAAGCCAAAGAGGCATGTGAAAGCTCGCAGCCGTTCCAGCTGTGATGTTCATAATGAGGACGACGGGACGTGAGACAGGATTTGAAGGGGCCTCTCCTAGGCCCTTCTAAGCAGTTAGCACTTTGACCCAGATAAGCGCCTTGCCAAGGGTACACTCGGGAGGGCTGCTGATGGAGGGCTCAGATAATGCCTGCATAATTCTAGTGAAAATCACACTCGGCGTGTGTACACAGCCTCCAAACATGCAGACACAAGGTCTTCGTTTCTTCCTTATCCCTCGCGTGTGATATTGTGAAGACATAGCTGGCAATAAAAAGGTATTACCTGTGTCTGAGACACCAGATGATTAGTATCGGAGTGTTGAGGGCAATTCTCCAGGGCAAAGACAATGAATTAGTTTCTTTTAGAGTCAAAACAGTCTGATGTGTCCTCTGTGCTTTCAGAGCAGTAATTCCCTCAATGCTCCTTGTCACGTCATAAACATATGCTGTTGCCTCGTTCACCTGGGGCCATTTCCTGCATTAGAAACAAAGACCTCTGTGAATTAGCTGACAGCATCCTGTCATCATCATCTCTGTAAAAATAAAAAAAGAAGCTGCTGGAGGCAAGGAGGATAATGGACATAAAAGGGAAAAAAATGACCAGTGAAGAATATGCCTGAAAAGAATTCTCACTTCTTTTCGCTCCATCTCCATTATGGAGTCAAGAAAAGGGCTGAAGAGACTTGGCTTTTCCTTGAAAGCACTTAAAAAGCCAAGGTCACCCCATGGTCAAATCAGCAGAATGAGAAAATGGCTGAAGGGGCAAAAGGCTGGTGGCAGATAACACCAGAATGCACTATCTCCCCCCCCCCACATTTAGTGACGGGAGGACGAGGCATTGGCAGACTTTTCAGAGGGCTTCCCGTTGAAATGAGGACCGGGGACACAATAAGATGGCCCAGTTTCACCAAGTATGACGGCGCATACATCGAAGTGCTCTTAGGGAATGAGGTTTTTGGTGGAGCAGAGCGAACACAGCCTAAGAGCCAAGTGTCCGCCTCCACGGATGGGTTTCAGATTCAATTACTCAGGTGAATTTCAAGCAAGGAAGTCAAAAGTTGTTAGCATCATTATAAAAATGAATCTCTGAGCTGAACGGGGATTTATGCTTGGTCAGCAATAAAAAAAACATACCTGTTACTTTCCACGGGTGCAAAACTCGACTAGCAAAACATGACCTAATGAAATCAAGTAGAGGGCAGACGGCTTGTTGAGTATTCTGTGAAGTGTTTGATCGATCCATTTCTGATGCCGTTTATTCAATGATGGAAATCACATTTAAAAATGAGAGCTGCTAGTATCTTTGTCAACACTGGATAGTTTAACTTTCTGTAACTTGCTTTTGTTTGAAGAATCAAAATTTCAGCTTGTACCACATAAGTATGAACCAAATAGTACCACATAAATACACAGCAAGTACCATGTAAGTACCAGGAAGACACAAAGAAGTACCCAGCAAGTCCCATAAAAAGTACCATGTAACTTCCCTGTAAGTACCCAGTAGTTACACTATAAGTACCATGTAAATCCCACTCAAGTACACTGCAAGTACTGTCCTGTAAAAGAAAGTGTTACCGTCTTTTCATTTGAAGTGGTTGTTTATATGCACGTTACCCAGGGAGGTGTGAATGTAGTAATATGCTTCCTTAGAATTCTTCATCATTAGTATTATATGATGGAGAATGTGTGGTTAGGTCATTCACTAGAAGATATTTATCGTCAATAACACTGCTCTGCTCATCTGGTGATGATAGAAAACATCTTTTAGGAAGGAAAAGGTCCTTCAGAACAACAACTGATGAGGTAAATGTGCTAGATCCTTACGCTGACGATGCAGACTTTTTTTTCTACCTTAAACAGACATGTTTTAAAGATCATACATTTTCATCTGCCAGACCCAAAATGAAAAAGTCTGGTCTTTTGTTTACACACTCAAGAGTGTGTGATTAGATAGCATTCGGCCTTCCCTGAGTCTCCAGCAGCACGTGCCACAACATATATTAATGACTTATTCAGAGACTTGTGTTTCTAGTTATTCAACCTTAAGCACTGTGTTTGCACAGCGGCAACAGTGAAGTGTGAAGTAGATCCTGCGGTCACCGCCCAGACCTGTAGTTCTCCATCATCAGCCTAATATTTTATAACCTTGGTTATGCAAAACAGTGTGGCATTTTTGAAGGCGGGAGTGAACACGCAGGTCTTCACGAAACCCCATTTCTCTCCTGTAACCTTTCAGTAATGCAGCAGAAAAGCATTTTGCTGCAGCAGTTTGTGCTCACACCAGTGAAGCTTCTGCTTTAGAAACCCACTGCAATGAAAATGGTGTTTTGGGTGTTTTTAACACACTTTTGTGGCATTTTACTGATGATGGAGGACATAAATAAAGAAAATTAGGCTTCAAATTTCTTTGTTTTTATTCTCCTGAATCAGGAGTGGAAGAAGAGGTTATTTGTGACA
This sequence comes from Oryzias sinensis, assembly GCA_037389245.1. NCBI lineage: Eukaryota > Metazoa > Chordata > Actinopteri > Beloniformes > Adrianichthyidae > Oryzias > Oryzias sinensis. The sequence continues at coordinate 27,201,883 of CM074499.1, read as the reverse complement.
TGAAAATATGTTGCGCAGGCAGCAAGTTCTCTGCTTCACTCTGCAATGGGGAGGGGAAGGGGGGCGGTGTTGCTAATGAACTTTTGTTGCTCTGGAGAAACTATGCCCCAAAAAATGACAAAGGATTTTTTGATTTTGGCTAAAAACAGCATTATCATTATTAAAAGACCGCTGGGAACCCTTTAACAATAGATCAAATGATGATCAGCAGCACAGCAGCCACATGTACCCCTTTTGTAGAGCCTGGAAATGGGAAGTAACTGTGTTTAATATCATCAAATCCCTTCTGATGGTGAAACTGATCATGTCATGCGACAGTGCAGGAAGCCATCTGTAATTATTTCTTTTACCTTCAAGTTTTGCTGTGAAACTGCCAGAAACCTTCCGTCTTAAGAGGCGTGAAGTTAAGCAAAATGTTCAGCTAATTAATAACCGTTAATTAATAAAAACTGCCTTCATTACTTGTCTGTCTATCTCCCTGCTGTCACTTGTTTTTGGAACTATGGAGGCAATTTATTTTTATAATCAGATGAAACAAACGAGGCACTGGACCAACTGTAACACAATTACACTTTAATTAGCAAGCATTTAACTCTTCTGTGACATTTTTGCTCAGAGCTAAATCAGCCATCAGTGAATGGCTCCCTATAGGCTAATTTTCCAGATGAGATTACCTCTTTTTCTCTGAAGAAAAACTCAGGCGGGGACCAGACCTGCTTCAACAGAGCACCTCCTCCTCTGAATGGGATATTCAGCTCGAAAGAAATTAGTTAATATGCTATCTTCTTTTTTTATTCTATTAGAAATAGCAGTATTTTCTGCTAATTCGTGTTTAAAAAAGTTCTCATGTTATCTGCACAGGAGTTGGTGAAGCTCTATCTGCAGCTTTTGGAGACCCAATGAGATTTGGGCTTCTTTCTTTTGGCTCTGCAATTACACTTGAGGGGGATCTGTTGCTGTCAGTTTGAGATGCTGACAATGAATGTCCTTTGCCTTTGAAGTGCTTCATCTTGCCTCAGGTAAAATAGTCCATAACTTGGCAAAAAGGAAAACTTTTTGTTTAGTTCTCCGCCTCAAGCAGCCTTTCAATCCAAGCAAGCTTTTCGGATGTTGAAATATACACATTACACATCCAAAAGAGTCCGTCAAAGGAAGAAAAGAGACAAACATCCACACTCATTTCATCAAAGAGCAACTAGACCACTCTATCAGGAGAGCATGTTGCACATTTCCTCCTACCTTTTGAAAAATCAAATCAGAATCCACTAAAAGCTTGTCTGTCTGCATTATTAATGCCTTTAGAGTAAAAAGCGTAGCCAAGAGTATGCCTTGAATCCAAATCTTCACCCGGAGATGCAGGAAAAGTAGCTATAAAATCATGTTCATCTTCTTGAGCCCATAAACATCTTCATGGTTGTGTTTTCAAAGCTATTCATGAGACTGGAAATTGTGTCAGACTTCAAACAAATTCATTTTGGAGCCGTCAACACATTGAGTGCAGTATCTTTTCTTGCAGGTGGGAGATGTGTTTTCAGCATGCTTTGCACAGACACAGCTGTTCTCACCTCCAGAGTAGACGCGCTTGTGGTTTATTATTCCCCGCAAGTCAGCACACCAGCCCGGCTCCACCTTTGGCTCATTTCCCGACAATTTCCAAGCTTCCTGTAAAATGAATATGCATTGGCTTTGCAGTGAATCCATTTACAAGACAGAATGATAATGAAGAGAAAGTGGTTGAAAAAAAAATCCAATTGCTCTTTTGCAAAACTGCTGCTCAGTGCCCATAATGAGATGCCGTTTTAATAAGCTGATATGTAGTACAATAAAGCTGTTTGGTAAACATGATTATTTATTTGATGACATGCAGGCAAAGACAGATTGGATGTGAAAACTAAAACACTTCGCTGTGGCTAAATTGCAGAAAATGTGCATTTTTAGGCAGTTTTTCCTTCAAATCTTCCATGTCAGACAGATTCAACTGCAGTACATGGATGTTGTTCAAAATTCCTAATTGGAAATAACTGCCCTGTTATGGAAAAGAAAGAAAAAAAGCCCCTTCACGTTTAAAAGAGGTGTAAATTCATGGCAAGGAGACAAAAGGACTCTAAAAAGAAAAAAGTTGATCCAACTTAATTGAATCAATTCAATTGGTAACATGTAATTGAATTCAGTTTATTCAACTTAATTTTTTATGTTAATCCAAATTAATTTGACATGTTTATCTGACTTAAATTTTTGTTTCTTTTGTATATCAAATTGACACATTTTTCTAAAGTTTCAACCAATGGCCATTGTGATTTCATATCAAAGACATGAATGACCCTGCAATGTCTCGCATTACAAGGCAGGAACTCATGAGTCGCAAACTCTGTATTTAATATTGGGATATCCAGTGTTGTAACGCTCAGGGGGTTGGTCATCATCCTCTCCCAAACTCTAACTCATGGTGCAGAAGGAAATAAACACAACAGTTTAAATTACAAGTTAAAACAGAGTAAAACAGCTAGACAACAAAACACATGGACAAAAACTCACACTTAAACCCCAATCTGCCCGGATAGGCAAAGAAAATGGTATCCCACAATTCCTTGCGCTGCCTGACAGCTTCTCACCAAAGTTACACCAACTTAATTGAATTAAGTTGACTGAAAGTAAAATAACTATGTCAGACAACTACGTGTTATTTTTAAGTTGAATGAATTAAAAAAATGATTTATTTTCACCAAACTAAATGATTAAGTTAGATCATTAAAAAAAGTTTATCTTTACAACTACAGCCTAAATACTCTTTTTAGAGTGTATTAAAGTGGAAAAGAAGATTACAGGTTTTTTTTAAATACCTGAATATTCTGGTTTCAGTAAATATTGCTTTTAATCTACTTACTGTATTTTCTGCACATGTGCACGGTTGAATTTTAACCAGACCATTGATCTGTTAAACCTATTTTGCCCATGTAACCGCGGCTAATGATTCTTAACCCCCTGTTGTAACAGTAAAATCTGTCCAACACAAGAGGCCTTCAGCTCTCATCTGTTTGCTCAGCTGTTGGACAGGACAAGTTAAATAAAGGTTGTTTTAGCGGTAAATATGCTAACGTGTAGCGTGTTACCAAGAAGTTTTAGACAATGTCCAAATTCCTTCCCTACTCCATAAATACTAAAATAAGCTAATGGTGTGGTACTATCTAGTGCTTTGGATATTAAAAGCAATTTTGACCCAATCCACACTACTTTTTAATCTGTTTTTAAATGTAAAATTTCACGTCACCAATTTCTCGAAGGGAAAATCTAATCAAAACGAGTATTTTCCAACGACGAATTATGAATCCACTTTGTTCTGATTATAAAACTGCTAATTCATGGTTTATTCAAAAATTACATTCAAACACATTTTTTGTTCAAATGCAATTGTGATCAATGTTCCTCAATCTAGTGTACTGTACTTGAATTGGCTCTGCAAACATCGTAGAGCCAACTCGAGTGGACCCGAGTCTGCAGTACACCTCCAGCTAAATGCCACAGACCACCTCTACGAGGATCATGAGGTCCGAATTTTAGCCAGAGAGAAAGGATGGTTTGAGCGAGGAGTGAAAGAAGCCATCTTTGTCAAGAAAGAGAAACCTTCCCCTTAATAATAACGGTGGTCTCAGGTTTGATCTTATATCTCTCTATAGCAGTGTTCTGAAGCCCAAACAAACTGGACCAGTTTCACCTACTGTAGGTCATTATCAGCTGAAAGAGATGACCAGGTTGGGGAGGGTAGCCACTGTCTCCTTAACGCCAGCTGAGGACAAAGGACTCCTAATGACCTAAAACCATTTAGTCTACGCAAATAACACTATCAGTTTCAGGTCTGACTCGTGCTCATGGGGGAGCTGTTTCAGAATTGACAACACTTTTTGGATAAGAGGTGAAACGTCTTTAACTTTGAAAACCAAGTCCAGATGACAATTTTTAAACCTTCTACTGCGATTTACTGCACTCAGGAGAGTGGCTTTAGGCAAATGACCAGGAAACATTAAAGATTCATTCATTCATTTTCTGAACCCACTGAATCCCTTTCATGGTCACAGTGTTGCTGAAACCAACCCAGATATGGAGATGGGGTACACACTGAACAGATCACCACTCTGTTGCAGGGCGACACACACTCACAGCTGCACAACTAACGACACTTTTGAATCACCTATCAACCTATGAAGCATATTTATGGACTGTGGGAAGAAAATGAAACACCCTGAGAAAACCCAGGGATGCAAAGGAGAACATGGAAGCTCCACACAGAGAGGATCCAGCCGAGATTTGAACCCCAACGTTCTCACTGTGGAACCAGAATGTTAACCACTACACAAACCACTATAGCACCATTAACATTTTTATAAATATATTACTATATAGTAGGGCAAAGAATATGTTTATTTCTTGCTTAGCCTGGTGATGCTGTGGCATATCAGCTCTATCGGTAGGTAGTTACAGCATAAAAGCTATCCATACATCACTATTGTAAAAGACAACTTTCACAACTCCAATGAGTCTACAAAGTTCTCTAGTATAGTGATAACATGAGATGAGATGAGATGAGATGAGATGAGATGAGATGAGATGAGATGAGATAAACATTATTGATCCAGCTGTGGGGACATTCAATTGTCACAGAAACTCTGGAGATCAAGCACAAGGTGCAAAGAAAGGTGAAAAAAAAGCTAAGGTGATGAAAAATAAAGCAAAATAAAGTTATACAACGCATCAAAATACAACTTTACATACACTGTACATGGATTGCTAGAAAAAAAACCTCCTCCAGAACCGGAAAAGCAGCAGTGCATTCAAGTTTGTCATCAATAAACCATTATTTGTATAGTTAGACTGATAAGTTGTGCAGTCTAACGGCAGTTGAATTGTACACTGCTCCTTCTTACACAGCAAATGTACCAGTCTGCTGCTGTTCAGCGCCACTGTCTGATTTAGTGGCTGAGAAGTGACAGATTTCAAGAAAGTAAAAAGACTTGTTTCAAGAAAAATGTCTTTTTTTTTGTGTCATACAAGAAAACTATCACAACAGTTTTTCAATAGCGAAATAATCTTAGTTTGAGAAAACACGTTTGAGTGACTAAAATTGATTTCTTAAAATAAGAATCCTTAGGAAGACCATTTTTCTCACCCCATTGGCATTTTTTTGCCTATTTACAGTGGGGCAAAAAAGTATTTAGTCAATCACAAATTGTGCAAGTTCTCCCAAATAAAAAGATGAGAGGGGGCTGTAATTTTCAGGTATACCTTAACTATAAGAGGAAAATGGAGAAAATATTACCCAGAAAATCACACTGTCTGATTTTTAAAGAATTTAATTGTAAATTATGGTGGAAAATAAGTCTTTGGTTAAAAACAAAAGTTCAACTTAATACTAATAACTTACATCCCCTTTTCTTGTCAATCACTGCAGTCAACATTTTCTGTAAGTCTCATAAGGTTTTCACAGCTGTTGATGGTATTTTGGCTCATTGCTCCATGCAGATCTCATACATGCAGGCATAGACGGATTGAATGTTGTCAAGACTAAAACACTTTCCTGTGTCTAAATCACAGAAAAGGTGCGTTTTAAGGCAGTTTTGCCTTCATGTCATGTCAGAAGGTTTCAACCACAGTTCATGGATGTAACTTGGACTTCTAGGTTGTTCAAAATTTCTCTTTGTTAATAACTGCCGTGTTAAGGATCAGAAGAGAAAAGCCTCTTCCTGTTCATCACCTTTGGTCTCCATAGTGGAGTTTGGAGTGTGACTGTTTGAGGTTGTGGACCGGTGTCTTTCTATAGAAAACCAGTTAAAACAGGTGTCATTAATACAGGTATCCAGTAGAGGACAGAGGATCTTCTTACAGAAGAAGTTACAGGTCTGTCAGAGCATGAAGTCTTGCTTGTTTGTTTATTGACCACAGACTTTTTTCCACCACAATTTACAAATAAATTCTTGAAAAATCAGACAATGTGATTTTCTGGACTTTTTTTCTCCTTATTTTGTCTCTCATATTTGAAGTTAACCTTTGCTGAAAATTACAAGCCTCTCTCACCTTTTTAAGGATGACTAAATACTTTTTTGCCCCACCGTATAAACAATCAGCCAACAGGGAAAGAATTTTTGACTAATTTAAAGGTGCCTGTCCATCCAGTGGCAGAACTAGAACATTCTATTTGAGACGCAAAAGACTTTGGAAGGGTGGCAAATGAGAATAACAGAGTGGATGTCATAAAAATAAAAGTATCAAAACATGCATTTTTATAATTATGAATATTAAAATAGCAGTTATTTTAGCTGAGGTGCTGTTAATAATGTAAAGCAATAGCAAAACATTTTTAAAAGAGAAAGATTTTTGAAAGCCCAGATGGGCCAGCAAACACAATGCAGGGGCGAAGCAAATATTGTTAAGGGGCTCAAGAATTCAAAGTATAGCTGTTGTCATTTTTACAATGCTTAAGGGGCTTGTTTTTAAATATTTTTTATTTTTGTCAATAATGATGCTAAAATTGACTCAAAAATTGGTGGGCAGTCGTGGGGGCAGCTGCCCGCCTTGTTCCCCTGTAGCTCCGCCCCTGCTGCTGTCTCTGCATAAATGTAATAGTCTGTGTGTTCAACTTTTTAGATGAATCCATATGAAGTTAGGATTACAGTTTTGCTGCTTCTGTTTTGGGTGGTCAGAGGAATGCATGTGACTTCAGGATTTTTGTGAAATGACTTTAGGTGTGCGTTGTTTGGAACAAGTATAAATCCTCACCAATAATCTTTGAACACTGAGTACATTTTGTGTGAGTGTGATGACGGCAGGAAGCTTCTCTGAAATGGACACAAATGTGGAGGAAAAAGAAGTGCTTTATGGAGTCTCGTAAAAACAAGCTGGTTGCAGGAACAAGCTAATTCCTGTTTTATTGCTCAGTGGAATTCATCCTTCCCACGCTGCTGCTTGGACATGCCAGAAGAAGAAAAGTCAAAGCCAAGAGGAAATTGTTAAGAGATGGATCAAACTTGAAGGGTAATACAACTCTTGTAAACAATGCAGCTTTCAGAAGAAAAACAAATCTTCTTGCTATTGACTCAAATCCCGCCATCTGCTTCCCTGCCTGTTTGGATGCGTTTACTTATTCATCACAGGAGGGAGCGGGCCAGATATGGTCCTCAAACTTAAAGTCCCAGCAGTTACTCTGCTGTCCGAGAAAAGGAGCAGACTCCGTTAAAAATGGATGCTGACCACTGAATTAGATTAAAGTTCTCCTGGCTTTGTGCTTCACTTGTTACATATTTATGGCTCCGTCTCTGTGTCTGTGTGGCCTGGATGGGAAAATGTGTCAAGGTGCAACATCCTCACCTCCTCTCCTTCCCAGAAAAAGGAAGGTCTGTGCTTGGATACAGAGGTGTCTTCTGATTATCTCCAAGCACTTCATTCAGAGGTCCTGGCTGGGTATTTCATGTTGTCTATAAGCTGACCTGCACTACTTACATATGTGTGAACAATCGCAGACGTTTGGCCAAAATAGAGAAAAAAAATCACAAAATGAAAACATGAAAGAGGCTGAAATGTTTTTTTTTCTATTCTACATTTTAAATCCTAAAACACAAAAGCTGCAATAACCCTTTAACTATGAAGTAATTCATCATTGTCATTTGATTTATTGATAGCTAAGCGTTCGGAATGACCTGAAACTGTGTTGGTAAGGCATTGATATCAGATGAAAAGTTATGAACCAGACAATGATAAATCATATAGTAAAATGGTTACGGTAGAACAGGGGTGGCATTATATAAATTCGCTTCCTTTCACTCCCTTTTTCAAACAATCTTTAATTTAATGTCTAATTATCCTAAGTTCGATACACCTTTGAATGAATGTATGACTGCTTATTGTATTGTTTTGTGCATTATTCCTTAATTGCTTGATCAAAATCGAATCAAATCAAAAAATATAGTGTACAAGTGTTTTTAAAAGTCTGTGTGACCCTTAAACTTCATAGCTGTCCTGTAGCCTGTCCATGTGTTGTTGTTTTTTTAAACTTCTTTTCTTTGGGATAATTCTAAGATTTTAAGATTTGTTTCTTTTGTGGGCAGCTGTGGTGCAGAGGTGAAGTGTCAAAGTTCTGATTGGAATATTGCAAGTTCAATTCCCACCTAGTTCACCCATGTGTCCTTGGCCAAAACATGGAACCCCACTTTGCTCCTGCGGATATGGGTTGGTACCAGGGCTGTGGCTGTAAATTATTAAATGTATCGGGCCCAGAGAAAGCTGCCATGGGGACCTACATTCAGGAGGCCTTATCCATGGGACACATTCGTCTGTCCTCCTTCTTTTTTTTTGTGGATTACAAAGACAAATCCCTACGCCCATGTATCAACTATCATGAGTTAAATCAAATAACCATAAAGAACAAGTGTTCTTTCCCTCTCATAACTTCTGTGTTTGATTCTGTCCAGGAGGCTCGCATCTTCTCTAAACTGGACCTAACGCCCACCATCTTGTAAGCATAAAGGAAGGTGACGAGAGGAAAACGACCTTCAACACACCCCTTGGACATTTTGAATACACGGTGATGCCCTTTGATTTAACCAACGCTCCTGCTGTTCTTCAGAGAATGGTTAACGACCTTCTCAGAGACTTCCTCAACCGTTTTGTTTTTATCTAGACGATATCCGTATTTACTCCCAGAACCTTACGCAACACGAGAACCATGTCCGTCTGGTCCTAGAGAGACTTTTGGAGAACCAACTATTTGTCAAGTTTGAAAAATGTGAATTTCATGTTTTCACGGTACAATTTCTGGGTTACATCATTGAGGCTGGCCGTATCCGACCCGAGTCTGTGTCTGTGACACAAGGAAAAGCCTCTGGAATGACGTTAATGGCGAAAACGCTGAAGAGTCACGGTGGTTGAAAGAATGTGAACACTGGAGCTAAAGCCCTGGTGTTAAAGGGTTAAAGTTGCTTGTTGTATTCCTATTTCAAACTGTCTCAGTAAGTATTACCAAACTTTTGGTTTTAAAATGAGACTTCACTGCAACATTAAGCTTTGAACACAATTTAGTGAGTCTGTGGTATGTTTACAATATAGAACCTGAGGACACAATTCTGACTTAAGCTTGGCTTTCTGAAATACCTGCTGGGTAAATATTTTCTTATTGCTTTTTTCAATCTCAACTTCTGTCAAATAAAACTGTTTTGTGCTTCCTGCAATGATTAGTGTCCTGGTGCAATGGCTTTATAAAATAAATTGGAAAAATGAATGATCTGCTGATGCACTGCTGTGAACCCATAGAAATATTCACAAAACCTCTTGTATACCTGCCATCTGCTTCCCCTTTTGTTTTTGTTTTTGGGGTGTTCACTGTTTGGTTTGTGGGGTATAGAGAAATATTAAAGAGTAACAGCTTTTCCTAAACATCTCTTTCATAAACCATGACAACTTCATTGTAATATTGTGTTTCTGTTTTGTTTTTTAAATGATAAAGCGCTACGAGTTCCTAAAAGTATTCGAAACGTTTATTAAATAAATAAAGTTATGATTTTATTTAATGATGAATAAAAAAAAATTAAGCTTAAAGTTGCATTTCTGAGTATTTTTTATTCAAATTGTTATGAACAAGGAGCAGAGGCAACATTTAAAAAGCTTGTTAGTGTGATGTACAGGTTACTACAGCAAGCCACAAGCATCTCTGCTCCATTCTGATCCATCTAGTTGCAGAAAAATAGATCCAGTTACGTTTTGTTCTTCTCGTCTAAGCTGGAATCTGGATCTAAACTGTTGCTTCAATACTCCTCACCATCATGTTAAGGTCATGTCACACAGCCAAGACGTACATTTTGCACATATTGCACAGATGAAAATTAGTCATAAGTAAATATACATGGAAAAAGTGCTAGAAATTGTTGTCTTTATGTTAAACTTCACAAATGCATCACGAATGAAGCACGTCAAAATCAAATAAGTATGAATAAACCACGCAAATAAAATGTAAATCAACGCGTGTGATTGCTCTGTTTATATGCGATTCATTAGTGATTCGTCCACCAATTCTGTAATTTGGACGTGATATGTGCGCCGTATACACAATATAAAAGTTATACATTGGTGGTACAAGCGTGAAAGGTCTGTTAGAAATATGTGGAACAGTGGTGGGAAGCCACACATTTGCGTACGTGTACCATGTATGTATCACAAAAGACAGAAATTTCATACGTGGAAAATGCACAAAATGTACGTATTTTCTGTGTGACATGGCCTTTAGGTTAAGGGTGTGAGAGGCTGTAAACTAGCATGACAGCTGTCAATCATTTAAATACAGCAAAGATGCCATTCAAGTGTTGAAAAATATAAGGTACTCTTTCATTAATGTTGTGTTTTCAGAAAAGTGATTTGTGGGAAAATGGTCTGCTTAGACTTAAATGTGTCTGTCACTGGCTGAGAATTGGATTTTGAAGTATATTATGAGAGGTGTTTCATCATATGAACAGACACAGTTTGCTTTAGGCTTGACATAACAACTGCAGAATTACAGTGTAGCCAACAAAGAAACAAAACCATGGGCTAACATTCATTTTTACAGTTTTGGCTGACTAGACTGAACCGGAATTTGCTTCTAGTTAGCTGAAAGGCCTTTTTTTCTGATTTTAATATTATGCCCAGCTTCTGAAACTGGGACAGATCATCTCCCTGACACGACACGGTCAACACTCCTGTGAAGTCACAAAGCAGAAAATCACCGTCCATCTGACTTTCCTCACTTGGGAAATCGCAGCAATAACTCCAGCCCCAGCTGGCATTTGGAAGTTAGACGCTCGCGCCTCAGGGACGGGACAGAAGTTGGGAGCAGAGACACGTTTTCGTCTTCCTTTTCCCCCCATTGTGAGCACGATTCGCTTTATCAGTCACAGCTGCTGGGGGACGGGCCCCGGTGGGCACAGATGCTTGAACTCCCAACATATCACTTCTACACGCTGCATGGTGGGCAGCCTCTCAAAATAGAAGACAATAACATGCATGGTGGGGTCTTTGAGGAGGAATCGTAATGCACCATATGGAAGCGGCAGCTTGCAAAGGAATGAATCATTTTATCAGACATAGTTGTCTGAAGCTACTCCAAGCCTTCATTCCAGATTCTGACATCTTCAAAATCCGAACTTCGTTAAAAACGTCTAAATTGATTCCATTTTTCTTACAGATTGTAATCATTGATGTTTTAGTTTAATGTGACTGTGTGTGTTTTGCACACACAGTCACATTAAACTAAAACATCAGAGGTTTAAAGAAAAGCCTCTGAGGAGACCGAGCGGCATGATTCCCTTTTGTAAACTCAACAGTGAACAAAGAGAGTGAGTGGGGATATGACAAAGTGGTGCTGTAACATACATTTAACAAAGTCAAAACAGCAGGGTGCTCTTTGGGTGAGGAATGATGTCAAATTTGAAAAGAAACAAAGAGCTTGGCTATCACACACTGCTGGATACTTTCAGTCAATACTAAGATGCTCCTTTGCAAAGCAGTGAACCCATCATGTGAATATGATCTTATGACAGACTTTGAAGGTGACTTAAAAATAAAACCAATCACTCATTCTGTGGTTGAGAACATGTCTTTGTCCTCAGTTACCACTTTTCAATAAGAAATAACTACTTTAATTTGGATCTAAAGTGAAAATGATAATGGCTAATTAATGTTACCACTTTTGTCCACTTTATATCTTCGTTGTTGCTTCCTTTGGAAAATGTGAAATCTGAGTTTTCTCATCAGCCATTTTTTTATTTCATTCTAACGAAATGCCACTATTCTATTTGACAGATTGTTCTGCTGTGTTTTTTTGATAACCCTCATTTTTATCATTATGTTTTTATGTAGTGGAAGTTTTTTAAGTTATAAACTGACCAATCTAATGCCTCAATAAAAGTAGGTGGGCTTATTTCAAGCAAAAGCTGTTGTTATTGGAATAAATGCCTGATTAAATTAAAAATGTGTCATATTAACACACCGTTTGGATCAGACTCATTCAGACCAAAATTTCCTTCCAATTGAAATAGGTTGGTTATGCCGAATGTTAAAAAAAGATGACATCTGGTTCCAACATGGCAGCGTCCGTATCACGAAAAAATGGCAACTGAATTGACTTTATTTGGTTGGAGCTGAAAGTAAGACATTTTCTATGGGTGACATCACATTCACTGTCCAGTTCTCAAACACAGTCAATGTTCCGGATACATGTGATTCTGGCACCACTGGTTTACCGGTAATTGGCAGATTCCTAACAAACTCTTCTTGTTATTTACACAAAAATAGAAAAAAAAATGGAAGATTCTACAAAGCCTATGTCACTGTCGTAAGCCATCAATTGGACATAATTTAAGATAAACAACGGATTTTTGTGAGGACTAACCTAAGGAGCAAAGAAAATGCATTGATAAATATATATTTTTGTATAATTATATCTTTCCATCCATCAAATCCTCAACCTCTTATTATGATTTGACCAAAGAATGTCTTCAAAAAGGAAAGCCTTAGTCACGTCTGCCCTTATGGGTGGATACAGGCAGTCTGAGGGTAGAAAATGGGGAATCCTGTGCGGGGCACACAGGTGGATCACACAAAATAGCAAGGTCGTAGAATGATTGGTGAGCCCGTAGGGTAAAAATGTACAGTACATGGACATTTTTCTATGGGCATGTAGTGGGTGACAGGTTGTAGTGAACACTTATACAACATGCAAGGGTCAGTAAGGGTGCAGTAGGTAAGGCGCAGGTGTGCTGTTTGCTTTCTTCATTCCTTTACCCACCCTAAAAAAATAAAATTATGTGGGCTGTGTAGATACTTCATGATACACTTAGGACATGCGCAACAATGGTTTGTTCCATTTTCATAACGTCCCTTGAGGTGGTTGTATGAGCTGTAGAGGAACACATATGTACTACATTTAAGATGCAACCACTCCTCTCTACAACTCTGCACAGGCTCCAAACAACCCAAAAACCTTATGGCGCTAGTATAGGTCAGCTGGATGGGACTTAACTATACATTACCAGAACATCAAAGAAAATCTTGAAGATCTGTTGAATTTAAGGTCTTGTCAAAAAAAGGTAGACAGCTAAATCCCTTTTTGCTTTCCTCTTTAAGGTCCAATGAAAAGGTTTTGAGTTCATGTAACCTGTCAGATTTCATCTTCCATTGTCTTTCAATAATGTGGCTCAAATCCAAAGAGGCCCTGAAGTGTACTTGTCCAAGTTAATGAAGATATCATCAAAAAGCAGCATCCTTTATGAGAGGAAACATAAGCTTCATGGAAATACACAGTGACCAAAGGTTCCTTTATCCATCCCACATGGCATAAACTGTGGACACTGCTTTTCAGACATCCACTGACATTTAGCAAAGCGATAGATGTGGCTCTTCTTAAATCAAAAAGGTCAAACACTGAATTGGAGTTTTCAAAAGCTAAAAAGAAGTATGCCAGGGCTTAATGTTTAATAGACAAATTCATGCAATTAAAAGGCTTTTCCCTCTCTGCCACAACACAAGAAGTGACAACAGGAGAGTCGCTGGTAGATGCACAGACGAAAGTAGATAGATATAAACGTAAGAAATCATAAAAAGCTTAAAACGTCATGAAGCATAATCTCAGATGCGTTCTCCTTCCTCTGTTCTCCTAAACCCAGTCCACAATCAAGTACTTTCGTAAATTACTGGTGACATTTACATTCTGCCTTTTAAGAAATTGTTCAGAAAAAAAAAAAGCTTTTCAGTGCTGGGAAAGCAGAGCTGCTGGCACCTTGAACTGTACCCTTGGTTCAATCATCCATGAATAAAACATGCAGCACTATCGTGACTAGGGAGTCAGCATCTCCCCCTCGTCCGTACACAAGGTCTGATGCTCTGTCTGGTGAGCCAGTGTCCCAGCATCGACTGCTGGTTGTAATTCTCTCAAGAGATTGAAGCTGACAATCGTCAGCGTTCCAGGCACAAAATCCTGTTTATCTGTCAAGGCGAGCAGCTGTAGCCCACCACTCTTTCCCAGCGCTGCCTGGAAAACTCTCATGGCAGACAGTGTTTCAGACAAAATGAAGACGGCCAGCTTCATTATCAAGCCTAGAGTTCCATGTCATCACAACACCTGACACCTAGAAGCCTGGTCGGTTGTGCCTTAACTAGAACCTCCCAAACCTGAGTTACTTTAGATTTGCCTTTAACAAGATGTGGAAGGAAAAGCTTTAGAGGAATTTTGGGTAATACAGAGGTTTTAAACCATCTCTAAGAAATCTGCAGATTCACATGTGAATGGCTTTTCTTTATTTACAACAACAGAATAAGTATTAAAAATTTGACTTTGAGTTCCAACTGCAACACATTACATTTTTTATTTCTACCTTCCTGAAGGACCAAAACGCAAAAGTAAACGTAAAAGGCGGATACTTATTTAGGACTTTTCTACCTTCCTGAAGGACCAAAACGCTTTACAGCCACAGCCCTGGTACCAACCCATAACCACCAGGAGCAAAGTGGGGTTCCATGTTTTGGCCAAGGACACATGGGTGAACTAGGTGGGAATTAAACTTGCAATACTCCAATCAGAACTTTGACACTTCACCTCTGCACCACAGCTGCCCATACAAGAAACAAATCTTAAAATCTTAGAATTATCCCAAAGAAAAGAAGTTTAAAAAAACAACAACACATGGACAGGCTACAGGACAGCTATGAAGTTTAAGGGTCACACAGACTTTTAAAAACACTTGTACACTATATTTTTTGATTTGATTCGATTTTGATCAAGCAATTAAGGAATAATGCACAAAACAATACAATAAGCAGTCACACATTCATTCAAAGGCGTATCGAACTTAGGATAATTAGACATTAAATTAAAGATTGTTTGAAAAAGGGAGTGAAAGGAAGCAAATTTATATAATGCCACCCCTGTTCTACCGTAACCATTTTACTATATGATTTATCATTGTCTGGTTCATAACTTTTCATCTGATATCAATGCCTTACCAACACAGTTTCAGGTCATTCCGAATGCTTAGCTATCAATAAATCACATGACAATGATGAATTACTTCATAATTATGTAAAGTAGCAATAACTATTTTGTATAATAACATACCACATAAAGATCAGCTATCTAAAATATATTCAGATTATTTTCATTAGAAAATCATGTTTGTGATCAAAAATAACACCATCAGAAAATAAACATAAATCATTAATATAATTAGAAATCAATCATTATAACCACCTCCAATAATTGATTAAGCTTTCTTTTTATAATAAGGTAATGCTGTTAAATAAAATAAAAATGGTTTCCATATCCTGTCGAATGTCCGAGGTTGAAATTCCATCTTCTGCTGATTAACAGCCGTTCTTCTGGGTTTAAACAGAGTTTTTAAGTTCTCTTCGCTGTTATGTCTGCAGACATGAGATTAATTAATTCTGCAGCTGTTATCAGTGGCGCTGAAAGTTGAGGTCAAGTTGTCTGCAGGTCAGAACTTTGCTGAAAATCAGGGTCACTTCAGACTTTTAGAGATGACATTGATCCCAGGTGCCTGTTTTCTTGAAATTATATTTGACTCTTTGATTTATTACTGCATTTGTTGCTTCAGACGTCCGTGATCAAACACTTCTCCCAGTCTTTCATGGTGTCAACAACCAGAACCTTGGACCGGTCCGGTGGACCGAGTGGTTTGACATAAATCCTGCAGCCTTTAACCCAAATGTTCTCAATCTGCTTACGCTTCCTGAGAAGCCTGGCATGGTGATTTCAGCATTCCTTCTGGTCAGATGGTCGTTTAGGTGAACAGCAGATCCTTTCAGATTCTTCCTTTGATTCATCAGCTAGGTTGTGTTTTTGATTCACAAACCTGATGAGGATCACTGGTTTATCCGTGTCCTTTCTCCTGGGAAGTGGGTTGCATGTCTCGATGGTATTGAGATCCAGGGAAAAAAACAATTCACGTCTAATAAAATGATTCAGAAGAACTGCTAGCAATGCTGGCGGCATTAGCATTAGCAAAGCTAACTCCAGCAGCATTTAGCTTTGCTCTAAGGTTTGATCGGTACTCCAGTGAGAATGACATTATTCATCCTTGCTTGTTGTTCCCAAATCGTCCAGTCTTTTCTCCAGAATGTCGACCCTGTTATCTTGTTGCTCGTTTTGAGCTTGAAATCTTAGGAACTTCCACTAGCTCCATGAGAAGAGCTAGCTTAGCATGGATTTTGTCGAGTGCAGCTTTAATATCATCACTGTTACTTGTTTCTTTGTTTTTCTTCGGGGCCATGGTCGGCTGTCTTTCTTAGAGATAATCAGCTTTTAAGTCACTTGACGATCACTGTAACAACTTTTAAGTCGCTTGAAAATCTTTTGAGAGAGCAGCCGGCAGGCAAAACGTGTCTGCTCGTTAACCTGGAACCGGAATATTCTATCATGGAAGAACACACATTGGCAACAAAATAGCTGATTATGAGTTACCAATTTATAAAGAATAAATGCTAACATTATTGCATCTGGCAGGGCAGGGTCTTTGGGGTGTTATGTACTTATGCTGGTGTAGTCAGGGATACACTTAATGCCTTTTCATCAACTCAGAGGGTCGCTGGGGGAAAAATGATCAGAGTTTTTGTGTGTGTGTGTGTGTTTTTTTTTTTTTTTTTTGCCTTCTTGAAACCTGCTGTCAGTCTATTCCTGGTCTCTAAGAGCTGTTTACTGCTCCCAAATGTTGTCTCCATTACTTTTAGTGCATGTTTTCTCTCTTCCTTAGGCCAGGGTTTCTGGTTCAGGTATAACTATGCCGGTAGTGGAAACATCTCCAGTAATATTCATCCAGGTCCATTTCTTCCTTCGGTGTGGATGCCTCTATTCAATATCGTTCCATTATTAAATGGGACTAATGCACATCAAGTGTGTGCAAGCCTTTAGAAAGAAACTGCAGCTGCAACTTCAAGCTTCTGGTGAATAGTAAAAGGGAAGTGTGCTGATGGGCTTGCTTCATGTACAGGGAAAAGTTTGGCAGATGGTGGCCATTAATGAGAGTGTAGAGGTGTATGGAGGGCAGGATTCATGCTGGTTAGGGCTTCAAAGCAATGACCCTGCACTTGAGTCAGAAGCAGTCAGTAAGAAAAGAAGTGAGAGAAGGAAACAGCAGAATAGAAACACAACAAGTACACCTATCATTCTTTTATTTTCAGGGTGCCTTTCATGCTTTCCAAGTGAACCGTTCCTGGAGCCAGTTAAACAACCCTATACTATCACACTTTTTTCTCTGTTTCGTAGTTGCAGTCAGAGCCATCTTTTCACCAATAAAGATTCTGCGTAGTGAACCAAAGAGTTCAAGATGACTCATTGGTCCATAAGACCTTTTCCTGTCAGAGTTTTCTAAAATCTCAGAGAGCCTTTTGATGGCAAAAAAGAAACACAACAAAAACGTTTTCATTGAAAATAGGGATAGAGATTAATTTTACCAATGATTTCTATTTGTTTTCATCATTTGTGGTTTCTATACAATTAAAAGTTAATATTGGTTTATTCCGTCAGTGAAGAGCCACTACTCGGACCTTGCTCATGATTATAAAGTGTGGCATAAGGACACCACTCGACAGCATCACCTGTACGTGATAGGTGCGTGCAACTCCCATTGTCCTTACAAATACTTTACAATACACTTACCACACGCATGATAATTCCATGTTCCCTTTTCATTACGTGCCTTGAGATGGCCACATGAACCTCAAGAGAACTGCAAGACACACCTGTACTCCTCATAAGATGGAGCCGCTCCTCTCTGTGACCCTGCACAGGCCCTGATTAGTCAGAGCAAAGAAATAATGTCAACTCATTTAGCTCTGTTGCTTGAGAATCTCTTTATATTAATATGCTAAAAAGATTCTCCAAAAGTGCTGGCAGCGCCCTTTTAAAACATTAAAAAAGGAATGAAAACCGTAAACAAACAACACAGCTCATATCTTACTAAAATATTTGGATTTGATTACAGATATGTGCTTTATTAAGTCCCCTTCCCCCATCCCCGTTTCTGCCTCATTTGGATGTGATTTCAGCTGACAAGCTCCAATGACTTTTTTTCATTAACAGCTCATATCATCTCCAAGTATTGCTGGTACACAGGAAATTATATTCTCACTGACATCGCACACACAGTGCATTCTAAGTAGAGCCTGATTCCTGTGGTTCCTCTGAAAAAACAGTTGATCAACTTTCACCGTTACCCGCCGAAAAGCCAAAGCAGAGGCTCAGATCTCGCCACTGTTTAGGGGCTGTCGTGTTAGAAATGGTGACTCCACCATACTTGGCAAGCAAACCATGACAAGAGCAAACATATTTATATTTGCAAAGGCATTTCATCACCTTTTCTGTGATCCCACAGGCGAATCGTTGTATCGCGCCAGAAAATGTAATTAGGAGATTCATTGGTGCAACGCTTGATTTGGTTTTACTTTAGGTTAGTATAAGGAAAACTTCATCTTCATTTATGACACGGCATCTGATATACAGTGATCCTCCCGGGGCTTCTGAGTCAATACCAGTATCAGGTTAAAACCTTTCATTAAGTTAGGTATAACACTTGACTGAATACCTTATTTTCTCCTCTATCTTTGGAGGCTGGAAGGAGGAAATAAGACACAAACCAAAGCCTCAGTTCCACACGGGATAAAATCTATTTTCTATTATTGCGCTGCGCTGCTCGAGGGCCGTCAAGCTAAAGGTAATGGCATTGCCAGTGATAAATTTATGGCTGAACTGCTGCATGCTTGTGAGAGTTTAAAACGGGCTGGGAATTGTCCAGATCTTGCGAGTCACAACTAAAATGACAGATGACCCCCCTCAAGTGAGAAATCAACAGCATCATTTACAATGCCATCCAAATGACTAAGTGGGCTTTAATGGCACTCAAAAGATTGTATTTACACAGACCAGTATGAGCTGACGGCCTCTACGGTCCGACATCAGGAGTCCAGAATGCCTGCAGGAAAGAGATGACAGACAAGAGCGGACCTGATTCAGGTGTCTTGATATGAGCTGTCATGGAAACCTATGACATGCTAGAAACAGGATAGTACTGGGTGAAACACTGGGGGAAAGGTAAGGCCCATCTATATGCTGAAGCTGGTAGTTTTTACTGCACTATTTAGTCACAATTACCCTTATGGGTGGATATGGGCTGTATGTGGAGGGAAAATGGGCGTGCAGGGGTTCTGAACGAGATTTTAAATGGCCTATATTATGAAAAATTAACTTTTATGAGCTTTTAAGTATTTTATAATGTTAATTTCTCATGAAAAACAACCCCAAAGCAGAATTTTGATTTATTCACGCATCTCTGACCATTCCTCAAAAACTCTGCGCTCTGAGCACCAGCTCCTCCCAATCCATGATAACAAGTGGGACCTATTTCTATATATGAAAGACTCAGTGTCATATAATGCCAGCCGGGCACATTAGTATTTATTTATCTTTTATGATCAATTTTCAAGAGGGTTCGCATTTCCACGTTTTACAAAGTAAGCTGCCCATATGTTACTGTCATGGTGCCTCTGGCAGTCTCTCCTCCCCCTCCCCTCTCTGCTCTGCTGTCATCATTGTAACCAGCTGTGGACACTCACCTCATCTTCTACCAGCCTGGTACCTGGTACCAGCCAGTTCGTTGCTCCTAACGGTGCTTAGTCTGGTTGCCATGTTTAATCTTATTGTCAAGTTTTTTCATGTTACTTACCTCGTTTGTCAGCTCGCTCCCAGGTCCATTTCCACAATCTGGAACAATCCTCGCCCAGAGCCGCCACCCATTACTCCAGCCACGACTCTCGCTTCGTTTCGCATCCAGCCACAATGAAACTCCGACTACGGCAAGACTGCTGTCATTACTAGCCATCATCCACATTATGAACTCTAAAGACTCTGTTACCTTTCCCCATCAGGAAAAATAAATCCAGTTTGTTATCTCTACTACGTCTGAGTTTTCTTCCGGGTTCCAGCATCTGGGTCTGTAACGTCATACTATTCATGACAGATACTAACAAATCCTAGTCCCTGATTGGTCTTGTGTCACCACTACTCTGGTTTTACGTCACGCATAGATGGTGTGGTGCTCCAGAGGACTGCCAGCTCACGGTGGGCAGTCCTCTGGGGGCGGTGTGTGAGCTTTTCAAAGCAGAAATGCCTTAGAAACCATTCAAACAATCACGTGGATTTGTGTTTCCAGTCGTGTCCCGACAAAATAAAGACTGATGTTATTCCCACATACAGTATTAACGTGCAGCCAAGATGCAGATTGCGGCATTTCCCGCATGGATTTTATGTTCATCCAAGGCTAAATGTTGTTAGCACATGTTAGCCTCTCCTAACCCTTCTTCCGGCTCCATTCCTCCACAAAAAAAGCACTGACCCCACGGATTAAAAATAAAATGATTTGAAACAGGCGCTTCATAATAACCATAACAATAATAAAAGCACATTTAGAATGTCATCTCGAATATTCGGCTTGTTTACAGTATTTACAGTACTCATTTCCTCCTCCGGTATTTCAAACACTACTGCACATGTCCAAATGATTTATTCTGAACAAAACTGTGGCGCATGTAGACGTTTGTTATAATCGGAAAATGTTTTTCTGGGCCCATGTACACGGTTGAATTCTAATCCGATCTTTGATCCGATCAAGACATTTTGCACATGGAACCGCGGCTATAGACATTTCATTGGACATGGTCACTTGAACGTAAACTTCTAAGCCAGCATTAGTGCAGATTAAGTGATAAGTGTGCGCTCCTTGCGTCCAGCCTAACTCTTTGAATTTAGGAAATTAGACAATAAGAGCACAGTTTGTGTGGGCAAACAACGTTCACTTGCGTATCACCTCCCCAGCATTTGAGTGCAGTCAGGAAGAGGTTATTTCTCGCACTTTACCAACTACTTATAGCACCTTACGACAGCATCACCCGTACCTTATAAGTGCATGTAAATTACATTATCCTTAAAAATACTTTACAATACACTTATCATACACAAAAATGGTACTATATATTGTTATGAGGTGACCACATGGCCTTCAGTGAAACACACACCTGTGCTCCCCTTAAAATGTCTGTCTATGACCCTCCATGGGCCCGGACAACCCAAAAACTTGCAGCACCCCGCTGGTCAATGCCGGTATTGGTGCATGGAACTAAGGCATTAGCCACCCCAACTTTTCGATTTAATTCTTGCTTCTTTTATTCTTGTCCTTTCCAGCAAATCATCCAATGAGATGGTCCAGAAAAACAGAACATTTCTACCTTTTTATGATGTATGATGTATAATTGTTGTGCTGTTAAACACCCTAGTTGCAGCCCATTATTAAATAATGGCTCCCTTGACATACAAAGGTTATAAAATTATTGATCCTATGTCATTCCTGCAAGTGCAAACTGTTTCAGAGACCAGTCCCATTTTGTGCCAGTGGCTGATTCTCTAATTCGTCCTAAAGAAATGACTGCCTCTCCTTTACAAATTAAGCACTTCTCATGCTTTGCTTTCGAGCCCTGCAACTTTTTCTCCAGCCTTAGCCCAGGTAGATACATGCGAGCAGCAAGATCAGATGCAGGAGGGAGCTGCCGCTCCCTCTGCAGATAGTGGGCGCATTAAAATGCCAATCTGGGATTTTGTGAGCACATCAGTCATGCATATTAATTCTTATATTCCTCAACACTATGGGTTGTGTGGTAGATGGAAAATGTGATCTCTGCAATTGTTTCCCTCAATTGAAAGTCTATCATGGAGCTATTCTTCCTTTGGTGTTTCCACATCAAGTACAAATAATTCATCTAAATGTATCTTTGTTGACACTGTGCTCTTCTCTTTAGTGCCCTTCATACATGCATCATTGGGTCAATAACTCACTTTGAGAGTGGAGAATGTTCCGTCAATTATAATTAAATGAGTTCTTCAACACTGCTCTGTGAACAACATAAGATAAAGTTTCATTTCTGAAACAAAATGTTCCTGAGGGTGGTAAGGGAGGAATTTCAGGGTCCATACGACCCACATTACACCATTTGTGGCTTTAATACATTTTAAGAACAGTGTCCTTTCCTGCTTTCAGCTCATTTTAAGGATCAAGTGATCCTGTTGCAGACGTCTTTCTGCTCATCAAACATTCTCTGGCAGGTTTGCCAGAATTGGAACTACTGACTCAACTGAAACATTATGTCCTCCTCTGCTAAGGGCACAAGTGACCCAACTATGACAGCTGAGGGAAAACTGGTGAACACATGGTCTAGGAAATCTAAAAAGTCCTGTTGATAAATTCATGTCTTCCTACTGGGATGGAATCTGAAACCAGCGAGATCATATATTGTTGCGCTCCATCCATGTTACGCTATCATTGTTGGTATTTTAGTGCACTCTTTTTGTAACTTTATAAGAAATTAAAGGGCAACACTTTAGGGGACTAATGGGAACCACAATGAGCTGCGTTCACACCGAACACAAGTCTTAAAAGTCACAAGTTTTAAAGTTAAGTCAATCTACAAATGTGATCAGAGGTCCTGTAGCACGTCTCTGGCATTGTGTCACAATTCGGGCGTCGCAGCAGGTCCACAGTTCTAATATCTGCACTTTGGCGAAGACGGGTCAACTAGGGACTCAGCTTTGGTCTGTAATGTGATGATGTGATCAGCAGGTGGAGTCCAAAACCAGCATGGAGGAGAACGCAACCATAGTTTTCTTGTCTGGACAGAGACAACAATAACAACGTCCTATAATTTTATTCTTTATTGTACTTATTTTAAAGAGATGTGTGTTGCGTCTTGCTGCTTCTGCTGGGCTGCATTCCCTGTCATTCTGCTAACCTGGCAGGTGTGTCCAATGGTCTCGATCAGGACCTGCCAGGTATTTAAGTCAGAGGAGAGAGAGCAGAGCAGGAGGCTGAGGAGCATTTGGGTTTGAGTTGGAGCTGTGCTGGTTGCTTTGTTTGTTTCTCTTTTTTTCCCTCTTGGTCCTAAGCAGTCTTATCCTGCTGGGTTTTGTTATTTTAGTTTGGGGTTTGACCTTGGTAGTTGTGGGCTTTGTTTGTTTCCTTTCTCCAGTTAGACTTAGTCAGGCAGCCTTAGCAGGGATCTGCTGGGTCAGCTGTCTCCCTGACTTATTTTATGTTTGGCCAAGGCTCCAATCCCTTCGTACTGGTTCTAACAGTTATTTTTTTGCTTTACAGGATACAGCAGTTTTCTTTCTTCATTTTCTTCCATATGTTATCCCCCTTTATGATCATCTACCCAAGACTGTGGCAGGTTTGCCTGTTGGCACCGTAACAATGTGTTAATTTTTCCTGCTTTGCCAACACAATCAAACCAAATTCTCAAGAAAACACCTCAACAATTAACTTAATGTTTTTCGAGACGTGAGCACAAGATCAAAGTAATTGTGAATTAAATGAGAGTTTTAAGCCACAAGTGGATTGCTTTTGGTCCAGTTATTAGTTTCTGAAATGAATCTTCCTTTCCATCCAGAAAAGACACTCAAAACTATTTGTTTTCTCCTTAGTCTGGTTTCACATTTCACTGAAAAGAAATTATAGTTACATTTTTTTCAAGTATTGCATCTTGCTGGTTGGTTGCCTAAAATGGGAACTATGAAGTGAAAGTAGAGGTAACAAAATACTAAGAGATAATAATCCAGGAAGTAAGAAGAGAGGCAATGCAGGAGAGAATGAAGCTCACGGATCATTTGTGGGAAGTCAAACTTCCACTCTAAGGAAAATGGTGTTTTTAACATGTTCTTGTGGCTTTTTTCCAATGATGGAGGACTTGTATAAAGAAAATAAAAATTAGGAAGTATTTCTAAGGATTTCTTTATTCAAATTGTTGTGAATCAGGAGCAGATTACTTTGTTTTTAAATGCAGTTTAAAAAGAGCTGATGTGGCAAACGTGTTGGACTTGGACATCCCCCCCCACCCCCCACCCCCGCCCTGGGCTCCCAGCAATGTGAGGGAAGGGGGGGGTCGGGGTTGCTCTTCGCCAACCTTGTGAATTTCCCTTAAGGAAATGTGAAAATAGTTACCACACAACAAATGGGGGGTCTAACGATTCATTTTAACAATGCCTCGATGTTTGTGGTTGGTGATTTTAAACTCATTTTAATTTTGGTTCATTTTGAAAGATCAAATCACTGACCTGAAATCGATCCAGAACATCTTTAGCCAAAAACTTTAACCAGTTTGACTCTGAGATAAATTCATGTTTTCCACATTTCTTGTATTTCTTGCAAGATAATCAAGTGTAAATTAAATATTTACAAACAAGTCAACAAGAATCAATGTCAGATGTTGTTTTTCCACATCCAACGAATCCAAAAGAAACCTTTTTTAGAACATTCTCGCACACTGTATGGTCACGTCTTTGCTAAATTCAAAGTGTTTCCGTACATTGGACTGGAATGGTGGACTAATCAGATTTTGCTGACATCACATGTCTGTTGTTCGCTGTGATCCACCTGGTCTTTTTTACATTACAGTGAAATAAACCTACTGTACCTCAATCCAAAACATATTTTTCAATATTGTCCCAACAACAAGCAGACGGCTGGATCCAAATGGCTCAGCTAAAAGTCCACAAAGCTAAATCGGGGTCAGGCAGGCAGGAGTCAATAATGAACATGGAAGCATCAAAGGAAAAACAGGGTAGTTGGGATCCAGGCGAGATTTGGGGCAGCGGGCAGGCAAACGGAGCCAGACACAGGGTCAGGAAGTCAGACCATCATATCTAAATACAAGGCTCGGTAATGAAGGCAGAGTGGCACAAACAATACTTCACACTGAGTGAGGCTCAGTGCAGTGTATACATATGCTGTGATTGGTTTGGTGAATGAGAGTCAGGTCTGCAGCACTCAGAAACTTCACGCTGGGGTTGCTGGGAGATGTAGTGCGTTTAGATATTGAGACTGCTCAGAGCTCTGACTTCTGACAATAATTGATTTGATGTTGAAATAACTTTTTTAATGGTTACAGTCGATTCTATTCTGCCACAGACAGATCAATCTGATTCAATTCTAGGAATAGAATTCAGTGGTTAATTGATTAAATGTTACACCCCTAATAATTAGTGATGTTTTTTCCTCAGTTTTAAAAGTTATCAGTGTTACATGCACCTTACCTGACCCATCTAAAAGTAGAGCCTGCCACTAGCACTGACAGTAATTTTCTCCTCTCTGCTTTTAAGTAACACATGTCATTGTTTTTCTTTTGTCGTCTGTGTTAAATTGCTTTTGGGGTTTCGATGATAAAAAGCAATTTCCTTCTCAATATCAAAAACAGTCTGACATACAAAGAGTGATAACAGGAGGTTTTTTTCACTCTTTTTTTCCTTTTACTGTCGACTTCTCTGTCTGAATGGAGAGGTTTCTACTCAAACAAACCAGCAAGCAGGCAGTGAAGCAGAGACTTCTGTCTACATAGCCTTAAACATGTTATCGAAGCAAAACAACCCCCCGAGGCCACGCGGATGATTGAGGCGGCTGAAAGTAGATTAACCATCAACTTCCTGCTGCGGTTGTTGTGAGAGATCCTGCTGCCAAACATTTGACAAGAATGTCACACAGAACCCTGCTGCCACTCATACAAAGCTGCAGGCCCTGTCGCCTGACCTCTGCAGACGTCCGAGTGCCGACAAGTGCTTTCCTTCTCGTCAGACTGCTCAAACTGTCAATCTGACTATTCAGAGGTCCCCTGGTTTCCCAGGAAGAGCTCATTTTGCTCTCCCCTTAGCCCTGTCAAGTCTGTGTCACTACTGTTTGGATTTCACTGCATCCTGCAGCCTTGCACTGAGGCTCCTGTGGAGGGACTCGCAGACCTGCAGTCGAATTAAAGCTATTAAAAACAACTCTATGCTGAGTTGACTGTCCTTGCAAACTCAAATTTATTTTATCCATGCAGCAATCAATCATGGCAGGAAAACAATAAAAAAATAGGCAGGAATTGTCCTTTGTTGGAATTTTCTTAACCCATGATGACATCAGTGTGACAGAAAAATATCAGAAATGCATTCCGTTGTCCACACATATTTTATTTTTAAGAAAAATGGGTCTAGGTTGTAATGGTTTAAGATCCACTCCAAGGAAAACTGTGTTTTTGGTGTTTTTATCATGTTCTTGTGGCATTTTTCTGATGATAAAAGACATATCTAAAGAAAGTTAAGATCCAAACTGCCTTTCTAAGTATTTATTCATTGAAATTATTGTGAATCAGGAGCAGTTAAATAAATTCTGCTTGAAAAAGCTTGTAGCTGTGATGTAGGACCTCCTACCAGAAACTACGTTCTAGAAAACAAGAGGTTTTTGGATTCAGCCTTAAAACGTCACAATCATAATTAAAAGACCGCTGGAAACGCTTTGAAAATAGACCAAAAGATTGATATTGAACACTTTTCTTTAGATTTATATACACTCTTTTCAAGATGTCCCCCAGTAAACTGCCTTTTTTACAACAATCCTGTTAGGCCTGTGGTCTGCCAGCACCACGGAGGGGTTGAACCTTAATACAGGCTGATGCTTGCCTTGCTCCCAATATGCTGCAGACTGTGCGCCTGTCTGAGCGTAATGAGAGAACCGTTCTGCCGCAGAGATTTTCTCAAAGGCTCCTGGATTAGGTATTCACAGGAGCCCGTGTTTCTGCAGGACAGCAAACCCCTTTATCCTGCAAATCAATTCTAATTTTGCTCTCCGTGTCGATATCCTGCTCACGGCTCTCTTTCGTTTAGCCTGATTTGCTGTTTCCAATCATTCACTCTTTTAACGTTGTTACTTTTGTTAACTTCATAACACCTTTCAGACTATAAAGTAACGGGAAAACAAAAGCCAAGAGACAGCTCCTAAAATATCGAACTGTCACTCTTCTCAGGTTTAGCTACACGTGCTATGAAAGAATATTCCTAAAGTTATGGAAAAAGTTTGCTTCATTAAAAAAGTCCCTCCAGGCTTTTTTGCCTCCTGTCCTCCTCTGGATTGCCAGCAGCAATCTGTTGGTGTATTGCATTTTTCTCGGCCTTCACTTCAGTTGTCAGGTTACCAAGGTGAGGGCATGTTATTGCAGCACAGAAATTGCTTGAGGCAACATATTAAAACGGGGTCACAGGCTAGTTTTCCCCAAGGAATCTTGTCAAATTCAGGCTTTGAAGTAACAAATATGTTTCACTTGATTTTTGCAAAGATCCATCTCTCCAGAGTCTGGTGCATCAATAAAATGCCCGCAGATGTTTTAATTAACCTCTAAAAAAAAAAGCTGGAGTTCCCTTTAAGTATTTCTGATTGAACTTGGAGAGATTAAAAGATGAGCTGATAACTGTTTATTTATTTTTCTAACTTGTCCTGTCCAGCAGCTGAACAAAAACATAAGAGCTGAAGGCCTCTTGTGCTGGACAATTTGAATTGCTACTTCGGACACATGAGGTGTATATTTGTATTAACTCCTCTTGTATTTGAGGTTAAACTTCATTTATATTACATTTTGTTTACATTTCTTAAATTAGAGATGGGAGATAAGGACACAAAAAAGGGAAAAAGGCTGTAAAGAAGTTGGAGGATGATTAATCCTTGTGCTACTTTAGATGACCCCCCCCCCTTACATTGACGTGTTCTCCCTACCATGACAAAGGTGGATAAAGGAGGAAAGATTTCATGTAATCCATGGACACCAGTGAAGATCACAAATCATTGAAGAAAAAAGGTTCAGAGCACTGTCTAGTGGGTCTAGATGACCCAACTCCCAATGGTAAAGTGCCTAGGATAGCACAAGGGTTACACAAACACATAGGAGAGGGTAGGATTACGAACAAGAAGAGGCAGCAAATTAAATAGGGGTAATGGCTGATGAAGTGTGCTTTATCAAAACGCGTGCCGTGGAAGCCTAAACCATCCGACACAAAGCGGAGTGCGTTCATTTCTAATAATGCAAACATCAAAAGCCATTATATCGTTTATACCATGGTCCCTCACATAGAAATACATATTCTATCAGTTTTTGGTACTTTATTCTAGTTATTTTTGCGGTTTGGATTGCTTTTTTCACATAAAGCGGACTATTTGTTTCGTGATGCAGCGCATTGTCACGGTAACATGACAACCCGCTGTGTTGGCACAGATCTCGACTCCAGTGGCAAAAGAAAGTGATATATATGCTGATTGTCATGATTGGTTAAATAAAGCATCAGTTCAGAGAGAAAGTTCTCCTTTTACCACTTGTTTTTATCCTGATGATGAAGCTAAAGGTTGTTTTAAAGAACCCAGCGCAGTGATATTGACATTTAAGCTATGTGACCGGAACTTATTTTTTAGGCGTGCAGTTATCACTGTGGATTATCACTTTTTTAATGCACATCCAGCAGCCAATTAGAATAAAATATTCACCAGGATCATTGGTATAATCAAAGTTTATTATTATAACTTTAATGCAATGTTCACACTGGGCATATGTGGCACATTCAAGAATGTACAGAATGTGGGTTTTTAACATGCTTTTAGCACATGGTGTACACTGTCGCTAGCCGATACTAGTATATGTACCTTCACAAGAGACTTGGTGCGAAATGTCAAAGTGGTCCCAATTTAGTGAATCTTGCTCTAGATTTTTTCTTTTTCACCACTCTATTACGATCTATGAAAGACTTGTTGTTATATAAGTCAAGCTGGGATTGTTAATTGCTCCATCATGATCAATTTTCAAATGGTTGGCACTGACATGGCATTGAACAGAATGCCACCCAACCATCCTTGGTTGGTTGGTCAAGGTTTTAACTGCTTTGACTTTCAGAGGTATTCAATTGCTGCTCGTAGAACCCGAAAACTGATATAAAATGTTGAGTACTGATGTATTTACATGACTTTTCATTGGAACCGGTCTCTTAAACTCATTTTCAAGCACATTGTTAACATAGCATAACATGTGGATGTTAGTGCAGAGAGCCGGGCCTGTCCACAGGCTCATACTCAAATATACCTGTTTGGTGCAAAAACCTTGACATGCATGCATAATGACACATACTTTTATGCATACACATGCACACGTGAAGAAAATCAATCCTGTGCGCTGTTTGTGTAGAGGTGAGCAAGCGCTCAGTTTTCTGTTTTTCTGTGGACGATGACATAATGGAATGTAGAGAATAAAACAAAAGACGTAGACGTGGGCTGATAAGGCCACATAAGGCCCCCAACAGGCGAGATGGCAGTTGCAGCAGCGCAGAGAAGAAAATTGAAGGAGTTCATCCCCCAGGCAACCCCATAAGTCACCAAGACCAGAGTCAGAAGGGCCACCACAGGAGCCCCCAGCGCCAAAGAACAGGGGGGGCAGGAGAACAAAGAGTGCAAGCCCCAGCCAAGCTCAAGATCTGCCCCCCCCCGCCACCACAAGACCCCAACTACACAAGAGAAAGACGAGGGATCCACCATTGCCAAATTGTTCTTAGCACCCATGAAAGTCCCGCATCATCGCCCAGTCAACCATCCTCCTTCCCCAATGGGAGTCCAGCAGAAAGCCAGTCAGGGGCAAATCCCTCCTGTCCCTGAGGAAGACACCAGGGATCCCTGACAAGAACTGTGAGTGTGGACCAACCAGGCTCCTTGGTGATGGAAAGGATAAACAGGCCGGAACAGGAAGGCAGGGAGCCAAACCAGGATCCCAGGGACACGGACACCCCCAAATGTGATGTGATCCCTGGATCATGTTATACCCAGAGATCTCAGACATCCCCCTCCCCATGCAGAGAAGGGATCTCCAGGTCCAGGAAGCCAATACCCAAGGGACACAACCACCATATCTGAGGCCCGGTCTCCCCCCACAAGGGATGACTACCACCCTCCATCTGTGTCTGTGTTCACTGTCTCAATGTGGAACATGTTTGTATCCTCCTCTATCCACAATTGGTAGGTAGAGGGAAAACTGAGAGGGAGGAGTCACTGCCAAATAGCCCAACCCCCAAGGTCCATTGAAATCTATCCCTCTCCCCCCACACCCTGAAGATTTTTCTTTACGAATTGTGGGAATCGTTGAGATATTTTTTCCTCTTCAGAGTACATCAGATTGTTGCTCTTTCCCACATTTCTTTTGTTTGATTTTTTTGCAACAGGCCTGCGATTACTGTACACGGGCGATGGATGAAGCGTGACAATGAAACCGCCAAACAAAATGTAGCTGTAGCACAAATAAAAACACAGGGAATGCGATTAAAAGCCTGGCTAAGAGCACTCTTCTATCAAAGATGTGGTGACTTTCAAGAGCTCCTAATGCTACACCTCATCCTCTGGCTACCTCGCTCTGCTCCCAACAGAGAAATATGCAATTACTATAAACACTGAGCAGGATGAAAGGATGGATGTGGGGCTGTGGAAGTGAAGCAAAGAACCTAGATGCACTGTAGCCCTAAAAACTGCTATCAAAAGAAGTCTACTATCAAATGGCAGAACATACCCATCAACCCCATAATCACAAAATTGTCCTCAGCAAAAGTAGCAAAAGCTTCTTTGTCATTTCCTGTTGGTTATGAGTAGCAGAGTAGAAAATTGCCTGGCACAAGCTCCCAGGAACGTACCTGCTCTTTTAGTACCTCTGCCCCATAATTTTGTTTATCGAAGCCCATTTTTGATACTCTGACTCACTGGCTTTCATCAAATTTTCTGAATAGTGGCTTTTATCACAATAGCACTAATCACTCATATTTTCTCAAGGTAAAGTAACGGGGGCTAAAAAGAACAGACATGACTTGGAAAAACCCAAAGTGGATGCAAAATAGATAGCAAGAAGTCTTAGAATGAAAATACCTTTAAAAAGCACTGTTTGAAATAAAAACTAGCATCAATGCCCAAGGAAAGGATAGAAACTTTTAAAAGTTAGAGGTAAAACTTTGATTTCTTTTTGCCCTTGACAAAATCAGAGTTTCTTTTAGAGTGAGAACCTTCCAAACTGCATTTGGATACACTTCCCTGGAGACTTTACAAGGACCTGCAAGGACAGCTGATAAAACTGGATGGAAAAATTGATTCAATGGCTGGAAACTCATCCATCCATTTTCTCATTTTCCACACTTTCGTCAGGGTCGCAGGTTAGAGGAAGTGGGTGCTCTCTGAAACCTATCCTTGCAGTCATTAACCCATACAGGTCCCCAGCCCAATCCAGGGCCACACGGAGACAAAGCAACATCCATGCAGCATTTGGACTGCAAGAGGAGGGAATTTTCTATCCTAAAAACGTTGAAGTCCTTATGGTATCAGCAGATTCTTTGAGGCACGTCTCTTTTAACCTCATAGCACAGGGATAGCTTATATGGTTTGTTAACATAAATTTCACTTTCATTCTGAGAAATTGTATTTTGGAAAAAAAACTATATCCAAGAATTGAAGTATCGGTCCATGAAAATACTGTCTGACATTAAACAGGTCCCTAGCCTTTATTCATTTCTGATCTCTTAAACTGTGGAGTTTTTTGTAATATTTGCCCAAATGGAGCGACCATTGCTAACTGCAGAGTTCAGACCTCTATCCCTATGGCCATACGACTCACTACATTATATTGAGCCATTTGAAATCAGTTTTGCAGATCTACTGCTGACACAAACAGGCTGGACACACTCAATAAAGATTGTTCTAGAACTGACAGTTTATTGGTTACTCATCAATGAAAGCAACTGTAAGCACATTTTGAAGTCAAGTATGAAATGAAAATATAGTTAAAACTAAACTAATTCTCCAAATGTATGGTCGCAGATATGAAATCTAACCACAGAGGTGTAAACAGTTTTGGAAAAAGAGTTTGAACAATTTGTAAGTATGTTTTGTGTGCCTGTGTTTGCAATTTGGAATAGTCTGGGGTTTGACTAAAAACAAGTAAAAAATATTCTAAAATTCAAAAACAGTTACAAGCTTATGTTATAGGCCCAATACAAGAATACATGATACATAATTAGCATATAAAGATAATTATGAGGACATTGACCCTTGTGTTATCTTAGATGACCCCACCCTTACATTGACATCAGAGATACTTTATTGATCCCACACGTGGGAAATTTGTTTGTCACCATAGCAACTGACAGCAGAGGGAAAAAAATACTTAGAATTAAATAAAAAAGCAAGAACAAGAAAATGTAGCATAAATGCAAACATCAAGGTATTATAATTTAAAAAGCTATTTACAGAACAGTGCAGGTAAAAGATGTGCAAAAGAAATGTGCAAAATAGAAAAACAACTAAATAATAAAGAGATAATAAAAAATGTGCAAAGGTTATCTTTTGCATTATGTGTTGTTGTACAGGGTTATAGTATTGGGTATGAATGATTTTTGGTACCGGGCAGTTTTGGAGCGGTGCTGTCTGAGCCTCCTAGAGAAGGAGCTCCGTTGTTTGTCCAGAACAGGGTGGAAGGATGTTCTGGGTTGTCCATGATTGAAAGGAGTCTGTTCAGTGACCTCCTCTCCATCACTGTTTTAAATGTGTCCTGTTTACAGCCATTAACAGAACCCGCCTTCCTGATCAGCTTGTTCAGTCTGTTGGTGTCACTGACTGCAATGCTGCTTCCCCAGCAGACCACGGAGGAGAACAAGGTGCTGGCCACCACAGACTGGTAGAAGATCCCCAGCATCTTGCTGCACACATTGAAAGACCTCAGCTTCCTTAGGAAGCAGAGTCTGCTGCAGGCCTTCTTGTACACAGCAGTGCTGTGTCTCCTCCAGCTCAGCCTGCTGTCGATAGTCACACCCAGATATTTATACTATTTATAACCCCTCTGCATCCTTTCCCAGGATGCAGAGGGGTTGTAAGACTGTCCTTTTCCTCCGGAAGTCGATCACCATCTCCCTGGTCTTGTCCACGTTGAGCAGCAGGGGATTCTCTCCAGCCCACTCCACAAATCCGTTCACCAGCCTCCTGTCCTCCTCCTCCCGTCCACCGCTTATACACCCCACCACCACAGAGTCATCAGAGAGTTTCTGTAGGTGACATGACTCTGAGTTGTGCTGAAAATCTGAGGTGTATAAGGTGAACAGAAAGGGAGAGAGCACAGTGCCCTGTGGGGCTCCCACACCACTCAGCACCACGTCAGACAGGACGCCGCCCAGTCGGACAAACTGTGGCCTGTCTGTCAGGTAGTCAGTGATCCGGGATCACTGGATCAGGAAAAAAGGTTCAGAGCACTGTCTAGTGGGTCTAGATGACCCAACTCCCAATGGTAAAGTGCCCAGGATAGCACACGATAGTTCAGCATGCTGAACCTTTTTTCTTCAATGATTTGTGATCTTCACTGGTGTCCATGGATTACATGAAATCTTTCCACCTTTATCCACCTTTGTCATGGTAGGGAGAACACCTCAATGTAAGGGGGGGGTCATCTGGACCCCATAGGATAGCACAAGGGTTACGGCATATAGAAGAAAGGTGATTGAAGTGACTCTGAGCATGGCATGGTTGTTGGTGCCAGATGGGATAGTTTGACTATTTCAGAAACTGCTGATCTATTGAGTACAACTGTCTACTTCCAGCAGGATAAGGCCATGTCATAAAGCTGAAATCATCTCAGACTGGTTTCTTAAAAATTCCAATGGGTTCACTGGACTTAAATGGCCTCCACATTCCCCAGATCTCAACCCAATAGATCACCTTTGGGATGTGGTGGAACAGGATATCAACATCATGGATGTTCAGCCGACAAATCTGCAGCAACTGTGTGATGCTGTCATGTCAATATGGACCAAACTCTCTGAGGAATGTTTCCAGAACCTTCTTGAATCTATGTCGACAAGGATTAAGACAGGAAAAAGGGGGTCCAACAGGTACTAGCAAGGTGGACCTTGGACCAGTAACTGTATATGTTTGTATTTTAATTATCAACATGTTTGAAACAAATTTCATTAAAAAAAAAGTTGGGCCATTTTTAATCAGAATATGCAGGAACACAGGTTCCTGTAAACCTGACCTGAATCCAGTTACTTTCATTTTCAAAGCAGATTTACGACGGAGCTGACAATGCTTTCTCGCTGCATTAACACTGAAATAAAAAACAGTTAAAAAAAAGCCAAGAATTGCATAACTTCAGTTGTTCAGAAATTTCTCACACGTTCTGTTTATTGTTATAATAATCCTGTGTTTTTACATCTGTCTTCCAGCTGTGCTGACATCAGGAAGTTGTCATTTTGAAGTTTGATCACAGATGGTCGGATTAGAAAAGCCTCTAAATCTCTGTCAAATCTCCTTTGTGGTTTCATTTACAATGGTGACCCCCTGATGGGAGGCAGCTCACCAATCCAACTTTAAATTCTACCAAAGAACTAACGGCTTTTAATAAAGTCTAAATCTGGACATGCTGAGGATGAAACGTACTGGTGAGTAAATCTGTGACCTTTGTCATCGGATGAGATTTCTTTTATTTGGAGCAGAAAACAGGCACAGTCTGTCCCAAAAGCTTTGTTTCAGGAATAACTAATGCTCTGCTCCTCTGGAGAGATGCCAGATATCGCAAAGCTGAGTCAGACTCGGGGAGGCCGTGCTCGGCGTTGGATCCCGGGGAGTCGTCGTTCGTTATCAGCGATGCTAAAGACCCTGTCAGGAGAGAGCAGAACTGGGGCTCGCAGTCCGAGATGCACGGCAAATTCAAATGAGACAGCCTTATTAATTCCTCAAAAGTAAGCAGCTTCCTTTTCCCCATGATTCATTGCGATCCATTTAAGGCTGATAAAAACACAGCCAGGGAGATCACATGTCCCTTTTCATCCTCTCTTTTTCTTTCTCATCCACACTTCATACATAATGCAGGCACATGCAATCAGTTCATCTCCAGAAGATATTAGTACTGGCTTTAAAGTAGCTGTCATGTTTCCAAGTCTTTTGTCAAAATGGAAATGAGGCCGTGGCATTAAGAATAAATGTGAATAAAAGCGTAGACACTGCTCCAAAGTTATCATATGTATCCTTTGCATGGCTGGACCCTTCCTGCTGTGGTCACACATTCTCCTTAAAACCTTAATGCGGGAATTTACAGACGTCTTTTCAAAGGCTGCAAAGCTACTGTGAGAACAGCAAAGCTGCCAACTCTGGCAACTTAAGCTGCCAGTTTTTTTTCTCTATTAATCTCCAGCAGTGAGAAAAGAGGAAGGGTCCGCCTTCAAATTCATTAAAACTTTTTCCTATTTTCTCTACAGCGCTCTTTCAAATGACAAGTGGAAAGTTGAAATCTTTAATGGTCTTAATTACTCCTTCAATTACAAAAACTCATTCAACTCATAGAAAAATGCTGGTGTTTAAGCGGCAAAAACTAATAATTAACATGCATATGATTATGTTATATGAGAACCTTAATTGACGATTTCATGCTTATCAAGGACGCCTTTTTCATTATAAATCAAGAGACTCCGTGGTGGCCACATGTTCACAAAATGAATATCATACTTCAGCTTGGAATGCTAATTGAAACCAAGTCTTTTTTTTAACAAGTTTTTACAAGTGAGAAATATTTTGGGCTTCACCGTTAGCACTCCCACCTAACAGCAAGAAGGTCCTGGTTCCAAACCCAGCAGGGCCCTTTCTGTGTGGAGAGTGCATGTGTTCCTCGTGCATGTGTGGGTTTGGTCCAGGCATTCTCACACAGTTTGAAAACATGCATCGTAGATTAGTTGGTATCTCTAAATTGTCCGTAGTTGTGTGACGCTGCAACAGACTGGTGACCCGTTAAGGGGGATTATGGGGCTCCAGCAACCCCATAATCCCTAAAGGGATACAACGGGTTCTATGGATGAATACTTTAAATGTATGATGCCAAAACTACAAAACTTTACAACATGTCAGTTAACCCTGTAGAAGGAGATTTTTGTTTATGTCTGTATTATAACTAGTGTCATCAACATAATCTTTTTAACAGCAGTAAATGTAGATTGGCGTGTAATGATTCATTGATGAATTGATTTATCCAACCAAATTGATCTGTCTTGTTCAAGTGATTAAATCCAATCGAACTATCCAATTACAAAATCATTTCAAAATGAAAAATAAAAAGATAATAATCAATCTTGAAAATAAAATTTGGATTCAGACACAGTAAGTTTATTTTACTATAACGTAAACATTAGCAAGTGCACCAATTTGGACAAAACGCGTGTGATGTCAGTGGGCTGAACATTAGGAAACTAATGTGAATGGATATGACATTCTGTCATCAGAACAGGCAGACAGTTAGACCCAAATGCAGCTAACAGTCCTCAAAGCTAAATCAGATCAGGAGTCGATAACAGGCGTTAGATCATCAGAGAAGAGACAGGATGGTCAAAATCCAGGCAATAGTCGGGGCAGGCAGCGGGCAAACAGGGTCAAAGGACAGAAGACAGAAGATCCAGATATAACTCTCGGTAACAAAGGCAGAGTGGCACAAACAATACTTCGTAATGAGCTTCACTTAGTGCAGAGCTTCAGAATGTTGTGGTTGATTGAGTGATGTGAGAGTCAGGTGTGCAGCATCCAGGAAGTGTGGCTAGAATTCTGGAGATGGTTCCCGCTGGTGACCAGAGGGGGAGACAGAGCTCTGACTCCAGACACATTCATTCTTGTTTCCTTGTTTGTTTGAACACATGTATATTTACGCTTTAAACCATCTAAATTCCACTGGTTGAATATTTGATGTGTAAAGAAGTCTGGATTGATTTTAAGTCAACGAATTGGATCGATAATAATGAACAAATATCGACTATGAATCGTATCGACAACCACAAATGATGACATGAATCCTTGTTAAAACGAATCATTTCATCACTAACACAGATAAATGTATTTGAGGATAAATCTTGATTGTAAATACAAATGTGAACGGTGCTTTGTGGAAAAAATATTTGAATTGATTATTTTACTAAAGATAAATGCAGAAAATGCCCCTCCTTTCTCATTTTCTTCTTCTCTACTAATTCCAGCTTGCACATCTTCATCCTCACTTGCAGTCTTCCTCCTGAACAATCTTTCCTACATTTTTTCAAATATAAGTACATTTTTTGCTGCATGTATCATTTCTACTATTGCATTGGGTTTTATTTTGAACTGTCAATCACAATAGAGTTCAGAAAACTGTAGGAATCATTTATTGTCTTTATTGTCACGTTGCAAACAAACCAACCTCCAACTTCCATAAAAATATGACTGAATATGAATGAAATGAGTGACCCAGACAACAAATCAAACGTGTATGATGTGCCTATGCATATGTACTGTATATACTATTATAAACTTTCAAAATAGATAATACAAATAAAAAATACAGCTATATTACAGTTCAGCTTTTAATTTAAATTAATTGGTATTCAACATTTTAGGTTTTTCCTTTTAAAATTAATTTGAAGCAATACAACACAAAACACTGTAACCACAACACAAAACACAAATTCAAATGTGTAAAACAAAATAACAAAAACAACAACACAAAAAGACCTTTATTCACAGTAAAGGTTTGCATTTAGAAAACCATGTGTCTCAGCTGTAATGAGTTGATCTGGTTTCTCCTGTCAGAATTGATCTGATTAAGATTTCTGTACAGGT
This sequence comes from Oryzias sinensis, assembly GCA_037389245.1. Lineage (NCBI taxonomy): Eukaryota > Metazoa > Chordata > Actinopteri > Beloniformes > Adrianichthyidae > Oryzias > Oryzias sinensis. The sequence goes on along the minus strand of CM074499.1, from coordinate 27,164,336 downwards.
TGGTTGTGGAGCCGGCTCTAGATGGAATTATTTTCCTGCAGACTCTACACTCTTCTTTGTATTATCAATAAAAGTCAAACGCTTCCAGATTTCCAGGTACACTCTGGCAAAATGTTTGGTTGGGTGTTGGTGTCTATAAATACGCTAATTAGCAGTGGCGTCAAACTGTTTTTTTATTTATTTTTTGTTGCTAACAAAGTTAGGAGTCGGCGTAGTCAAAGTAACTTTTGTTTTAGTGGTCTGGCATTTAATCTGTTGTTTTTTGTTTTTCACATGTGGCAAACAAGGTTGGGAGTTACAGATATTATGTTTATGCTAATGCAGCTAATGTGTAGCAAGTTACAAACAAGTTATAGAGTAACTGTGAACGCAGTTATTAAAGTCTAACTGACTGACAGACTAATCTCTGACTGTTCTCTCACTTAACCCTTGTGCTATCTTAGATGACCCCCCCCCCTTCCATTGAGGTGTTCTCCCTACCATGACAAAGGTGGATAAAGGTGGAAAGATTTCATGTAATCCATGGACACCAGTGAAGATCACAAATCATTGAAGAAAAAAGGTTCAGAGCTCTGTCTAGTGGGTCTAGATCAGTGGTCCCCAACCTTTTTGTCACCGCGGACCGGTACAACGCGAGACACGTTTACCGCGGACCGGTGGAGGGGGGAGGGGGTGTTGAGGTGCAACGCAAGGCACGTTTACCGATGCCTATTAAAGGCAGATTTCCCTTTTTTAGCGGGTGAAGGTTCCTCTTCTGTCCCTTCATTGGACCGTTTCCCCTTGTCAAAGCAACTTTCTAAAAAAATTGTTTTTTGCTCATTTTGGTTGTTTGTGTTTAATTTTAGCGGGGTGTATCACGTGATGTTTGGTGTCGCGACTTTAACATGCGTTAAGTGTGACGGATGTAACAGAGAGAATCCGGTCACTTTCCAAAATAAAACTTTTTTTTTTTCCCGAAAAAAAAAAAATTGAAATTATTTTTTCTTTCTGTGCGTCCCGGTGCCAAGTGTCCCGCAGCCTGGTACCGGTCCGCGGCCCGGTACCGGTCCACGGCCCGGTGGTTGGGGACCACTGGTCTAGATGACCCAACTCCCAATGGTAAAGTGCCTAGAATAGCACAAGGGTTAATGCGCCTCACAGTTCAGTGAACCTTATATATGACACAAGTTCAAAAATAGACTATTCATTGACGCTGCGCATTATAAACGAGGGTGCTACGTACTAGGATTGAACTGGCCTTTGTTGCCTTTTAGCTTTTGTCTATTTTGGCTAAATATCAAGTTAAAACATTTTCTAAAGAACAAGAAATTGAACCTTAAGATTGGCGTATAAAGGAGTTGTTATATATTTCTCTTTTTTTATACTTGTGTTCTGTTTTCATCATTTCAAAAATCTCTATCTAATCTTTCATCATTGGAAAAGGGAAGCATAAACCCCAGCCCGCTCAAGGATGCTACACACACTCATAAACACACAAGCATACACACATCTGATGTGGAAATGAAGTGCAAAACTAATTTTAAACTCTTTTTTTCACAAACAAATAGGCTACAAGAGCCTTATTGGTTTTGTGTTTGTTGTTGCTGATAATGTTTGAATACGGCAAGAAGAAAGAAAACATTTGAGGAAAAGATTATAGGAATTAAAACAAGGTAACAATCAGCTGAAGAAAATCCCAGCAGGATCTAGACTTTCCTTTGAAGCAGTAAAGTGAGCTTTTGATGCAGTCAAGGCAAATCACCGTGTTAATGCCAGTTATATAAGTTAGCATATTGAGATGCACACAATAACACTGCAGTTATGGTCTTTGGATTGGGATATTTAGAAAGTTGTAAAGCCAGAAAGTAACATAACATTAACATAATTGCAATTCATAATGAATCTAAAGCATGCGGCTGAAGGGTAAAAAAGAAAACCTAACAATGGAAACAGCAATGACCTGCTGTCTCATGAGCATGGAGGATAATGGAGTGGGGCTCACCCCGAGGTGAAGGGGATCTCGCTGTGGAGCAGCTGACACTCATGCAGGTTAACCGTTTTGGGCATAAAGCCCAGTTGAATTGTATGACAAAGGCAGCAGTGGCTGCCAGGAGGTCAGAGGTTATCTGCACCGAAGCTCAGCAGCTCTGCACTGTCAGGTAAAGCCGTCAAACAGAAACACTCACAACACAACCAAAAGAACAACTGAGGGAGGAAAAACCGTACAAAGCATGAAAGGAAAACTCTGTCCAGGATAGAGGTTCAAATACACCATTAAGTCTTTTTGAATATTGACTAGAAAAAAACACATCATTTCACAAAGACAGAGCCAGTTCTAGAGAGACTTTAAAGTCCCACTCCGATCAGCAAGAGTTTATTAGAAATTCCTCCGAGTTGTGGGCGGGACTCTTGGCGTGGAGCAACCTTCCCCCTCTTCCTTCCTGAGAGCTCTCCGTTTACACTCTGTCCCGCTAGCTTACAGCCCCTCACAACCCCAGCCTAACATTAGTAGTGCAACAAAAATGGCGTGCAATATTGGAGCTATCCAGCCGTACAGTTTAGATCCAGTTATCAGCTCAGACGAGGAAATCAAAGACGTTGATGGATCTATTTGTCTGCAAGTGGATGCATCAGAATGGAGCCGTGAAGCTTGGAGCTTGGAGCCCACCCAGTGTACTTCGCTCTTGATTCATGATTTGGAGAAAGAAATATTCAGTAATGCAGTTTGAATCGAATTTTTTTCATTTATATGCCCTTCATCATGAGAAAAATGCGACAAAAACCTTTTAAATAAACTAAAACCACTATTTTCATCACAGTGGGTTTTACCAAAGATGTTACAGGGAAAAAGAGTTACCATCATTCTGAGGGAGGAAGCCTTTCTGTTAAAGGCTCATTTATTGTACTTGATCGGTGAATTTAAAATCAATTTCTGGCTTACTGAGTTGTCAATCATAAACCAATTTGCAATTAAAGCTGAACCGTCATCCCAAAGTTTTCAAATTCTATGTCTTGGAGCCTCAGTGCAGAAAGCTTGGATCTGTGAACACAAATCAGAGCAAACTTGATCGAGGTTATCCAAATTTGGTCATGTTGCACTTTTAGCTGTCTGCACACACGCTAAGATTACTTCCTGCCAAATCTCTCACCTCAGCCAGCTAAATGTAGACCAGAGGCTGCAAGCGAATGATCTTGATATATAAAAAGGCTCTAGTTTGTAGGCCCTCATGATACGCCATATGGCTGAGGAGACATGGTGGTTGGAAAGGAAATGATGTATTCTGTCGTTAATTAAAAACAACATTGCATCTTTGACTATTTTAGAGGTAATATCAGCAGCTTCTTTTTTTTTGCATTTGAAAATTTCTTGATATTCAATCGACATCAGATGAAGGCTACCATAGTTATTGGGAATATTGAAGGAGTAAAGCAGCACTATTACACAGACATCACATGGATCCACATGACCTCCACCCACCTTCAAATGACCTGGATAACGTTGCTGAACTTTGGGGAAAAAAATCCAACTTTTATATTTTAACAATAAAATTAAAATTACAATTATAGAGCATAAAGTGGAGAAGAGCACAGAAAAAAGAGCTGAGAGAGATTATGTATATTATGCAACCTACCCAGCTACAGTTTGAACAGTACTGTGGTCCACCACAGGGCCACGCAACAACACAACCTCACATTCACACCTAAGGGACATTTTAGAATAGCAAATGAACCTACAAAGCATGTTTTTGGACTGTGGGACTGTGGGATGAAGCTGGAGTGACTGGAAAAAACATAAAGAGGGAAAGCATGCAAGCTCCACTTAGAAAGGACCCAGCTGGGATTTGAACCAGGACATTCTAGCTGTGAGGTGAGAGTGCTAACCACTTCCACACTGTGTGCATCCTGCTCATAAGGGCTCTCATACCAGTTAACCAGAGAAGAAAGGTCATCTGGGTAAATGTTTACATGGTTGACTTGAAAGAGTTTGGAGCAAGACCAAAAATAGCTGTTACCGTGCAAATGTAGACATTGTTACTTTTGATTAGGAGCTCATTAAACATATCTTTAGTCTTTAAAGATTCATATTTCAATTGTTTTTCTTTTTTCATTGCTAAAACAAATGTTCATGTGATTTGATGTTGTTGATGTTTTTATTGCAATAATATTATATTTGGGCCTTTTCTGAGAATTTTCTAAACATTAGAGATGGATGAGACAGAGATACTTAAGAGACACTTAAAGCGCTTACAATGTGTCCATTATTCATTCACTCTTCATTCATACTTGCTGATTGTCGCGCCTACGGTCCCTCTGACCATCACCGGGATCATTCATACACATTTATGCTGGTAGGCAGTAACGGTAACCCTTGTGCTATCTTAGATGACCCCCCCCCCCCCCCTTACATTGAGGTGTTCTCCCTACCATGACAAAGGTGGATAAAGGTGGAAAGATTTCATGTAATCCATGGACACCAGTGAAGATCACAAATCATTGAAGAAAAAAGGTTCAGAGCACTGTCTAGTGGGTCTAGATGACCCAACTCCCAATGGTAAAGTGCCTAGGATAGCATAGGCTCAGTAGGCCCTCACTGGGTGGTGTTAACTGCTCACCAATTCAATTGCTTGCTTGTTCATTCCCTCCCGGGAATTGAACCCTGGTTTACAGGGTTACAATGAAATTAAAAGTGCCTTCTGGTCAGTGCAACATTCATACAATTAAAAAAAAAACTTACTACAAAAATAATAGATAACAAAATACAACTACATCAAAAGTTCTTCAATATGTGTCAAAATCTTTATATAATCTTTTACATCGTAATCGTTTCTGCAAATAATGAAATTCCAGCAGATTTTGAAGTGGAGAAAAGCAACCTTGCACTGATATACAACCCTTTACAGTAGTTAAGTGCATACAGAATCAACCCAAATCATCTGATTCTGTTGCAGAGAAAAGCAGCTTTGTGTTTGTAATGTGTTGTATATCTACCCAAAGCCAATATGAAAAGCCACACGTAAACAATCAAAGAGTCATGGTATGTCAAAGAGTGTGTGTTATTTATATGATGGAGACGACATGGTGTTAAAGAGCCATACTTTTTAATCCATTAGAGCTTTAGAAAAATCCAATACCATGCTCTTTGTGACAGGCACCTGTGCAGCCACTTTGAAAAGTATTCTGTTCCTCTTTACACAACATGTAAGCTTAACATGTAAGCGATTTGAGCACAGCGCTCAAATCACGCCTCTGGACATCAGATGGCATCTGCACCATTGACTTAAAACCGGCGCCGAATGCAAATCGCATTCGGTGTGAACGCAGCTTAACCGTAACCAACAATCCTGAACATAACCCTTCCTCTGTTCATGCAGCCAAGAAATAAGTTCAGCACTGGCCGCATGTATCTGGAAAACTACGTGTGAATAATCACTTTCGTTCTGGTATTTCATTTTATTTGCTGTGTAAGGTAATTCAACAATCTGCTTGAGCTAGCATCAAATCAGTTCTGAGCCACAGCCAGTGCTGCTTGTTAATGCAATGTAGCCTAAATTATAATGTCATTCAAAGCATATTCATGATCTTATCAAACGTCTTCTTGGTGTGTAATTTTATTAACCCTTGTGCTATCCTAGGCACTTTAACGTTGGGAGTTGGGTCATCTAGACCCACTAGACAGTGCTCTGAACCTTTTTTCTTCAATGATTTGTGATCTTCACTGGTGTCCATGGATTACATGAAATCTTTCCACCTTTATCCACCTTTGTCATGGTAGGAAGAACACCTCAATGATCATCTTGACCCCATATGATTGCACAGGGGTTAACAGCAGGGTCTGGTACACACATTCATTTTGTCATCCCACACATTGTTCAAAAAGTGTGAAAATATGTCACTTTTCACCGTTTCTTTATCGCTAAAGAGATACTGGAGAATAAATACTGTCCTTCGGTGTCATTTGTGCCCCCCCCTTTGTGTCGAGGTCTCATGCAAGATGCAGCTATCATCATCAGAAAGGAGGGATTGAGGGCGGAGCTACTCCGCTCAGCACCAACAGACACGCCCATGTAGAGGAGATTTTGGAAACAGAGGCTTCAGATAAACATGAAATGTGCATTTTTAAGACATTTAGGTTATAGGATTTGGTTAAAAACTACATAATCATAATCAAACACCATTGGGAACGTTTTTTCTTATTTTAAAGTAAAAGTCATAGTAATAGTAGTCTTTGTTTCAGCATTCCCTACAGTGAGAGGTAATGATCAAAATCAAATCAAACTTTATATATAAAGCACTTTTCATATAAAAATATAACACAAAGTGCTTTACATTAAAACACAACAAAATATAAAAACAAGCATTGACGATTTAGAATCAGAAATATTGGCACTTTAATCATATGCACCCATATCCAAATCCATCCTAAACTTCATTAATATTTAAATGAATTCATTGTGGTTGAGTTCCAACACCTTTTTTTTTTTTTGATCAGGCACCAAATTAACTGACCTCCTTTGACTTCTGCAGCAATGACATGGCTAATGAGCACAGCAGATTCATATTTGTGCTCTGACGTGAAAAGTAAATTATAAAATTGGGTCCAAATACATTTACAGTTATGTTAATACAACTCTGTTGCCCGGAGAGACAACTGCGCAGCTCCGAGGCCCCGAGCATGTTAGCAGACATATGAAGGACTTGATGGAGTCTCTCAAGACTGCTGGCACTGAATATTCTCACTTTGATGAGTAGGGAGGAAGAGGAAGAGGGTCGATGGATCCTCCCAAATCGGCACCTCCTCACAAGAAAAGATAATTGTCTCCTTTTTACGCGAAGACAGACTGGTGTGTTTCTAGGACCTGAACTTGATCCTCTGGCTCTGTGTTGCACAGCCAGGCATGTCACAGTGGTTTGCCGTAATTACTTTTGCTGATAGAGGTGAGGGAGGACATTTGCATCAGATGAAGAGCTGGGGGGTTGCGTCTCCCCACTCACCATATGCAGCCTTTAATGTCAGTGTAATCTCTAAAGGTTAGCGCAGGCACCGCCGCCGCATGTCTCCGCTAGTAACTGAATCAGTGATTTAGAAAAAGGTTTGACATTGGCTTTGGCTAAACCTGATAACACACATCGTTAGACGTGTCCGTACACAGACACAAATGTACACTCTCTAGCATAAAATGTATATCAGGACACTACATCTATACAATAATAATAAACACTTATATGTCTGGTACTTTCTTGAAACTCAAAGCCGCCATAATAAAAAGGGACATAGGTAAAAACATATAATTTTAAAATAGGTCTATGCATTCAAGGTTGGGGAGAGTATGGAAGTTGCAAAAGTTGAGTTTTAAGCTTGCTCGTAAAATGACAGAGTGAACCAATGTTCAATGTGAAACAAGAGAGATGAGGATCTTCGACAATGAGGTCTGAAAAGTCTTATGGATGGATTTATAGACTAGTAAAAGCATTTTGTCTATTATCTGGTGTGCGATAGGGAAACAATGGAGCTGCTGTAGGGCAGGTATGACGCGATGGATGGATGTTTGTGTGATAATAAGGACAGCTGAGTTTTGAACAACTTAAAGTTTACAAAGGGTTCTGTGGAGAAGTCCAAACAAAAGGGATTTGCAATAATTCAGGCGGGACGTGACCAGGACAGCAGTGGAGTGGGGACTGAGGGAAAGATGAAGACGGTGGATCCTGCAAAGGTGGAGATAGGCAGATCAGGCAATGTTTTTGACATTCGAGGTGAAGGAGTGGGTGCTGTCGCAGATGACACTCAAACTCTTTTACCTGAGGCCAGGATAAAATGGAGGTGTGGTCAAGTGGAATGGAGTAAATCTGAAGTTCAGTTTATCACTATTTAATCTGAGGAAATCTGAGGTAAACCAAGTTTAAAGGGGAAGTCAATAATGGAAATAGGTGTAGATTAGTTGAAAATATAGAGCTGGGTGTCATCTGCGTAACAGCAGAAGAAAACATGTTTACAAAAAGGTGAATAGCAGGGGGACTGGGACAGAGCCCTGAGACACACCTGTAGTGATAGAAACTGTGTGGTAAATACATGTTTTAAGCTGAATGAACTGAGTAAGGCCTGAGACATAAGAGTGGAATAAGTTGAGGGGTATTTTGTTGTAGTGAAATTTATCATAATGTTTATGTTAAATGACACTTCACTGATGCATATTTTAATCCAGCTATTCCACAAAAATAAAAAAAGACAAGTTTTAATGATTTCTGTCATAGGGTCTGATAGGATCTCTACCAATGCAATTTTGAAATTTCTTTAAATTTTGTTGGAAAAACTGAAGTGTTAATCTTTAGCTGCTGCTGTCTTTCCAAGAAACATCCATTTATTCATCTCTAAAACCTGCCCATTCCTGCTCAGGGTCATGGGGTTGCTGGATCCTACCACGATACCGTCAGTTGACAGCAGGGTACGCCCTGAACAGATAACCTGTGCAACGCAGGCCTTCGCAAAGACAGCCACACTGACACTCACACCAAAGAGTGAGTGTGGTGAGTTTACCAAAGACGTAGAGCCTTTAACTCAGCTTTTCAAGATTTAAGATTGAACCACATTTTTGACATCACACCCGGACCCATTGGATTTTTCCTCAACACTTACCACAATACAGGGACATATGAGAACGAAGAAAAAGAAGAAACAGCCCCGACCATACAAGAACCAGGCTGCTGCAACTGTGTGTGCCACCATGATTGTTGCACACCAAACCCTTATTGTTTGTAGCAAATCGGATCCGTGGTAAAATGCCTGACTTTCTAACTCAATATAATTTGATTGGTTGACAGGTGATTTTCCTGCTCCTCCCAGTCTGTGTGTGTGTGCGTGTAGGTGTGTGTGTGTGTGTGTGCGTGTGTCTGTGTGTGTGTGCGTGCCATAACTTCTACTTATTCCAACCCACCATGCTGGTACAATAGCTGCTTTCTAAACTCTGAACCCCAAACCTCCCACATCCTATGTGTGCACCCATCATTTGCTGTACCTTCACTGTTTATACTTTTTTCTCAATTTTCCTTTTGTTTATTTTTTTTATGTCACATGTATTCACCCCCCACACACACCCTCATACATTCACACACTCCTCTCCTGTAGTCAGGCCTTTGTTGGAGCTTGGCATGGCGTGGAGGCTCCGGTGTATTCTGTGCTCCACCTGCCAGCTCTGCTCTTTTGATCTGCAGCCAACTGATGACAGATCTACATTAAGCTTATAGTCTTCCCTGAATTCACTCTCCTTCTCCTCTCCTCTATTCTGACACGGGGGCAAGATGCTACAGCAAGTCCGGGAGCGTTTGGTGGGAATCGACATTCCCTTGAGGTTGGCACTGAGATTCTCTTCTTACCACTAACAGAGAAAGACAGAATGCTGACTGGGCTTCCAGAATAAAGAAAAACACCATGTGGGCGTAAACCAAAGATAGTTTCACACCAAAAATCCAAGGAGTTCTGATGTGAGCCTCTTAAAAAATTCTCCTCATTTTTTTATTTCTTTCTATTTTGCAACGAGTAGATGGAAAATTGTTTTACAACTTCAATTTCAATTATTTACCTGATTAACGAGCAAGTCCACCGTTAAACTGCTCACAAAGTGCATATGACTATAGGACTAGCCATGAAGGATATAGAATATGGACTCAAATAATGCCCCAGACTTGACTGAGCAACATTAAATATATTGCATATTGTTTTACTTGTTTTGCTCCATGTTTTATGTCACTAATTCAGAACATACTATTAAATACAGGACTTCACTTTATTTAGCATCATCTTAAATGGAAAAAGCATGAATATTTTTAATACAATTGGAAATAAAGTCAAGCATGAAGGGTTTAATACTTTACATTTGTTTATTATTTCAAGGTAAATGTATTTTTTTGCATTTAATTATGTTGTCTACATACCTGTAAAAAGTAATGCAAGGAATTACCAGACAAAAGCTTAAAATAAGAGCAGACTGACAGTCTTTTTGAACCATTCTTATCATTTTACCTTAACCCAACCTCCATTCTGTTGCTTTAACCTGCTATTGCTTTGACTCACATACTTGCAGAAATTTATTAGCTGTTCAATGGCTGGCAAGGACTCAGGTTTTCTAACAACAAAACAACATTGTTGCAGGCAAAATCCTGATTCGAACCAAAATAACTGACATTCATGACTGAATATAATGTTAAAGTAAAGAGAAGGCTTTTTTATGATAGCGTTTAACTCACGATTCATTCTAAAAGGAGACAGCTCTATGAATGTATAAGTGCTGATTGTAATGTTTTGTGTGTTATTCTTATTTGATTGCTTGACATAAACCATTTAAAATCAAATCACAAATTTACAGCAGTTAAATATTTACTGTATCTCTGCACTATTAGATGCACTTCAAAGGCTTCATTCTTTTCATTAAACAATAGTGCACCGTTATATTCTGAGCATCTTATTCATTTTGGTTGTGCAGTGTGGAGAGATATGTTGCTCTGTCAAAATGTTTGGTTGGGTGTTATTGTACATACGGTTAATGTGTAGCGGTGTTGGACTGTTTTTTTTTTTTACCCATGTTGGGAGTTGGCGTAGTCACAATAACGCTTGTCTCAGCAGAATCAGTCTGTTCATTTTTTTATTTCTTCACAGCTTCCAGACAAGGTTAGGTGTTTTTGTGGATGCGCTAACGTGGCTAACATGTAGCAGTGTCGGACGGTGTTTTTATCTTTTTTTATTTCCATGTTAACGATAAGGAAGAGAGTTAGCATGAGCAGAGTGATGTTTGTTTATCTGTGTTTCTTTCATGTTACATAGAAGGTTGGGAGGTACAAGTATTGGTAACACTCTGAGGTGGCTAACATGTAGCGAGTTCCACTCAAGTTCTAGAGTTACTGTAGACGCAGTTAATAAAGTCTGACTGACGTACAGAGCTCTGACTCTTTTGTCCAAATGACTGGGCCCTATACTCCTGTCTGTCCTATAGTGCAAAAATATGGCTGTGACAGGAGAACTGTAACAGTCTTGTTTTTGCAGGATTTTTCAGCAGGATTGATTTGACATTTGATGATGACACCAAGCACGCTACAGCAAACCTTACCATGAGAACACAATTTGACTGCAGGCAAAGTTTCTTTTTGTGACAGTAAAAAAAGAGGGTTTAAAATCTACAGCAGCTCACTTTTCTAGAATGATTAGCCAAAGGCAAATGCAAATACATGCATTTGAGTGAATTGAGAAATAAATGATTGTGGTCAGGAGAGGGGTCAAATAAACACCTACAAGCAGTACGTTTTATAAAAAGAAGTGCATAAAGCGGAAAAGCTTTTAAGCCAAACTATAACTCTTGGTGAAAGCCTTTCCAAAACTGCAGCTTTTGTAGGGTCGTCCTGCTCTGCAGGGGTCAGTGTCCACTAAAGCTAGGGAGGGGTGTGTGTGTGAAGAATATTGTGGTTCACCAAAGCATCTCCCTAAAGGTTGCCTTGCGTGGCACCTGAAGAAGTTAATGCTGGTTTCAGAGGTGTCAGGGAACACTGCATTTTGTTGCATAGCAACCACTACTGCCAAAAGGCTAAACAGACCAAAATTAGAACAGACAGCAAAGGAAGAAGTGTCCTGATTTAAAGACTTACTGTTTTTTTTCCATCAGGTGCATGGATTGATATTTGCATCACTCATTTGAGGAGCATGTGGCACCAAGATGCATTATGGGAAGAGGGCAAATAGTTGGGGTAGTTCAAGGGAAGGTGCCAAGCTGAATGTGGAGTTGGTTATCACATGTAAACATTATTTGTTGCATTGTGTTAAATTGCAGTCGTGAAAAAATGTAGAAGCTGGAAGTACACCTTCCCTCTCCCGAGTGAAATCTATGCATGACTCATATTGGAATTGATGAGCTGCGTTCACACCAAACACAATTTGTGTGTTGGGGCGTCCATTTCAGTGTTAAGCCAATGTACAGATGCCATCTGATTTGAGTGCTGGGGGGTATTCCAGAAAGCAGGTTATGCTAGCTCCCACGGTAAGTTTGAGGCTAAGGAAATTGATAACCTCAACTTTCGTTCCAGGAATGGAGGTATGTTTCGGGGTAGGTCAAGTTGCCATAGCAACTCATGCTTTGAACATAACCTGGTCTGGAGCAGGTTTAGTTGGAGGTTAGTTTGTTTTCAGAGAGGTGAAGCAGCATGGCGTGTCCATTTGAAGATGATTTAGTGGATGAAGAAGCTCAGATAATACTTTTTCCACTGTGAGAGGGTGATAAGACCACATATGGATGTTGGAAAGAGAAACTTTATACTTTGATCTAACTTAATTATTGCCTTCAGTTAAGATAAATCATTTATTTTTTGTTAAGTCAGCTTAAAAATAACACATAGTTATCAGACATTTATTTTACTTTCATTCAAATTAATTCAATCAAGTAGGTGTAAATTTGGTGCTGCTGTTAGAACGGCACCGCAAGGAATTGTGGGATACCATTCCCTTTGCCTGTCTGGACAGATTTGGGTTTCAGTGTGGGCTTTTGACCAAATGTGTTTAGTTGTTTAGCTGTTTACTGTGTTTTGTCGAGTTATTTGTCCAGTTATGTTTAATTCTGCACCATGAGTGAGAGGGAGGGAGAGGATGATGAGTTTATCTAGCACCCCTACTGCACAGGTGTGTAATGTTAAAGTCGGAGAAACAGTAACAGACTTTGTTTCAATCATTTTATTGTTATAAAAAGGAGAATATCTGCAGGCTAGAAACTTAGACAAATGAGAGTTCAAGAAGTACAAAAAAGTAAGATGGAAAAAATGTAATTGAAGTGGAGTAATGTGACATTTAGTTAGATAAATGTGTAAATGTGAGTGGTGTAAATAATTATTGAATTAGATAGACGATTAGATAGACGTAAGATCATATATATATGCGTCACGATGAAAATAGAAAAAAGCGTAATTACACCAACTCATATCCGGTCTTTTGGAACCGACATACCCAGAGTAAGCAAGTTCAGGCGGATTTCAGCCAGAGTTCAGGCTTAAAGTCAGGCTAGTTTAAACATGCTTCCTGGAATACCCCCCTGGGAGCAGCACGGCGGTCTAGCAGCATTGCAACAATGCAGCACTGTGAAAGTTCAAACCCCCCTTAACATTGGCGAAGATTTTGCGTCTTTTCAACCAATTAAAAATCCAGCATTACCTCCTGATGTGATGATATAATCAACAGGTGGAATACTGTGGGAAATGTACTTTGTCTTTAGAGTGATGTATATTTTCCTACAGGAGAACCCCCGTTTGAGCAGTGTTGCCGTCACAATGTTTATTAAGGAGAATATTAATATTTTTGCAGCTTTCTCTTATTTGTCTCCGCTAAATTGTTTAAAGCAGATGATAAATATGCAAAGATATTACATTATTTAAAAAGAAATAAAAATCATTTCCAAAACATCTTTTTGTAAAACTTGCTTCTGTTGGTTTGCGGGGTGATTTTTCCTAGATTAAGGATTATATAGGAAAAATTAAAACACAAAGAATATTTTCCTAACAATTCTGACAAGAAAAGAATGGTGAAAACCCTGATGTGCTGGAAGTACAGTGATCATTCTGGCCAAATGTTTGATACAGGAAAATAAAGTGTGAGAAAAATAAGACAAGACCTGATTTAGAAAGTATATGGGCAGCAGCAGCAGCAGCAGGGGTCAGGGGTCAGGGGGAGTTCATGTCTGGACATATCTGTTTTACTTCTAGGATCAACTCAATGTTAGACTGTTAATCACAAAGCTGTGGGGTGGCTGTGCAGTAGCATATGGTTTAATGTGTAGTTTCAGTTCAACATTAACAGTAACATTGCCTCAGCAGCATCACGCCACAAATTAATCCATTCATTGCAATGCCGTAAAATAACACTAATCGGTTTTATGGTTTACTTTACTACTCCATTTTGCTTTGATATTTTTAAAGTGCCATTTAAATTGAGTTGTAAACTTGTCACGGCATATTTTACAGTTTTGATCATGATGCATTTATCCAGCTGATGGATGCTGAAAAGGCGAGGACTTTAGCAGACTGAGAGTGATGCCTAACAGCTGCAGATGAACGAGGAGTGACGGGCAGCCATGGAGCCTTGGCCCTTCAAAGACCAACAGTTGTTATCTGTACGGGACAATCTGCTGATCATTTTTAAACATTCATCATTAAAAAACTTGGGGAACCATGTTTACTGGGTTAGTGACAGTTGTGAGTCTTTTTCTCTCCTGAAAACAAACTTGTTTTATCCAGCGGACTGACTGTTTTTTTACTTCTCCTGTCCAACATCTGAGCAAAAGGATGAGAGCTGAAGGCCTTTTGTGTTGGACGGGTTTTACTGTTCCAATAAGGGGTTATGCATCTTCTGACAGCCAAGGTGTATATTTGTAAACACCCCTTCTTGTTTTTTTTTTTATTGTTTTTCATTTATGCATAATTTTTTTTGTTTTAAATATAACATTTATTTTTTCTACAGAGGGAGGAGAGAGAGGGGGAGACTGTTTTTTTTAACCAAAGTAAAGTACGAGTCATGACGATGTAAGTAAATATGTTGCGTTAAAGTCTGCATGAAGACACTGTGTCACTTAAACACAATGTGTAAGTCATGTGAATTGTAAAGTCACATGTGTAGCTTGATAGTTTTATTTTTTTAACCCTTTTTTTGGGCCAGAGTAGTTTCTCCAAGGTACACAAGCAACCAAAAAAGTAAAAAACTCTGTCGTCTGTATTGATGAACAGTCATTCCACAATCTCACATGCATCTTTTTTGTAATAACTGAGGCCCCAAGAGCTTAAAGTTCCAGCTATTTTTCCTAAAAGTTGTGATAGTATAGTACAATAATATATTTTTCCAAATAGTGTTTTATTTATTGAAATGTTTTTGTTTATGCCAAAGCAACTGTACATTTTGAACAATTATAAGTGGCACAATCATTCTTATAAAAATGCCTTCAAGAGAAGAAAAAACCACAAATTACACAGGTATTTTTAGCATTCACTGTATAAGGGAACTGGAGTGAGTGGCCCCTCCCTCCCTGGCGTTCCAAATAGGAAGTAAGAAGCCAAAATCTCACAAACCTCTACAAACAATTAAAAAGCTGTTACTCAGTCACCCTATTTGTCAAAAATAACCATTCTGATCAATCTTTTAATGCATGTCTTTGATAATCCTGTTTTTGTTTTTTCCATAATATTTTTTAAGTAGTGCAGGTTATTCAACTTACAAACTGGCCAATCAAAAGCCTGAATCAAAGTAGATTCTTTGTAACCTGCTTTCAAATAGTACGGGTGTGGGCTTCTGACAAGCTCACTCCTGATTGGTGAGAGTGGTTGTCATAGAAATGATGACTCAGATCGACTTAGACTAATCACTGCTCACTGAGGATGGCGGCAGCCATTTCATGAAACAATGACGACCGAATTGACTTCATTTGGTTGGGCCTGGAAGAAGTCCGTTTCTATGGGTGATGTCACACTAAGTCGCTCCAGTTCTCATAAGCAGCCAATGATTCTTGGTTCACACTCACAGAGCAAACAGACAATTAGCATCACATAACGTACTCGTGTCACATGCAAAAGTTAGCCTCCTGCAGGTGAAAACATTTTTCTACCCCTGGAAAAAAAACATTTTGCTACAAATTTTACTCAAAGACCCGGCTGGGTTCTTTCTTGTTTGCATGTTCTCCTTGTTGGTGTATGGGTTTTCTCCAGGCACTCCAGCTTCCTCCCATCGTCCAAATACAGGATTTTTATTTAATACATTATTTTTTTGTATAAGCTTTGGACTTTGCGGAGTAAAAGAAGCCATTCAAAGCAATCAGGCCCTTTGCGTTGTCTTATAATTTCTGATAACGCAGAATGTTTCCTTCCATAATAGATAATTGTGACAGATTAAAATTGAGATTAACAGTTACAAAAAAAGAAGCACAACTTTGTCTGTAATTAATCACGAATAAATGATAATATGACTTCCCCTAGTTGTCCTTGCATGTCAACATGCTTTCTGTTTGCAAGTTCCTCCGTTTTTTGCTTTGTGAGATTTAAACAACACAAATGACACACATGACTTTGGATCCTAGAAGTACAGTTACACATTTGTGTAGCAGAGCATAGATTCACACCATAAAGCATCATACGTCCCCCCCATGTCAAGCCCTGGACTGCATCTGTTTGTCACTGTAGGGTGTCTCTGTTCACTGTGGCAAAGCTTATGTGAGCTTTTAATTGCCAATCACCCAGCATCTCCATTCAAATGGTGATTACAATCCTCCAGTGAGAAGTCCGTGTCCCATCTCTGTTTAGAAGAGAATGCTGTTATGCTGGAGTCCTATTGCTCCTCAAATGTATCGTCGTGCCTCAGAGACACACTTGGGCATTGCAGACTTGTCAGTGCTGCATGTTAGGGTCCCAGAGCCCCTTTTTTGTAATGGTGCCTCAGTCTCACGCAACGCTGGGCTAAAAGAGGTCAAAGTGCATCAGGATGCACAAGAGAGAGAGTGCAAACAAGAGAAAAAAAATGTGGGAGTAAACTGGAGAGTCTGAGAGCGCAAAGGCAAAAGAGTGAATGATGGTGGACTTTAAATGCAACTAACACATAATACTAAACACACAATGCATCCAGTAGCTCCACGTTCACCTACATACAGCCCATGTTATCACTGCATCACTGAATTCTCCAAAAATGTCTAAAGGAAATACATAAAGGCTTCCTACATGTGTGGTCCTTTACTTTTTAACATGAGATACACTTAAAGAAACAGTGTCCTACATTACTTCTTAAAGTTTTCTTTCAAAAAATGTACATTAAACGTATGAGTTGCTTCCTAATGTTCTTTTCTTGGTTGATTTCTTTTCATTTGGATCAGATGTAGACGATTTAGGGAACCTTTTTCGAGACATAAATCCTCTGGGATCATGCTGCCAATGGCCTTAAGGGTTTCCTTCAATGATTGTACTTTTCTAGTGTTTAATGGCTTTGCAATAGCATCACTTGGAGGAATAATGTTACACATGGGGCACAAGAAGGCCCGGCTTCATCACAAATCAAGGCCCGGATTTAACCAGCCCCACTATGTGGAGCGGGCCGATTAGAAGGGGGGACAGATCTGGGTGTGCTGAGTGTTTGGGGCGTCACATCCCTCCAACCCCCTAACCATGTTATTATCATATCAGTTCATCAATGTATATATAATCAGTAATCATGGACATTATACACACAAGCCACTTTCACATGTCACTTTAGAGCATATTTGCACTCATTTGGACATTCTGTTTTTATGTTTTTATATTTCAATATTTTATATATATTTTCATATTGATATTCTTTCTTTGTTTGAGGTAGCGGGCGGTCGCCTAAGCATTTCACTGCACATTGTACGCTGTATGATTGTGTGTGTGACAAATAGAATTTTAATTTTAATTTATATTCAGCTAATATGTTTTATAAGTTTCATGTTCAATGCTCTTCCTGACACTACCCTGTGCTTTTACCAGGCTTGGGACTGGCACAAGGACACTGGTTTCTGCCCTGTTGAGGCTCCACTTATCTTTTACATCCTTTACAGCAGTTATCTGCCTTCATCCAGTAGAAATGTATTTTAGTGAGGTTTTGTTTGTTGAAGTTTGTTTTACAGCTCTCAGTAAAAAAAAAAAAGAAGTCACTAATCATTTTATAAGCTTTCTTTTACCTTGTGAGACAGAACGTAGCATCTATTCTGAGAGCTTCTCTTCCAGACCAAACTGCTGTAATATTTTCATCGCCTGCCTTCTTCGATGCAGACAGCTGATGGCTCCATCTCCTGCTTTAGCCCTTTAGGTCATCTGGTGAATTACTGTAGATACATTTCTTGTTTTTTATGCTTGCGACATACGTTTTACAGTCAGATACTTAGGGTCAAATAAAAGACTTTTTTTACAGTGTATGGAGCTCTCCTTGTGAGATGTAGCAAAGTTCATCTTGAAAGAACGGCTGTTGTTACTGATGGTTCCTTTTGACACAAATAGAGATCGGAGAAGATCGGAATTTTTATTATTTGGATTTTCATTATCTGACTGGGAAAGACTGGAAAAATAAGCCAAAAAATTACAAAACTTAGGAACAAACACAAATTAGAAGGACCTATAAGGTTTTTTTTTAGCTTTCTTATAAAGTAGATTTAAAGATTTAATTGTGTGATAAGGCAAGGCCATTTTAATAGCAGGGCACAAAGCAATAGAGGGGTTACAAATGATGTCACACAACTTCCTGTCCACCATGCGGGACTGCAAGCCAACTTTCACAACCTCTAGCAACACATCAACGCTTTAGGATGAGGTCATTGGTTTGAAGATAAGGCTCAACAATGGTCAAAACCTATAGGGATTATGGTTGCCACAGCTAGAAAAATTGTCAATTTTGATTGTGGATATTATAAAATTATCCGCAATCATCAGGGAAAAACAACCAAAAAGTTGTCGACAGCAATGGGTGGAATACCTGGAGACTATCAGAAGAAGATTCTGGCGAATCTACCAGTTTGCTCTGATGATTTTGTCAAAGGTCAGTTAATATTTAGCTTTAGCTTATGTTATTAATGGTATTATTGCCAAGTATTGGTTGCTTACATGTTTATCTGATTGGCCTTAGTCATATTAGAGTGGTCGATGCATGTGTGTGTGTGTGTGTGTGTGTGTGTGTGTGTGTGTGTGTGTGTGTGTGTGTGTACGGTGGTGTGCTTAGTGTTGTGAGCACATGTATGCTGAGCAGCAGTACTAATTTTTTGTGTCCCTTTCTGTGTGCAAATCTGCAAAGACCACTCACCCGGGCAGTGACTACTGCAATGCCCGGTTGGGAAATGCTGTAGCGACACACAAACCCATCCTGACGTGAAATGATTATGCACCTCTAGTCCCTTGTATGCACACATCTCCTGCTTTTTGCATTTTGGGTTCAGTAACAGGAGATAATTTACTAAGTCAAGATCCGTTCTTTCTTGCAAAGCAGCTGGTTGCACCGTAATTTAGCCTTTCTTTAAGCAGTAAGGATCAATCGAAATTTTACTGATAGGTTTCAAGTTCTTCGGGTGATAACTGCTGTTGGTATTCTCCAATTTCACGTTCATTTGCACTTAGTTCTGCCATTGCCCTTCAGCTTCGCCCTGCAGCATGGCGGTTGGCCGATTACCGATAACATCATTTCAACGCCTCTTCAGGGAGAATGGCCAAATAGTAACTTCCCTGTTGTGATACACAGCGAATGCTGCACCTTGTTGGGTAAAGACAAAGATGGATACACATGCAACGAGCTGCTACAATGATGCAAAACTCCATGCAATAGTCTGACTGAATGACAGACTTTTAGATCGGGCTGATCCTAACCAAATGTGTTCTGTCTGAATTTGCTGGTTGTTGACATACCCGACACATCTAAAAGATGAAGAAAGTATTTTTTAACATCCTTTAAATTGAAAATCTCAGTACTTTAAAGCTTTCCTGATTTGAAATCTAATCCCAAAGTCATGTTGTAATGCAGAAGAAACAGCTGTTGAAATTAATCTTAAATGATGTTTCACCCCAGCGTGCCATTCCAGCATATGAGCAAGATCATTATATTTAAGCTGCTTTAAGTCCCTGCTGTTTCAGTGCATCAACTGTGTCCTATGGTTAAGTGCACCATTTAGAATTGTGCATTAACTAGCAAAGGATAACAGTAACAGTGTTGGCTTCATTGTGTGGTTGACAATCACAGAGAATGAGCCGAAAAAAGTTTACTTTTTTTCCCCTCATGTTTGTCCAACAATCTTTTTTTTATTGCTTGTTGTGTTTTAGGGCTTTCTTTTCAGCAGATTCTCACAAAAAAATGTATTTAAAGAAGTCACATTGTCATCAAATCACACAGCTGTTTAAGCTTAAAGACCCCCCCCCCCAATTAAAATTGTATTTGTGGTGTTTTTACCATGTTGTTTTGGCATTTTTTTCTGATGATGCAGGACATGTATAAAGAAAATTAAGCTAAAAATTGCATTTTAGAGTATTTATTCAAATCATCGTGAATCGAGAACAGATGAAAAATACGCTGCGGGGCCACAAGCTCCATGCTCCAGTCTATTCTGGTGCAAACGAGGAAATCCTGGCATCTGGCTCCAAACTGTTCGTCAAACTGGATGGCTCCAATACTGTGCGACAAATTTTTTTGCATTGCACATTGGGGGTTGTGAGGGCCTGTAAGCTAGCGGGATAGCATGTAAATCTCTGTAATTGGGGGTGGGGGGGGGATAAGACCATGAAGCAGCATAGAGCAGACAGGTTTACTGGTTGTTTATCATTACGGTAAGATTCAAATGTAGTACAAAAAGGGGCGGGGCCTGTCCACACACACACTCAAATGTTATTAACACACCTGCTAGCTGCAAAGATGTCCACATGTCAACATGTACACAAAACAGATAGTGTTCACACGCATACTTATGTCTTAAAACCAACTAGTGTGAAATCTTTCTTTCATTCAATCATCCAAACTATTTGTGCAAAGGTGAGCTAACACCTGTGCTCAGGTGAGTGTTTATGTTCTTCTAAAATGGATGGTGGAATGTGGAAAGAAGGAGGGAGAGTGCCCAGCCATCCCCACCCCAAGACCCCCACCGCAGCAGCAGCGGCAACCGGAACTCCCCAACACCACACGGCAGCAGGCAGGGGACAACCGCCCCCCAGGCGACCAAATCCGCCACCCAGGACAGGACCAGCAGGACCGCCGCGACATGGATGACAGTTTTTTTTTTTTTTTTTGGCTAAAAATGGCATAATCATAATTAAAAGACCCCTGGGAACGCTTTTACAAAATTTCAAATAATTATTGAAGTTTGACTTTAAATGACTATAGAATAGGCATTTTAGTCATTTTTCTAACTCAAATTGGTTTACTTGAGGATCTCAGGGACTACACGTGTGGGCCATGATGTCACATGTGCTGTGACAAAGTAGATGTACAGTAAACCCTTGTTTTTCGCGGGGGTTACGTTCCAAAAAGAACCCGTGATAGGCAAAATCCGTGAAGTAGAAACCTCTATTTTTTTAACAAGTATCATACAATTAAAAACTCTATTATGCACTGAAAAGAAAGAAAAAAACCATTTTACAGGCTCAAGCATTTGTTTCACAATCAAAAGTACTTTAGAAAAGTTTTTTCAACAAATAACTTCTGTACTGTACTGTCAAATAATTATTTTAATCATCAATGTGAATAGAAGGCTTCAAATCGCGGAGATTAGCCCCGCCCACCGCGACCCGAGTATTGGATCAAACGGGAGAAAATTTAAAATGATTATAAAAAAATACAAAGTACAGTGGGACAAATAGTGACTCAGGTGTATTTCACTGCTCTTCAGACTGAGCCGCTGCATCCTGACTCCACTCTGCAGTGTTTTCTTCTTTTGAAGCCCGCGGTGCAGCTGTGTTTGTTCAGGAGAAGAACACAGTGATTGACAGTTGTTGTTGCTCTTTTTTCTATGGGTTTTAGAGAAACTCGAAATTGCAAGAGAATTTGCACAAACGTAATGAAAATTTGGCAAGCTGATTTACGTACGTGTACATATTAAACTGCAACTTTATTGACGCACAGGTAGAGAAGAAGTGGAGTGACTTTTTAGCCAATCAGAATGCAGAACACAATGCATGATGCAAATCCATGAAGTAGCGAAACCGTGAAAAGTAAACCGTGATATAGCGAGGGATCACTGTATCTACTTGTCACCTGTCTGTCATAGCTCATCACCTTTAGACAATTCATGCACAACCACCAAATGTTTAAGACTGGTTTGATTTTGTCATGTTTCTCACCTTCTCTTCCTGGTGCACAAGGAACAAAATGGTGGCCAAGGCCTTTACTTCCTGTTTAATAGTTGGGCACAGGAAGTGGAAAGAATTTGGATTTCTTTGTATACCTTTTGTTGTCATGATTTGAGTTGTCTGTTTGTCTTTATTTGCAGGACTTTAATTGATTTACAAAACATTTCTATCTTTTGTTGTATATATTCTTTATTGTTTTTTTAAAAGTGGCTTCCTTCCTGGGCGTGGCCAGCCAATGAACTGGTGCGCATAGAAGAGAAGGCGTTGTGTAAAGGGGAGAGCGTGTGAGAGCATGTGTGAGCTGTGCAGCCAAGGTGTGAGATCAGCAAATAAAAACCTGGACCTGAACTCAAAAGTCATCTGCCTCCTATGTAAACTCTTCGCATTTGGATTCTCTTCAACTGTAAAGCCATGTTCACACCGGCCTCAGCAAGTGTGTAAATGAGCGAAAATGCACAATTCGGGCTTCCACGTTCAAAACTCTGGCATTCACGTTTTGCTACGCAAGTTCTTGGAAGATTTTCTGGCTAAACCAGGAAAAACCAGTTAAACTGGTTTAGCTGAAGAAAATTCTTTTCCTCTCATGATGCTCCAGTCTGTTATTGTTTTTTCTGAAAGTTGTGAGAGCGAAGAGTTTGGCCTCACACATCAGAGCCATCCATCTGTCAGAACAGCTGCAGGTTTACAGTTGTACTTGGCGACTGTCATCTGAGTGTGTGTGTGTTAAAAGCAAAGACACTTCTGTTGTGCATCTGTTAGGGTTCAATGTTTTCCCTTCTCAGTTAAATTGGAAGAAAAACACTGCTCGGCACTTCTGCAATGTCCCTTTGTGAATATGGGGCAAAGTAAAAATAAAATCAAGAGAAAAAAATAAATCAATAAATCCATTATAAACCCTTTACTTGCTAATGCCTTAGTCATATGCACCCGTATGGGTGTTGTGGTTTTTCTGGGCCCATGAAGGGTCGTAGAGAGGAGTGGCTGAACCTTCAGGGTACCGCAGATGTGTCTTCCCCTTCACTTGAGGATCATGCGACCCCCCTAAAGCAGTGGTCTCCAACCACCACACCGGTACCGGTCCGTGGATCAATTGGCCCCGGGCCACAGAAGAAATAATTAATTATGGCTGGTTCTT
>CM074499.1:27040503-27107402 GCA_037389245.1 Oryzias sinensis | reverse complement strand
ACCTGTCCAGAGTTATAAAAGGATCTGTTTGTATGAAGTGAGCAAACACAAAGCAGGCACCTTTTACCTTCTTAACAATGTGGGTTTGAAATAGTGAAGCCCTGTAGCAGCTCTGCTCCATATTCCCCCACAAAAACCACTGAAGTCAGCCCTGGTTTATTGCAGCTAATGCACTGTCACTTACCAAGGTGACTCTTCATTAAAAATGTAGGAAATAAATAGCATGTCTCTCATCTGCCGTGCTCAGCCCTTAATGGGACCACTTCCTCTGCTACTAGGCAGCCTTTGTCACATCCAGCATGTGACAATCCTCAAAATGATGATGCTCCACTGGAAAAATGTGAATCTAAAGTCACCCCATGGTGCCTGTCACTTTCATGCTCTGAGCTAAGATTCAATCATTTCAAGCCTGTCTTGTACATATCAAGCTTTGCTTTTTCCGGCACAGAATTAAGGTGAAAAAACAAAATAGCCAACAGCCGTTTCCTTCTGGTGTCTTATCATAGAAAGACTCATATTACAATTGACAGAGTGTCCTGACCTGTGGGGCCTGTGGAAACGCAAATGACCACGTCATAAACGTGTCTATAATGCAAAGGCAATGTGTGATCCCCAGAACATCGAACTCTCCATTATTGTAAGCACATATTACAGGGACATATGTGTGTGGGTGTGTGAGAATAGAAGCAAAATAAATAGCTACTTCCTCTGAGCTGCTTCATTTAGGGCAGTCATTCAGAATGAGGCGGTTTTTGTAAGCATTTGTTTGCCGTTCTTCTCTAAAATAAACCTATTGAAATGTATTGAAAGTGTGAGAGTGCCTCTGTCATCATTTCACTTTTCAAATATTACAGGAAAAAGACAGCAGTTAAAGGGAATCCTCTATAAGCGTGGTTCCCAACCCCCTCAACGTGGACACGTACCAGGTTGTGGGACAGTTGCTACCGGGCCGCAAAGAATTTGAGCGGTGGCTGTAGAACAGATCTTAGACAAGACAAAGGGACAACTACTGATTAGAACAAAATCCAATGAAGATTGTTTCACTTATGGTTCTAGGGCAATGGTCCCCAGCCCCCTGGCCACGCACCATTACCAATCCATAGGACATTTGGTACCGGGACAATCTGATTCTGAAGGAAGTTTTATTTTGGAAAACCACTGTTGTCCACCACATCCGACTCATTCTTGGCACAAGTCGCTCGATCAGGTGTCAAAAATCCATTCGCTACTTTCTTAAAGCGAACACACCGACCGCTAAATTGAATGCACCAAACCAGGAAAGTTAACAAAAAAATGTATTTGGAAAGCTTGTTTATGCAGAAAAGACCTAGGGCCTCATTTATAAACGTTGCGTACGCACCAAAGAAGGCGTACGCCACTCTCTACGCAATAATTGAGATTTATAAAAAAGCAAACTTGACGGGAAAATGTGCGGTCCTCCACACAAGCTCTGACCCAGGCGTACGCACAAAAACGGGTGAAATGAGAAACGGCGACACCGTCGGTAGATGGAAGAAACACGTGAAAGTGAAAATGACAATCCTGCCTCTCATAAAGAACATGAAGACTTCACAAAGCAAGTCTTACAATTAACAGCTACACCAACACCCGTTTGATAGATCAGCAGTGAAACAAACAAAAAAGATCAAACCAAAATTACAACAGAAATTCAAATGAACACATATTTGGAAAAAGAAAAGTGAAATATGTTCTGCAATATTGGCATGTAGTGCAATTCATCCTCATAAATAATATAGTTAACATAATGTACAAAACGGATATCCTTGTCAATGCAATGTGTCCGTCTGGCTGAGCAGATATAGGTGCAGTTAGACAGACAGACAGACAGACAGACAGACAGACAGACAGACAGACAGACAGACAGAGAGACAGACAGACAGACAGACAGACAGACAGACAGACAGACAGACAGACAGACAGACATATTAATTGTCCACTGGAGAAAGTTGTTTTCATATTAAAACATTTCTTCATAAGCTATGGAATTATGGTATTTATGCATATGCCTTTAGTTTGTTTTATTTTTGATAAAACAATGTATGGCGTATGTCTCAACCATCCAGAAAGCAACAAGAAATTACATTTGCGCTGATCAATTTCCCATTTCCACGTGGATTATTACCGACATCTGTAGCTTGTCAGATGTAATTAAATGGAGGGAAATAAAATGCCCCATCACAATGCGTAATGACGCACAATGGCTGATCTTGCGCTCTTAGAAGATGTGGCAAATGGAAGAATTGGGAGTGAACGCATCTTTAGACAGCAAGAAGACTTGCTGGCAAACGAGGACGAGTGGCTTATGAGCCAGTTCAGACTTCCTCCAGCCGTCCCTTTGGACCTCTGTGGGCTTTTGGGCCCGGCGTTACAGAGGAGCATTCGGAGGAACCACGCGTGTCTCCTTTCCCCACCCGTGGCAGGCACACTGTGGCGATGCAGCGCCAGACGTTTTTTTTGCCTCGACTTTGATGTCCGTCCATTTCTTTTTTATTTCGGCCACGGTCTGAGGTTGTGAGGCTGCAGCATTACGGCGTCTGCCACCGTTTGCCGCTCACGTGCCTTTTTGGCATTAGTAATGCCCACACTGTGCCCTCCAAACAACACAGTTCTCCTCTTTTCCACCTCGCCAACGATAACTTCTACTTCACATTGAGTGAAGTTACGGTTTTTTGATTCCCTCTCTGTGTTTGCCATGATTTCCCAATCAGTGAATATTAACTTGTGGGCGTTTCACAGACTATTTATGGGCAACTATGGGCGTGTCATGAAGCCGCAAAAGCTGCGCTGCATTTAGAATTGGTTGTGATTTATTAAGGGAAAGATGCGTAGGATGTGCGTGCGCACGGTTTTATAAATCTGAATATTTCTGTGCGTACGCACGTCCTATGTTTCATCCGTACGCCACTTCTGACGCAAATCCTACGCAAAGTTTTATAAATGAGGCCCCTAGAGAGGAAACAGAAAAACCTTTGACTTCAAAATAAAAAAAAAAGACATTTAACAGAGTAAAGCCAGGAGTCTTTACTCTAATTATGGATTTATTGTGACAGTTGTTCCCACACACCAGAATAATAATGCAGAATATTTAGCAACCGGCTGTCTAATATTAACATGCTGCTAACAAAATTGTTCAAATGGTAAATTCACGTTTATCATTATATTTAGAAAATATCAATTTAAGTGACCATTTTCTTTAAAAGTTGGATGAGGCTGAAGTTGATGTTTCCATTTTGACATACACAAAGGTTAAGGGAAAATCTGTTTCAAATTTTAATATGTTTCTATATAATCTACGGATCAAATAAAGTTTACAGCAGCTACAGAGAATGAAGATAAACCTTACCCTCAAAAGTTAACTGAAAATGAAAGTTAAAAAAAATATAGCCTCATACAGACCGCTCCATGAAAATATTCTCTGGACATTAAACCGGCCCACGACCCGAAAAAGGTTGGAAAGCGCTGATCTACAAGTCAAGAGCCTAATCATTGTGTTTTTATTCTTACCTGATTTGTTTAGGACTCAAACAGCTTCACAGCAAAAACAGAATGATGCAACTTGCTTAGTTTTCCCTCCCAGGGAACACGTTACACCATTACCATGACGGTTTACATCCTTCCAGTCACAGAAAAGCTTGGAGGAACAAGGTAAACGCTCAGACTGTCACATCGACATTACTCAGACCAAAAAATCTCTTTTACTGGTTGGTGTTAGCAATAATGTTGCAATACTCAAAAATCCTAGGCACAAATGAAGTGAAAGTGACAGCATAGAAATTTGCAGAAATATCCAAGAAAAGTCT
The DNA here is from genome assembly GCA_037389245.1 of Oryzias sinensis. Taxonomy (NCBI): domain Eukaryota; kingdom Metazoa; phylum Chordata; class Actinopteri; order Beloniformes; family Adrianichthyidae; genus Oryzias; species Oryzias sinensis. The sequence goes on along the minus strand of CM074499.1, from coordinate 27,103,581 downwards.
CTTTTCTCCTGTTTCAACTTTATGCATTTTGTTTAATAAGTTTATTTTATTGTTTGACCCATTGCTTTCTCGTTTTTATTTGTGTATTTGGTCATTACGATTCCTTAACAAGCTTTGTTAACGCATTAACAAGCATTATAATATAATTTTTAGGGTGTTAGTAAGACATTTATTAGTACAATAATAATAATAATAATAAGGTGTATTAAATTACTTAGTGAACACATTTACAAGCATTATAATTAGGATGTTTTTAAGATGCTAATGATACATTTATTGGCATTATAGATGCCTAACAAAAGTGTCAGTGTTAATAAGCTTAATAAGATCTATTAACAACCTTTGTTAACAAATTTAGAAGAATTATTATTTGTTTGAGGTTCTAGTAATAAATGTATTAGCATTATAGATGTCTCACACAAGCCTAAGTGTTTTTGTGCTTTTAAGCTTTATGAACTAACTTAACAAATTAATAGGCTTTATTAATGTGTAAGATGCTAGTAAGATATTTATTAGCAGTGTAGATGTTTTGCAAATATCTGAAAGTGTTAATAAGATCCATTAATATCTAAAGTCAGACCATTGTCTTCAAAGTCTATATTACTAAACTGCTTATAAGCTTAACAAATGTATTAATTAACTTTGTTAAAAGTTTATTAATTGTTTTGCAGCACCTCAATTAAAGTGAGGATGGACAACCACAAAGCATAAAGCTTGTAAAAAGAACTTTATAACAGTGGTCCCCAACCTTTTTGTCACCGCGGACCAGTACAACGCGAGACACGTTTACTGCGGACCGGTGGGGGGGGAGGGGGTATTGAGGTGCAACGCAAGGCACGTTTACCGCTGCCTATTAAAGGCAGATTTCCTTTTTTAGCGGGGGCAGGTTCCTCTTCTGTCCCTTCATTGGACCGTTTCCCCTTGTCAAAGCAACTTTCTAAAGAAGTTGTTTTTTTGCTCATTTTGGTTGTTTGGGTTTAATTTTAGCGGGGTGTATCACGTCATGTTTGGTGTTGCGACTTTAACATGCGTTAAGTGTGATGGATATAACAGAGAGAATCCGGTCACTTTTCAAAATAAAACGTTTTTTTTTTTTTCTGGAAAAAAAAAACCAATAAAATGGAAATTATTTTTTCTTTCTGAGCGTCCCGGTGCCAAGTGTCCCGCGGCCTGGTACCGGTCCACGGCCCGGTGGTTGGGGACCACTGCTTTATAACATTTAAACAGACTAAACATACAAATTCTTTCTGTAAACTCCCGTTCTGCGTGCTGCTAGTAGGTAATTTTAGAAAGACCAGTTTTGTATTTGCACATTAAAGTTGTTACCTGGCAAGTTTGTGATGAATTTTGGTATTTGTTTTTTTTTTTCAGAATAACAAATGACATCCATCCTTCCATCATCCATCCATCCATCCATCCATCCATCCATCCAACCATCCATCTTCTTCCATTCATCCAGAACTGAGTCGTGGGGAAAGCAGTCTAAGGAAAGATGCCCAGACTTCCCTTTCCCTGTCCCCTTCCTCCAGTTAATCTGGTGGGGGACCATGAGGCGTTCCCAGGCCAGACAACAGACGTACTCTCTCCAGCGTGTCCTGGGTCTTCCCTGGGGCCTCCGCCCAGTGGGACATGTCCGGAACATCTCCCCAGGAAGGTGTCCAGGAGGCAACCGGACAGATGCCCGAGCCACCTCATCTGCTTCCTCTTCATTCCCTTACGTTGTTTTGGTCGTGACCCAGAGTTCATGACCATAGGTGAGTATTGGAACGAAGATCGACCAGTAAATTGAGAGCTTTGCTTTCTGGCTCAGGGCTCTGTTCACAACAACAGACAGGTACAGCAGCCTCATAACAGTGGACGCTTAGTGAATTCACCTGTTGATCTCACGCTCCGATCTTCCCTCACCCATTAACAAGACCCCAAGATATTTAAACTCCTACACCTGGGGCAGGGACACTCCACCCACCGAGATAGGGCAAACTACATTTCTCTGGTCGAGAACCATGACCTCAGATTTAACTGTGCTGACCCTCCTCCCAGACGCATCACATTGAGCACAAACCACCCTAATGCATGCTAGAGGTCCTGGCTTGATGAGGCCAACAGGACAACATCATCTGCAAAGAGCAGGGAAAAAAATCCTGTGCTCCCCAAACCCCCTCCAGTCCCTGGCTGTGCCTAGATATTCTGTCCATAAAAACTATGAAGAGAACTGGTGATAAAGGGCAGCCCTGCCGGAGTCCAACGTGCACCGGAAACAGGTCTGACTTTCTGCAGGCTATGCGAACCAAGCTCTTGCTCCGGTCATACAGAGACCGGACAGCCATCAGTAAGGCTTCCGGTTCCAATACCCCCAGAGCACTCTCCAAAGGATACCACGGGGAATGTAGTTGAATGCCTTCTCCAAATCCACTAAACACAAACAGTGTATGGACTAAATGAGCGAACTCCCACGAACCCTCCAGCACACTAAAGAGGGTGTTGAGCTGGTCCACTGGAACTTGGCTAACAAATTACCAGTGATCTGTATCGGTAATTGGTGTTGAATATTTTAAGCAAAAACTATTGATATTGTATCAAATCTTATTGTGGTATTGCTCATCAATACTAAGACAGGAAGTCACAAAGGATGTCGTTGTACAAACTTAAGTATCTTGTGCAAATGAATAGCATAAGAAGTGAAAACATGTCTTATATGACTTGAATTGTCTCCTCTTGAATCCAGTCACCACACAGCAGGTGTGATGACTGGATTTAGTTCAGAGCAGCTCACAGTCACTCATGTATCGTAAATTACAGCCCTGTTTGACTGCACCCATTGCTTCAACCTCCTTTTGTCAAATACCTGACTTGTTTTTCCTCTCACTCTGCAGCGTCTTTCTTTGTACTCCCTCACACACACACAAAGAAAAGACATTACAAGGGTTCATTGTCCATTTCCCGCCATGAAACTCATCATCAGCTGAACCTAAAAATGTGTACCACCAATCACACCAATGACCTGACACGAAAGCACTGTTAAGGTTAACAACAGTTTTGGCTGTAAGGTGACCGGGATCAAATGGAGTTCAAAAAAGTTCAGAGGAAAAGAGAGCATTTGATAATGTTCAGCTCAAGCTCATTTTTGCTTCATCATGGCAACCGGCATGAAACCACACAGCCTGTATGAGCAGCAAAAGGTTAACCGTGCTTAGACAGAAAAAACAAACAAACCGACAGCATGTTCTGTTCTACATTCTAGGAGTGTAACTATTCATTTTAATGACAATTTGATTCATATCATCATTTGTGGTTGCAGGATTTACCTTAATTGGATCCAGGACCACTTTAGCCCAAACTTCAACCAGTGTGACTCAGACATTAATACCTGGTACTGAACAGATCAGGTGATGTTTTCCATATTCCTTGGATTTCTTTAAGATAATCAAGTATGAATGATATGTGTGTAGAAACAAAAATGTGCCTATGCTTATTCCCAACCTTGTTATTAACGTGAAGAAAAACCACAGTCCGACACCGCCACATGTTAGCCCTGTTAGCCTGTTTACAATAAATAACACCCAATCCTTACCAACACCAAAAAATCAGGCTGACATTTTGACAGAGTGCCGTTTACGTCTCAAAATTGCTTGGACATCAATAAGCACAACCACAATGAATCCATATATAAGACACGCCGTTGCTTTGGGGAAATAAATCAAGGCTTTTATTTTGGGTGCACCATATAGTAATGAAATTATGGTTTGTATGTAGAAGTATCTGAAAATGCAATATAGACCAAAAATAATGCACATTTGTTTAAAATTGTGCTTATTTTCGGACTGCAATGTTTTTTTACACATCAGTGACTGATGGGAGAACTGTAACATCATTGGAAAATTACGTGTCACTTTGGGTAACACAAATGCTGGAAAGAATGACACACTGAACGTTCGATATTCTGATTGTTTTTGTCATCCTTCACCTCTTTGGTGGTTATTGCTGACAACAAACAGTGCTGACTGCACCGTTTTCATTACATTTCTCCTTTTTAATACATTCGTTTGAGAATTGACTTTTAAAGCTTCATTTTCACAACTTTTGAGCATAATATCTTTCTAAATAAGACCCCTGCTCAGTGCCCTTCAGCGGACTGTCATGCATTTGCAACTCTTTTGCCAAATATTTATGAAAAAATAGTACGTACTAATGCAGCGCTTCTTGGACCAAACGACTGCCTTCAACCATTTATACATAGATGACATCAAAGCTTCCATGCGCCGCCACTAACCTGACCGCGGGGAGCAATGACAGGTTGAGTGACTTGCCCAAGGACACACACAGGTAGGCAGAGCAGGAATCAAACTTGCCCTGCAATCACAGGTCAAACGCTTCACCTCTGCCTCAATTTCTCATATTATCTTGGAAAAAGTTACGCAGACCCTACTTTACAGGTTCATTCATTTCTATGAGTTTCCAGTTATTGAGGTCCCTCAGTTTATTATTATTTGTTTATTTTGAACGACATTGCTGTATACTTGTTCATGTGCCTTAAAGATTTTCTTGTTCTATGGCTCCATAGGATCAAATGATTGGCATCGACACAAATGTTTTTTCCACTTAAAGTAGTTTGACATGCTGACGTTAATTTTACAGATATATATTTTTTATTCCTTGAAAAACACTAAAGATTTAATCTAATAAACACACACACATTGTATAAAAAAAGAAAAATCATTAGCTTGGTTTTATGCCATTTTGGTTGATTAATGACCTTTGAAATGTGTTCCCACACGCAATACCCTTCTCCAGCTAAGTGCTGACTTTCAAACACAATGTGCAACCGTGACGACCCCTCGGCCCTCCAACCGCTCCAGAGCTGGCTGACCCTAATTACAATGTTGGCCTCACTGCTAAACCTTCTCATTGGAAACCAGCCACAGCTTTAGCAACCCCGGCACACCAGTTACTCCCAATGGAAAGCAATTTAATGCTTCATTGCTTAAAGAACAAAATATATGCGCCACAAGAAATCCCTTAGATAAATGAGAGCAGGCAAGCAGACTCTGCAAGAGCTTTGTCACAGGTCTGATGAGCCACCTGTCACCTTAAAGGTGACATGAAACTACAACATGGCAGGAAGCAGTTAATAATTGTCATCAGGAACCCGGCAGAGTTTTAGAAAAGCACTCCACCTGCATTTCTTAGAGACCCACTTCACTGAAAATTGTTTTCTGTGTTTTTAACATGTTGCAGCAATTTTCTGTTGATAAATTACATATATATAGAAAATTAAGTTTAAATTACATTTCTGTGTTTCTTTATTCAAATTGTTGTGAATCAGGAGCAGACGAGCAAATGCTGTTTGAAAAAGAGCTTATTTGTTAGGTAGAAAATACACTGGGTGGGCCACAAACTCTTTGCTCCGAACAACAGCGACTCTGCAGGAATTGGCCTGCCCACAACTGAGAGGTGAGATTCTAATGAACTACTGCCGCTCTCTGTAAACTATGCCCTATAAAACAACACAGGTTTATGGATTTGGGTTGAAAACGGTATTATCATTATTCAAAGACCAATGGGAACACTTTGAAAATAGATCAAAAGATGACACTGTAACCCTTGTGCTATCCTAGGCACTTTAACATTGAGAGTTGGGTCATCTAGACCCACTAGACAGTGCTCTGAACCTTTATTCTTCAATGATTTGTGATCTTCACTGGTGTCCATGGATTACATGAAATCTTTCCACCTTTATCCACCTTTGTCATGGTAAGGAGAACACGTCAATGGAAGGGGGGTCATAAGATAGCACACGGGTTAAGGTGTATAAGAAGAACTGAGGATGCAAAGCTATTGAGTTGAGTGAAGCAGTAAAGTGTTGTCAGCTAAGACAGCTATTGATGATGTTTCACTGTCAAGCTACATTCTCAGCAGCCTCAGCAACGCACGTTGAAGTGGCTATTTCCAATAAAAAGTCTCTATAAACATGCATTTCAGGCTTCCGTGCTCAAAACTTGCCTGTTTCTGCAACCTTTTCAGGCAGGCTATACGTACTAAACACCTGGCCACTGAACTTCCGTCAAAATTTAAACCAGTTCGAACTTTGACCAGTCAGGGACTCCGACTAGGTAATAACGTTTGGATGGCGTCTCCTGTTGTTCCTGGAAGTGCCAACTCTTTAAAAATTGATAATGAAGGAGAAATTAATCATTTCAGTTTGTACCCGGCCGGAATTCCATGACACCAAGTCTTACATATATATCGGTATAAAACTGTGAAGCAAATAGGCTAAAGCAAGATTCACCCGATTTGCATCACTTTGACACTTCACACCAGGCTAAGCCGTCAAACTTCCTCCCAGCTTGTCCAATGTGAACACCACAGGCTAAAAGAGCATCAAACGCCCAGAATTTCTGTAGCTTATTTGTTCAACAAAACACAATAAAATATTAAGATGTAAAAGAACTTGTGATGACAATACTTGATACTGAAAGCCCTCTCTCTCTCTAGTTATAACCCAGACAGAAGCTCCAGCAGTCTTTTGACTGGTAGCAATGTGCACATAAATGAGAAATAATATTCCATGTTGTGTCTTCTAGTTTTACAGTTATGGCCGGGATTGATCTCAAAGCACGGAGTATATTTGCGTTGACTTTAGTACTATGCTTTGTTGCACTTTTAGAAACTGGGAAAAAATTCAATTACATGGTGGCCGGAGCTCTGACAAGAGCTTGCTCTTGTTTCAATCACCCCACAGGTGGATACGGGGATGAGAAGAAGCTACTCAGTCACCATGTCATGGACCACCAGAGGGCAATGAGGCATGAGGAAACATGCAGAGACTGAGGAAGGAAAAAGACAGCGTCAAAGAGGATTCCTGCTAAACAAATGCATCACAATGGGAGATTATGTTACATGTTCATGTATGAGCTTCCATTTAACACACATAAAAAAGAGCTTTCCATACATCACACCTGACTACACTCTACACACGCTTAACCATGCCACTGGTGGTGAGATGGACTCAAATACATACATTATCAATTGTCGTGACTGTCATACTTTTCAGTGAGTTCATAGTTTTCTGTGTGATAACGACTGCACATTCACATCAGCGCTTTTGGTGTTTTTTACTTGCTTTAAGCATCTCTCGCAATAGAGGACGTTTACAAGATAATTTAAGATTGAAACTGCATTTCTGAGTATTTCTTTATTCACATCGCAATGTTCAGGAGCAGATAAAAACGCGCTGTTTTATTCTGAAGCACTTACCTACAAACAGATCTATTAATTTCTCCATTTTTCTCGTCTGAGCTGGCATCTGGATCCAAACTGAACGGCGGGATAGCTCCAATATTGCTCGACGGTTTGGTTGCAGCAGGTTGGGTCTGTAAACGTGTGGGAGAGAGTTTAAACAAGGGGATGATGGGATATCAACGGAGGGTTACTTCCACACAAACAGTCCCTCCCACAACAGGGGAATTTTCTGATGAACTCCTGCATCTGCAGAAACTATATGTCCTGAAAACGACTGCTGGTGTTTTATTTTATAACAGCATAATCAAATTTAAAGACCAGTAGGAACGTTTTGAAAATTGAAGTCCAAATATGGTTAGATGGGACTTCAAAGCAATTTAAAGCAACCACCGTCTCCCTTAAATTCATGTTGATAATTAACTGATGACAGTGGCTTTTTGGGAACGGCATTGAATTGGCTCTTGAACTTCTACGAATTTCACCTTTTATTCTCTCAATAAAGCAATATGTGTGTATTCCACTGGGTTGGACTCACGGTGGTCAGAAGGGTCTACAACATTAACTTTACACACAACATTAGCAACACACAACACATTAACTTTACAACACATTAACTTACACAACACATTAACTTTACACACAACATTAACTTTACACACACAACACATTAACTTTACACACAACACAATAACTCCTGCTACAACACATTAACTCCACAACACAACATTAACTTTAACATTTAACTTTTACAAACAACAAATTTACTTTACACACACAACACAGTAACTTTACACACAACACATTAACTTAACACACAACACAGTAACAACACACAACACATTAACTTTACACACAACACATTAATTTAACACACAACACATTAACTTACACACACATACATTAACTTAACACACAACATTAACTTTACACACAACACAGTGTAACACACAACATTTAACTTTACACACTTACATTAACTTAACACACAACATTACTTTACACAACACATTAACTTTACACAACGCATTAGCTCACAACACAACACATTAACTCACAGCCTGAAGTTTTTGTAACACAAAATTGGCGATCTAGAACGTGGATGAGGAAAACAAAGTTGTCTACAAACCGGATGTCTTAACAACTTGTATAAGAAATTCTCAGAAATACAGTTTAATCATAATTTTCTTTATAATGTGTCCTCTATCATCAGAAAAATGTCACAAGAACATGTTAAAAACACAATTTTCATTGGAGTGGGTCTCTTACCACAAGTCAATAAGCAACAGCAAATATAAATAGACATATTTAAATAAAATAAAAAAAAAAACCGTAAAAGCTTTGTGTCAAAGTACATTTTTTCCACACTTCATTCATACACCTTTATGTACACATTCTGTTTATCCACTTGTTGTGGATGAATGTATGATTGCAATACTTCAAAAGGCACTTGCCTCTAATTGGGCTCATTTTTCCTCTCAACCAAACATCCCTCCCTGCAGATGAAAGAATCTGGAATTTCTCCTGTTTTTGTCTTTTCCCTCTCTATATTCAGCTTTGGTGCTTTGCCCTTCTGGTGGATATCAGTCTGGCTTTACTAATCTTGCATCTCACAGGCTTTGAGTAGTGGTTTTTCCCAGCAGTCTAAGGGGGCATACATTTGCCCCAGACATACCGCCAATGTTCACAGCCTGAATGCCAAGTCCACAGAGAGAGAAACCCCAGAAGTCTGGCACATTGGTCGGCTTCTCCAGCTTTTTGGCTCTGTGAAATCATTCTGCACCACTACCAAAGTTTTTGTCTATGCATTAATTCACGCCAGGGTATTTGGAGTGTGCACGCAGCGTGAAAATTAGCCGAGAATACCTTGGTTTCATAAGGCTGTGGGGCATAATTTCCTCGAACATCAAGTAATTTTAACCATTTGCAGAAAGACTCTCCACTAGAGACAAATTTGGCTTCTTTAGCCCTTTAACTTGCGAACTTTGGCTCACTGTGACTTCCATTCTTTCAGTCCTTCCTTTCTTCAGTTTACGCAATAAACATAATTTCCAGCAGATTCTGACGTGGAGAAAAGCAGCTTAAAGTAAAGTGTCACAAAGCTGATATGAAAAGTCCTTTTTTCTCCCTCAGAATCAGCTGATTCCGATCAATCACATTATTGGTTGAGGAGCTGCACATTGAACTCAAAAAAGAGTGGGTCATTTAGATGCTGCGGCGTCTCCGGTGTTAAAGTGTTTTGTCCTTTATCAAACCATCTCAATCTGGTTTCCCTCAATTTAACTAAAATGTCTAACATGAGCAGTCAGACGTTTTCGTTCCTGATTTTATTCTCCTCACACCCAAAGTGACTCCTATGCACTTTCTGCAAAGTCATTCAGAACCTCTTCCCTCTGACCTCCTCTGTCCTCATCTCCACCCGAGCTCTCAGATCATTGTCCTCCATCACCTCTTCAGCCTTCTCAGCACATCAGGAAGCGGGCTTTTGCTCCCCGCCTTCAACTCTGGAAGTCACATCAGCAGACATCTGTAACGTCGTCCTTTCAGTCTTTAATCAAATCCAAACACTCTGCTATTTAAAAATATTTTCGTTCTTGATAAATTACCTGTTTTAGCACCCCAATGTGTTTTTGGTTTTACTTATTATAAACCTTGAATGTTTTTACTTGGCACTATTGAAATAAATGTATCATTATCTTCAGAATCCTTGTCGCTCTGTCCGTAAATCTTAAAGTCCTCCACCTTCTTCACCTCTGCGCCCTGTAACCACCCCGTTCCCCGTTCAGATACCCCATCTTACTGCAACTGAATTTCATTCTTTTCCTTTCCAGATTAACTTTCCACCTCACTAGATGTTCCTCCACCTTCTCTATGTTCTTCCTACAGATCACAATGTTATCTGCAGACATCATGATCCTTAGAGATTCTCGTCTAGCCTTACATGTTAGTTTATCCATAAACACATCAAACAAAGCTGATTCTTAATCCCACCTCCCCCTAGAATTCCTCTGTCACATCGTTATATCTCACCACTGTCTTACAGCTGTCATGGACTTCTCTGCCACTCCAGCCTTCTTCATGCAAACCACAGCTCCTCTCTTTGTGCCCTGTCATAGACTTTCTGCAGATCTACAAAGACCAAATCCTTTTTTTTTCACTTGTCCTGTCCATAAGGACAAGAGACCATCCTTCTGACCTCTCCGTTCTTCTCCCAGAAGCATCCTCCAGCTTGAATGTGCATCTGTGGGTGTTATAATTTAGAATGCAATTCTAAGCATTTTGAAATATAAGATTTACGGTGTTAATCCTCTATCTTGTTTAAATGTTAAATGGCTCTGCTTTATAAGCGCTTCTTTCTACACCCTCATGAGCCCAAAGCTCTTTGATCACCTGATCACACATTCTACACACACTGGTGGCAGCTCCGCTGCTGAACAGCAGAGGCCAGGTGGGGTTCAGTGTCTTGCCAAGGACACTTTGACACATGGGTGGGTGAGATTAAAGTCAAATCACCAATCTTCCAATCAGGGTCACTTAGCCCTATCCTGCACCACCCAGGTGCAACAATTAACAAGTGGATACATATTTGGCCCTGATCAGATGCCTTTTTATGCCTTATCGCATTATATTTGACCCGTCTAAGTCGGAACAAAAAGCTGCACTCTTCACAAAATGTCTGTGAGTTATATGAATGCATCGTAAGAAGCTCTTAGTGTGAAAAATCCTGCATGTATTGTCACCAAAAAAGAAATAGCCCAAATCTATACCCAACACTTAATCTATTTCCTAACACCCTCTAAGCTCTGCTTTGGCTTTCCAATCACTCAAATTCCTGTAAAAATGGTTCCCTTCGCTAAGAGAGAAATGAGCCAATTATGGTGTATGTCTGACGCCTCAAACAGATATCAAGATCTGATTTGACTGCGGAATTTTAGAGGAAATTTGTGGTTTGATCGCGACTTTGTAACCCAGTTTCAGTGCAGAGATTGGAAGAGATGAATAACATGTTTGTGTTGCTCTTTTGAGAGTGACAAGAGAAAAGGAAAACTTGAAAAGAGGCTGGAAGTGCTAATGAGGCTTATTTTAACAACACACCACCTCCATGAATGTTAACAACTAACAGTAAGAAGTTGAAAAATTCACCGAGTAAAAAATAAAGCCACTGCAAGAAAAAACACTTTTATTTATCTTTACTTTAGTAGCTGATCTTAAAACGTAACTATATAAATAATAGATATAATTAAATATAAATTCTATATAAATGTCAAAGTTAATGTTTCCACCTTCTTTTATTTAATCCATCATTTCTTTGGTTTATTTTTCTTTTTTTTTTTTTTACATAAGGTCTTTTTATTGGTATTTCAACTTTAAAACAATTTACAAGATTTTAAGTTTTGACAAAAGTACCACAAAACCGATCTCCTCCTCATACTACTTCCCTCTTTCAAATTGCAAATAATTTGTAAAATATACGTGCTCAAGAAAATAAACCTCTCAATTTTTTTGTTTCTAAAATACAAGTCAATCATCAAAATATTCTAACAGCAGTGACGTCTAAGTTCTTCATATATTTAAAATGGGTTCCAGTGGAATAAAAATGTGTACAACCTCTAGCGAATTTTCTCCAAGCAAATGCTGTAGAGATTATTTGTACAATGTTGGAAGAATAAGTCTCCCCTAACAATTAAAATTCCAAAGATAATTATGTTTTGTGCTTTGTGATTTGAGATTAACATCCTGTGGGATTACATAAAATATTGCAAAGTACAGAAAGGTTTTATATTTTTAGCTTATCTAAATCTTTAAATATTGGTCTGCATGTAATTTTGCACAGGACCAAAACATATGTGAGGTAGTGGCTGTTGATTATTTTACATCTGATCACAAATTGGGATTAATATCTTTGGAATGAATTTTGTAAGTCTTGCTTTAGACCAATGGAGTCTATGTACAATTTTAAATTGAGTAATCCTGTGACGTGAACAAATTGAGGAAGAGTATATTCTGTCTAGGGCTTTCTCCCAAATCTTTTGATGTACTAAGCCTAAATCCTCTTCCCATTGGGTTTTAACATATTAGAGTGTCTTTTGATTTGCATTGTATGTGTTTACAGCAAGTGGTAAATGTTTAATTGTTCCCCCTGACGTTTTATGTTAAGTTTCAAAATGGAGTCTAAGTGGGTCAGGTGGAAGCAGGACGGAAATGAGGAATGAGGTTGAAATGCTACTTCAAGATTTGAAAGGTATCTAAAAGAAATGGGGAGCAGGGATATTATATTTAATACAAGTTATGAGGATGCCATATACACTACATCAATAGATAGGTCCTCAAATGGCTTGATGCCTCTTCTGCTCCATTCCCAGAAAGCTTTATCTGTAGTAGAGGGTATAAACCTATGATTGTTATTTGTGGGTGTACATTTTGATTGGCTTTTCAGGGAAAACACTTGCCTAAATTGTCTCCAAATTTTCAAGAGATTGTTTTAACTATAGGTTTAGGGGTGTGTGATAAGTGTAGAGTTCAGAAAAAGGGTGGTTCTGAACAGGCTAGTGATTGTAGAGAGGCAGCAGAATGAAGAAAGCTCCCTCCATATATATTTCATTTTGGGTTTATTAGTTTGTTAAATTGTAAATCTTTCCAATATAACATGGATCTAATGTTGGCCGCCCAGTAGTAATATTGGAAATTAGGAAGGATATCCTATATTGGCCAATTGTAGCTGTAGATATTACTGTAATTCTAGGATTTTTCTGTTATTCCAAAAAAAAACTGATATTAATTTATCACATCTGTAAAAAAGATTTGGAATAAATAAAAGAATAAGTGAAATACATATAAAAATTTTGAGACACGTTCATTTTTGACTTTATTGTTAATTCTCCTCCCGTGAAAAAGGGTAATGAACACCAACATTCTGAATCTTTCCTTGGGCTAAGTTAATATTGGGATATAGTTAGCCTTAAAAATATCTTTAAATGATTGTGTAATCAATACCTAAGTATTTAGATACGTGAACTATGCTTTAAATGGAAATACGGGTCAAATTTTATTTTCTTAGCTTCTAGTTTACTGGCATAATTTCATTTGTAATTGACTTTTGTATCTGAAATATTTTACACCAAAATCTTGCAAGAGTTTAAAATGACAATCAGCTTTTAAAGGGTTGGATAGAATAAAAATATAGATCTTATAGGATAGCACATTCCCAGTACAATATCTTTATATTCTATGTTGATTTCATGGTATTGCTATAGCCAGTGGCTCAATCACTATGGCAAATAAAAAGGTGACGTAGAGACAACCTTGTCTAGTCTTTTTAGCGTTGAAGGAGAAAGTAAGGAGGTTATTGTTAATGCAGAACAGCTGCCAGAAATGACTGAGTATAAACTTTAATGCAAGAGATAAATTTTTGGCAAAACCAAATTGCTTTAAAAAGTGTAGAACATACTCCACATTAGGTCAAAAACTTTTCTCAGCGTCTAAAGACAACAATATTTCTGGAATATCGGGTGAGTGGGGCCATAAGAATATTAAATGAAGCGCCCTAATATTATAAAATGATTGGCGGCCTTTAATAAAGGCTCCCAGTTTGCAGTCATCAGCTATTGAAAGAAAACAGCACATTCTGAGCAACGCTATTATTTTTGAAGATTTTGTTGTCCATTCCCCAAAAGTGAAATAGGACGATATGAGCCACATTAGTTTTATTTTGTTTGAGGATAAAAGAATGACTGTATCGCATAGTCGGGGAGGCAGTCTGTAGTAATTGACTCCTCAGGCTAAAAGTAAGATTGAAGACTGGTCTGCAAACTTTTTAAGAATTCAGCACAACCCATCAGGTCCAGGGCTCTTCCCATTTTGCATAGGTTGAGTACGTTAACAGGCTCCTGGGTGAGGGTTTGTCAGCTCTGGGGGGCCCTTCTATTAAGGGGACATTGTTTTTAAAAATGCTATCAATTAAAGTTCTATCAATGTGAGTTTTTGGAACCCACTTTTCAGTCCGTTGTCGTTATCCGGTCGGCTGGATACAGAAACGTATTTGGCAGCCCTCTGCTTGTCGGAGGAGCCCACCTCACCTCACCTACTTGAAAGGCCTGACCCGGAGCTTGTGCCACGCTTGGGCGTGTCCAGGAAAGATGAGGATGTCTTTCGCTTTCACGGAGGCGGCCCGGACTCTGGCAGCGGCGAAGAATATCCCAACACAGTCTGATAGTAGTGCACGTTTGCAACGATGACTCGGGGTTTGTCGTTTTGGCTTCTTGTTTGTAATCCTCGGTGAGAACGGTCTATCAGGATATCTTTATCCATATTTAGGACTTCTTTAAGAAGTTTGGACAAAACTGTCAGCAGGCTGGAACCAGGCGGTCTCTGGGACATTTCGGCGTATCTTGGATGTTGGGCGCCTCCATTAAACCCTCCGTAATGATCGAACATTTCCTCACTTGAGTTATTGCACTTCCTGTTTTAGGTTGTCCTTGCTTGGTTTGAAAGGACCTACATCATCTGACTAGGATGCCGTGTTCATGTGTGTCTGTCGTTGCTTTTCATCGTTCCGCCAAGCCAGGACTGCTGCAGTGCTGCTGGCCAACTCGGTCTTCAAACTAACAACTCGTTTTGGTGGCTTCAAGTCCTCTGTCCAGCGACCTTGGTTCCTGCCTGAACATTGCACAATGTCCGCTTTCAAGAAGGATAAATTTCGGCCTTCAGAACCGGCCAGGTCCCATTTTTATTTTAACAACACACCACCTCCATGAATATTTAACAGCTAACAGTAAGAAGTTGAAAAAATTCACCCGAGTAAAAAATCAGAAGCCACTGCAAGAAAAACACTTTTATTTAACTCTTTACTTTAGTAATGATCTTAAAACATTAACTATATAAATAATAGATATAATTAAATATAAATTCTATAAATGTCAAAGTTAATGTTTTCACCTTCACATTTAATGCAACATCATTTCTTTGGTTTATTTTTTCATTTTAAACAAAAGATTGGTTCATGTTTAATCTGTTTTACCATGGCGACTGTAGTGCAGAGGTAGAGTGCATAACCTCTGAGGATCACAGGTTTGTTTCCCGTCTTGCCAACTTATGTTTCAAAGTGTCCTTAGTAGTTCTAGTTTGGTGCCAGTGTGAAGCTGTGTTCACACCAAACGTGATTGGCGGATCAGTGGATTCCATTTTTCCATGTTAAGTCAATGTACAGATGCGAGCTTTCTTCCTGCTATGCCATGCTCTAACGCGTCACCGTTGATGAAGTGCCCTTATTGATGTCAGATGGCTCTGACGAATTGACACTTCACATACATTAGGTCTACCATCAAATAAAGTTCATTCATCTGAAAACAAATCAAACTTTTAACAGAAAAGAAAATTCATATTTCATTCAAAAACTAAAGGTAAACAATGCCAAAAAGAGACAAATGTTTACCTTCTCCGGAGACAGCACACGCTGCCTGCATCGACTTTGGTAAAATACAGCCACACTCTGGACCTTTTTGCTCTCAGTTGTTATGCCATCTGCCCGCGTCAGCGTGAGGAGACCCTCCCCATCGCACAGCAGCAGCAAAGGAAAAGCAGTGAGGAGAGACATAGAGGTCTTTCATATATAAATATACATATATAAATATATATATATTAAAGAAGTGCAAGTCGTGGCAGAGCTGTTGCCACGCCTCTACGCCGGCACAGTTAACAATAACGTTAAGGCCTGAAACGAATTGGTCTGTTCAAAATTGTTGATGTGGTACCGGTACCAAACGATAGCTGTTTCGGTACCGCATCCCTCTTCCAGACTGAGGAAACTTCTTTTTGGGACGATCCATGAAGTCAGAAGTTGAACACAGTTGCATCTCCATTTAACAGATCCACAACACTGGGCTGCATTTCAGTTTGTTTCCTTACAAACATAATTTGGTGCATCACATCCAAACGATACACCTCCTGTTGCGGCTACATGACTTTTTCTTTAAGCGAAACACACAATGATCCGGGTTTTCACTATCGTGTGCTCAACAATGTGCTGACACACCAGGGTTGATCGTCCCATCACTCAACCAGATCTCTCAACATCATCCATGCATTGGAAGTGAAATATACAGTTGATGCTTCCATGTAACAATGAAAACTTAGCTCTCACTGTAGCTCCTCCCACACGCATCAGGAGCGTCAAGTTAATGAACACATTCTTGGACAAGCGTCAAGCAACTAAATAATGTGCAAACACAGCATTAGACGGGGGAGACGCCCTCAGTGTGTGAATGTTTGTGCGCTATATATGTGTCATTTACCGTTTACCAGCGACGTGTTCTAAAATGTCACATGCACATCTGTACAGGACAGTTTCTAGATAGTTGGGAATCTTCTGCAATGTGAATAGTTCCATGGATTCACATGGTTGCTAGGCAACCGCAAGGGCAGCAGTCCTTTTTCTGAAAAACAACTTCTCAGTCCAAAACAAATAAAGATAGAGAACACACATGAACCTCTTGAGTGGGGTTAAATCACAAGGAATAACACTGAGTCAACAGGTTCAGCGGTTGCAGGAGCAAAAGAAGAGCTTGTGTTTGGTCGAAGGATTCGTTTGATTTTTTTCTTTCTGTCAGGAAAAGAACAGCGTATGGACAAAATCCTTTTCGGTAGATATAAAATTATGTTTTTAATGCAGTTTTAATTTCTTTAGTTAGTGAAGAAAAACTTGCTTTTTTAAATAACCAGGAGAGAGTCAACATTTTAGGGCTGTAGATGCTGGGATCTTTATGTAAATGCTGTTTGTGTGGCTCATTTCAAAAAGAAAGAATGCAAGCAAACACCCTGAAAACAGATCAAAAGGCTACTAACAACAGTAAGTAGGTCTCCTTATCAAAGGAGTATGGCTTTATCTCATTAACGCAGAGAGGAGGAAAAAGCCCAGGTTCCAAGGGAATAGTAACAGTTTTGCCCGTATTTGCTTTGTTATTTAGCTAGTACAGCTCAAACTAATTACTCTCATCTTTTTCACGCTATTCATTATTCTGGCTGTAAACACATTAGTCAAATGTCTCTTAGAACACCTGGCTTTCTTATCGCCTGGGCTTTCAATGACGGGGTGGTTTCACTTTCCAACGAGCTGCTGGCAGAGTATTGAAGAAACTCAATGCCCTTTATAGGATGTGGAACCTGCTGCCTATTCTGCCGATAGCTGCCTCCCAGGAAGTCTTAATGTATGAAATTTGTCAGTGTCAATTTCCCAGTTAATCTCTCTGGTCCACCTCGCTGCTGTCTATGCTGCCCATTCATTCTGCCGCTGATCTAGCTGCTCACACCTTCCAGCTTAGGATGTAAAGGCAACATGAAGCACAGGGACAGGAAATACATCTGTGTTCTGCAAAGGCATGGTGTGACCCTGCATGGGAAAGCAGAGGACTTGTTTCAGGCATAAGTACAGGGCTGGGTACTTTAAAGACCCACTTCAATGAAAATCATGTTTTTGGGTTTTCTAACATGTTCTTATTAAGCCTAAAATTGAATTTCTGAGTATTTTTCTTATTCAAATTGTGTGATTTAGGAGCAGATGAAGAAATGCTCCGTTCTGATGGATCCACTTGCAAATAGATCCATGAACGTCTCTGTTTTCCCCGACTGAGCTGGTATTTGACTCAAAACTATAAATGAATAGCACCAATGTTAGGTGAGCTGTGAATATGTCGGAGAGCAGGCGTGGGCTTACTCTGCGCCAACTATTCAGAGGTGAATTTCTAATGAACTCCTGCCGCTCGGCAGAAACTATGTCCTAGAAAACGACACGAGTTCACTTATATCAAGGGAAGAACATTTTGGACATGTTTTCCAGTGTGGTTGCTGTGATTGCTCTGCTTCCAGAGCAGACAGCGCCAAAACACAGATTCCTGGACCTGACAACCACATTGTTGTGCTGTGAGTGGAAAACAGCACGGAAAGCATCATGCAGTCGATTACCAAGATCAGTCCTATAGACACGACAGAAAACAGGAAATCTATGTATCATGACAAATGTTCAGGGTGTGTAGCTAAAATTAAGACAATCCATTAAATGCTCCACAAAATGTCCAAACATGCAGGTTTATTCCAGAATCCATTATTACCTCTCCTAGATTTTTTACTTTTCTTACGGATGAGTGGAGGGTATGAGATAGAAATGTGTAAACCTAATGCATATATTTGCAAAAGGAAAGAGTGAGGTGAATAACAGATGTTCTGCAGGTGTTGCTTAACATCCTCAAAGGACATTAACACCTTGTGTAACCGAAACAACTGATAGAAGCTCAAAAGCATAAACTATAACCCTCACAGAACATGGATGTCCAGTATGCCCAGCTGTGTTAAAGACATTCTTATGGTCCATGGGGTGCTCACACTTTTTTGGCATGTGAGCTACTTTTGAGTCGACAATGCCTTGAAGAACTACCTGTTTGTGTGTGTGTGTGTGTGTGTGTGTGTGTGTGTGTGTGTGTGTGTGTGTCTACACATTCATTCATGTAGAGGCCACTCTTTTTGAAGATTGATTTATCACCAATATTATTAGTCATTACACGGATACTAAAATATTGTTCTCTTTTCCTGGTGTGTTGGATGAGCTGTTGTATAACAACCGTCACAGAGATTCCAGCGCTTGGTCGTGTTTCAAGCACAAGTTTGCGACATTTTAAGGAGCTGCCATGATGACCTTGGCAGTGGGGGGATCATGGCAGTTTGGGTGCTATATGTTGGAATAAACATTTTCAACCCTTTGTCATAAATAAGGCACACCAAACTATAAGGTATATTAAGAAAGAATAAAAGAGTCACAATAAATCTAATCCTTGTTTTTAACACTCTACTTGTATTTGTATTTATTTCTTTAAGGGACAATGCATACAACAAACAGTGTAGAATACTCTAAAAGTAATGAGACACTAAATATGCAGGATTGTAGCCTAGGCTAATTTCCATGCTCTGTCCCGTTCTGACCATGGCCAGCAACCTAGAGACTAAAAATAAAAAAATGAGTAAAACAAAGTAAAAATGTACATAGCGTAAAATTGCATTAAATAAATGACATAAAATTAACATAACTCGGATAACATTTAAAACAGTTTCAAATGCATAGTTCCCCAAAATATACATCAATAAAATCGCCAAAATCAGAACAATACTATGACAACTGTGACCACTTTTTTTCACCCCCCATACTTGTTGGCCACCTTAGCATAATCACAATACCTGTAACTCCCAACTTTGTTGTGACTACGCGAACTTCCAACCCTTTTAGTAAGAAGTAAAAAAAATAATAAAAATCTGACAGCGCTACACATCAGCCGGGTTGGTGTATTCAACATAACACCCAAACTTTTTTGTAGCAGACGGACATTCTGACAGAGCGCCGATCAAAATCCCTTTGACACCAACAAGTACAATCAGAATGAATCCATATCTGACACTTCGGGTTATAGGACGTAGTTGATTTTTTTTTTAAAGAAATAAATAAATAAGGATTTTAAGTGCACCTTGTAGAAAAAATACTGTAAACTTTTTTCTTTTTTTGCTAAGAATCAGATGTTAACTTTAATACTTGGAGGAACTTTAAAGGGAAGACAACAGCCAATAACAGACAGGAAATGGCCCAAAAACATGCTTTCTGAACATAAAGTAGTTATGTTGGTGCACTTCAGAAAAAAAAGTATATCAAACAGTTACTGACCCTGACCAATATGAGCCTGAGAACATAAAGCATCTTTAAAGCTTCTTCCATACTTTAGATAAAGTATCTGAAATATTGGATCTTTTTAATCAGCTCCACTGGGATCCTATTAACCTTGGAAATAGCCAGAATTCCTGTTAACATTATCTGGTGCTTCAAAGGAACAACCAGGAGGAACTTTTTGTTTTAAGAACAGATGAAAACTTCATTTCGCTGAAGTTGACAGCATATGGAAGTCAATTCACTCCATCTTCACATGCAAAATAATAGAATTTAGAAGTTTAGAATAGGCGTTGTGCATGGAATTGAATCAAACTGCAAAAGTGATATTTTCATATTGTGCAAAATTCACAAAAAAAGCAACACAAACCATTATGCATTTGTGTAAAGGTAACCCAATCAAAACAATGGCATAATTGAGTGGATTGTGGCCCTTGTGGAAAGTTATGTGTGTTTGCACCAATCTGACAATCTAATGAAGATGTTTTCCCAATTTGCCCAAGTTTTCTATGCTCACATTTGTTTTTCCAAGTTTCAGAGCATTAAGCTCTCTTGGCCTCTGTGGATTTCCACAGTGATTAAACATGGAGGTTTGTGGTGTGGCTGAGCAAATCTAATTTGGCAAGCAGCAGAATAAAGCGGCGTTTGCTTTGGACCAGTGCCAGGCCTGTGCTCACAGAGAAAAAATGGGATTCTTGTGTGCGGTCCATCAGTCTCACCTTGCTAATTCATCTGGCTGTATTCAATAAACCTCTGCAGAAACTTGAACTACATGTGTTTAACCCAGCTCCAGTGTGTCGAAAAGAAATCCCAGATAGATGCTGGCCACACAACAAAAACAAAAGTTTCAGAATCAGTTAAAGCATCCTTGTAAAAACGATGGCTCATCCATAATGGATTATTAATCAAGTGTCCTGTTTTTCCCATTGTCAGCTCAGCACATTTGGACGTGATGCTTTCCTGTCTCAGCTGTTTGGACTCAGGAACACACAGCTGTAGTTTAACCAACAATGGACCTTTTTAAATTGAAAAGAATTTGACCAAAACGGTTTGCATTTTTGTTTTTCACATCTAGATATTCTGACATTTTCTGCACATCTTACAATTACCAAATTTTCTGGAATATGAGCCACAGTAGCCAAAAAAAAGCATAATTAAGAAGAAAAAAACCATATAAGTCGCTCCAAAGTATACGTGGCAGCAGCCAAAAAAGCAAAATAAAGACAAAGAATCAAATATAAGCTGCGTTGGAGTATAAGTTGTACTTTTAGGAAACAAAATATGGAAGCAAGAACAGACGTTTCATCTTGAAAGGCAAATCATAACGGAATAGAGAGCAAAAATGGACTGAATATCTGCATGCTTCACTACCGTACCATATTTAGCTTCATAAGAGGAATCTAATACATTAATGCAACATTGAACAATTACTCAGATAACCATCAAGAACATGCTCACAAGTCAACTAAACTCTTTCTATCACTTCAAATCACTAAATCCGTTGAATTCTTCTTCCTCTTTGTTGCTTTGAAACAATACCACCGATCCCGGCTTAAAACTGAGCGGCGCTTTTTCTTCTTCTTCTGTGTTGCTCTTAGATACTAATATGTGACCTCTAGCTGTTGTTTCTGTTTCTGTTTTAAAAACTACACATAAGTCGAACCCCCTGCCCAAATATGCGACTTATGAACCGCGACTTGTACTACAAAAAATAGGGTACTGAGAAATCTCTCTTAGTTTATTCTTATGTTTAGGAATTGTTTTAATATTTCATAAATCCTTCACATCTTTTAGTTGTTTCTTTATGTAATCAACCTCATCTTTGTTATCTCTGTGTAGATTGTCATTGATCCATGTTGATGTGACACCTAAACAAAACGCGCTTCGTGAAATCGCTGATTCTGAGGCAAAAATGCAGCTTCTTATATTGGCTTTGAACTGAATACATGACACTACTTTTCTCCAAAAGGATTGTGTGAACAGGTAAAGTGTTGCATATCGGGGCAGGGCTGCTTTTCTCCACTTCAGAATCAGCTTGAATCATGTTGATTTGCGTAAACGGTTGAAGGGTTACGGCAGTCAAAAGAATGTAAGCTCCACATAAAATGGTTAAAGGCCTTTAACAGATAGCAGTCTCATGCCTGAAGACAGAAAACTCTGTGGTTAAGCCCGGACTGCTCCTTTATATTCACTGTAAACGTTTTAGCATAAATCAGTTAACCAACTGGCATGAGGTTGAAAGACTTTATTTTTAATATTTGCTCCCATTTTTTTGGCTCATTCTTTTCTGCTTAAAGTAAATGCTTAAGGTAATAAACCCCCACCACTAGGACTGAGCTTGACTGTCAAATGATGCACAGAAATGAGGCTTTGATGGTCATTTTTCTTATCTTTCTGCTCCTGCATGGGTTATTAAAGCCCACTGCTCTGCAAAATATCTGACTTGTTGATCTGACACTCCCAGCTGCGTGCAAATTGTGATTAATATGACTTCAAGCCATTGGCTGCTCATCAGCATCTCAAGCCAGACCTTTTTTTTTTAACTTGGCTGTTTTTTTATTTATCTTTGTCAGCATCAACCTATAGTATAATTTAAAAGGGTGATTTTAGAGATTAAGCTAAAAAGTCGGATCCTTTACACCACATTGATTTATTAACTAGAACTAGGTCAGAACAAATGACTTTACTAATCATTCAGACCTGTTTTAATAGATCATTTTGATGATATCAATGAGAATTAATGATTCATAGTGAAATAAAAGCAAAATGAAACTGCTCACACTGAAGGAAAGCTCTCACTGTGAAGACAAAACTAATCCAGGCCATGGGAATTTTCTTCACCTTTAAAAAACAACAAACAGATTTTAAATCAGTTCAAACATATATATATATATATTCAGAAGAGAGTCCAATGTCTTAAAAAAAAAAAAGAAATGTATGTGTCTTCTTTGTTATATATTTATAAAGTTCCAATTTGATTTAAATACTAAACCTAGTGATGGGCAGATGAAGCCTCGTGAAGCATTTCAAATGTGTTGATACTGTCACTCAATACTGACTCCTGCTGGACTGAAAACATCATTGCAGGTAACTCTACTGATAGGTTGTTTCCGAATTCCCACCTTAACCCCTAACTACTAAAAAAGTGCGGCCGTGAATTTTAAAAGAAATTCGGACGCCATGCTCACTACTTTTTTCTTTTTTTTTAACGGTGGATATGACGTAAATGATTTCACGAAGTTAAAATCTAATTGATATGAGCATTTTGCAACTATTATGTATGAGTCCACTGTCTTCTGAAGATAAAAACGATAGTTTATTAAAAAAACTACATTATTTGGGTAAAAAATGTGAAGATGCAATGCATTGTGGTCTATATTTGCCGATCGACTGATCATCGATGCAAACTGGTTTGTCGCCGAGACTTCTGTGAAATTTCCAGGGCACTCGATTTTGGAATTGTAGATTCGGACAGCACTACAAAATAGCGAACGCACTACAAAGTGCACTATATAGTGCACTATACGGGCTATGGTGGGAATTCGGACATCCCCATAAACTAGTGAAAACACAATATTTGTCATCAGTGGCGGTCCTACACTAAATTACTCCCTGGGCGATTAACCCCACTAGCCGTCCTGGTGATGTCCTGTCTGTGTCTTTGTGAAATGAATCAGAGGGATTGGATCCACACAAAAAAACTTATTGTGAATATCATTTTTAGGTCTTATAAAACATTACAAACTATATCATAGAACTCATCAGTGGGATTACTCCAAAAATATTTGGCATTTCCCTAATTTTGTGCAACACCAACAGGAAAATCCTCCAAAATCCTCAATACATTCATAAAAAATGATCTATAGTTTATTTCTGATCTCATAAAGTTCAGCTGTTTTCCTGCATTAGCTGCTGTCTTTATGTCAAATACTGACACCAACTAAACGACAGAAAGAACATGTAATAAAAATATCTACAATAGTTAATAAATAATGACATTATTAACATGAGCTGAGTCATCCAACAGCAGGTGATGATCCAGGAGTTGCGTAATCAAGGCCGCGCCCACTACCCCTCCCCTCTGACATGAGCGGCTCCATCTCTATAAAGGGAGCGCGCAGCTGCGGCCTAGAGATGAATGTTAGACTGAAAAAGATTCCCAATTATCTGTGTTTGTGTGGTTCACCCAGCCACCGGTGAGTTGCACCCCCTCTCGAAATTTTTTTTACTTCTGTTCCAAAGACTACCGCAAAGAGGTGTGGGCGTGAGTGTCTTGCAGCAGAGGGTGCCCTGTAACATTCAGAATGAAACCTTCAGACGTAGTGGTGGTCACGTGCACGACGGGTCTGCTGTGTCGGAGTGGGGAATTGTGGGAAATAGTCCCCATTGCCTGCTCTGGTCAAAATTGGGTTGAGCATGGGTTTTTCTGTTGCCTAAGTGCCTTTTCATGTGGCTGTTTTACGTTGTTTCACTCTTAGTTATTTCATCCTGTCGTGTTTACTTCTGTTTTTTTTTTTTTTGCACCATAAATGCGGAGAGGGGAGAGGATGAAGACATGGGTGCAATGTTCAGTGTTGGATGTGTCAAAAATAAAAGCACAAAGTTCCGTCTGTGGTAGGCATGTCAAAATAAAAGCCGAATGTCTCATCCATCGCTGAGCTACTTCATTATGTATTACACTGCAGACATACTTTTGGAAATGTGCACCTTGGAAAATGCCTCCCCCTGTTATGTGCCACACTGGGCGAGCGCCCACCGCGCCCATATCAAAAACCGCCACTGTTTGTCAATGTAGTTGTGCCTTCCTCATTCCCATGTCTCGCTCTGAAATCATTTTACAACTTTATTATCCTATATTTTTGACATTTTTCTCATTTTTCATGACTTTATTCTCATACAATTTTGACCATTTTTTCATAGTTTTACAACTATAATGTCATACAATTTAGACATTTTTTAACATCACAAACCTATCCTCGTGAAATTTTGACTTTTTACAAATAATTTTACAACTTCATTCTTGTAAATCTTTTACATTTTCCTCTTGATTTTAGGATGTCATTCT
The DNA here is from genome assembly GCA_037389245.1 of Oryzias sinensis. Classification (NCBI taxonomy): domain Eukaryota; kingdom Metazoa; phylum Chordata; class Actinopteri; order Beloniformes; family Adrianichthyidae; genus Oryzias; species Oryzias sinensis. The sequence continues at coordinate 27,078,583 of CM074499.1, read as the reverse complement.
TCTGAAATTTGGACTTTCTTCTCATAATTATTCTACTTCATTTTTTTTTACTTTATTTCTCATATATTTGCCTTTTTCTTTTCTTGTATAGCAATGCTAGCAGAACTATTATATATTGTTTCCAACCCACTATGGCAGAAAAGGCGACATTTTCCTCTTCAGTCCCTAGACAATGTTGGTGTGATTTTTAAAATTGTGAATATTAAACCACTAAGACGGCATTAGCCTTCCCTGAGTGTCTTGATTACACTGTTTGTGTAGGTCTTTACAGAGCTGACAGGTAAATTCTTCAGAATGTCAAATTTCAACATAATAGGAATCATACATTATCTGAACAAAATGCCATCCATCTGGTTGTTTTTGCAGATCTGCAAGCCAACATTTTAACTACCAGTCATTTTTATGCCTGCTGCTGCTTCATATTTCCAGCCAAAGGGCCATAAAACATTCCAAAAACTTGAAGTTGTAAATGTACTTCAGCCTTAGTTAAGAACTTGGTGTATTTTTCTCCACTTACTAAAAAAATACTTGAATTTTGCAGTCTCCCCACAAAGCTAATTCACTGTAAGCCTGACAGGTATTTTTGTAATAGAAAAAAGTACCAGCACCACATTCATCACTTTTCTGCTTAATATCACCGTTGTGGTAAACACAAGAACAAATCCCCGCCACCGAAGCAGTCACACCGAGAGGCCTCTGATGTTTCGCAGTCATTTCCATTCCATGGGCTGAATTTGCATTTGTTTGATTCCCAGCAGCCGTCTGCATTGCCCCCATGTGTAACAATACAGACGCAAACAAATTAAGATCCGTCCTTCCGAGCAGAGATTATTTATCTCCTTACTCAAGCTGTCTGAACTTCGACAACACGGCTTCAAGTTATTCAGCGCCATTTCCATACTGGGCGCCCACTACTTTGACAATAAAGACCGCCGGCAACTCCCTGCATGCTGTTGTATAATATCAGCCTTATACATCTACTAATAAAGCATTTGCTTAGCCTATTTGGATGTTTAGATGCAGCATGAATCATTGCTATGTAGCTCATGCCTATAGCTATCACACCAATGCTAATCCTTCAGCTGAAAAATCAATTTTTCACATGAGCTTTAGCCGCCCTCAGGAAGACAAATCACAAAAGCTGTCAAACGAGAATCAAACAGGCTGGAATCCGATGGAGGTGAGTGTTTTAATCACTAACAAGTCACTGCCAGAACAAGAATATTACTGCCTTCTTCTCATCAGCCTCTGAAAAAGACAAATATCACGTAATTAGCATGAAACAGATGAGCGGAAACTAAAGGCCAACAGTGTTAACATAGCTAGAGATAATGGACGGATTAGGAGCCATTCACTTAGAGGGGCTGGTGGGTTTTAAAAAAAAATCCTAAATTCATTAGGCGCTGTGATTGGCAGCTTCAGAATTTCACTTGGGAAATCTTTATGGTGGGTGTGCGTGTCCATCAGCAACGGATGAGAAAAGTCATTTAGTGTGTCACCCAAGAAAAAGAGAGCACTGTCAGGAAAAGAGAGAGCAGGCCCGCAGAGAGCAGATGAGGACTGACCTGGTCTGACCCACTTCTGCCTGATTTATGGCTTAAGGTCCCTCCGCAGACACAGCTTTGTTCTGGGGGGGTCATAAATCTCCTGCACCTCAGAGCCGATCAGCTGACCCCCCAATTCCACCAGCCGCCCCCCCTTCCTGCAGTCCTGTCTGCCGGCTAGAGTTGATCTCTGAACGCAGAAGCAGAAATCACCGGAGCCGTGAGTGCTGGCAGTTAATCACCAGGAGCAGACAATAGTATGAAATAGAGCCGGGCAGGCCGGGAGAGACATTCATCGCCATCATCTAAGCACTCAAATGGGACGGGAGAGACTTACCTGCTCAGTAACCTCTGCGCTGAGCACAGCGGCTACCTTAATCTAAAGCTAAATAGAGTTGTTCCAGCGCAAAATATGTCTGCATTCATTTAATTCATACAGCATAACACCACGAGACGTGGCTATTTATGCTTAGAGTAATGTTGAATACTCACTGAAAATGAGTGAGGTTTTGCTAAACACTGCTAGCTCAGTGGAGAAAGTGGGTGTTTGTGTGAATTTCACTAATTGAGATATTTTACATAAGCCGTGGATCTCTATGATAAACAATTTTGGGCCTAGAATGGAACCTTGCTGTACTCTGCACACAATGTCCAAACATTTTAACTGCTGCTCTGCCATTTTCACAAACTGAATTTGGGTTTTCAATTTAACTTTCAACCCACTGAAGTGCCACTCCCCTGATCCCATAAAATTCCAGCATTTTAGTCCCAACCTAATAATTTGATTGTATCAAAAGTCTTGTTCACATTTCACAAATATCCTGTTTGCAATTGTCTTTTTTTATATTTGTAATTCCCTCTTTGAGATCTGCTGAAGCTTACCTGGTTGAATGTTTTTTTCTAAAGCCATACTGACAGTCACGTAACAATTGATTTTTTTCCAGAAATCACAGCATCACAGCAAGGCCCCCAGTTCAAGTCCTGGCTGGGGGACCTGAACCAGAACATCAATGAGGGACCTTGCTGTGTGGAGTTTGAATGTTCTCCCTGTGTATGCGTGGGTTTTCTCCGGGGTCTCTGGCTTCCTCCCACCGTCCAAAAACATGCTTCATAGGTCAATTGGCAATATTAAATTGTCCATAGGTGTGAGTGTGAATGGATGTGTGATTGTGGCCCTGCAACAGACTTGTGACCTGTCCAGGGTGTCCCCCGCCTTCACCCACAAGTGGCCGGGATAGGCTCCAGCAGCTCCGTGACCCTTAAAGGGACAAAACGGAATAGAAGATGAATGAATGAATATATTGGTATGACTTTAGCTGTTTTCATATTTGTTGAGAAATAAGCTGCTCTGTTGTGATGTATTGCAAATCTATGTGAGTGGTTTGCTAATCACAAGAATTAAAGTGTTTAACTATTTCCATATCAATTCCATCACAATCAGTGGATGTCTTATTTTTGCACTTCTTGACAATTTCCTTTTCATTTACTGCTGTAACCCTTCTGCTATCCTATGACCCCCCCCCTTCCATTGACGTGTTCTCTCTACCATGACAAAGGTGGATAAAGGTGGAAAGATTTCATGTAATCCATGGACACCAGTGAAGATCACAAATCATTGAAGAAAAAAGGTTCAGCGCACTGTCTAGTGGGTCTAGATGACCCAACTCCCAACGTTAAAGTGCCTAGGATAGAACAAGGGTTAATAAACATTGGATTACTTTCTGTAAGAGGATTATGTGGTACTGTGATTTCTAGTGCTTGCTAGGGATGTGTGTGTGTGGGAGGGGCTTCATCGCTAGCAGGAGAGTGTGTAAACAGAGAGCTCTCAGCAACAGGGAGGGAAGGCTTACTCCACGCCAACATTCCCGCCCACTCAGAGGATAATTTCCAAGGAGCTCCTGCCGCTGTGCAGAATCTATGCCTTAGAAAACAACACTGTCTTTTGTTTGTTTTATAACTCTGGCTTAATATGGAATATTTCCTAATTAAAAGACCACTGGGAAAGCTTTAAAAATAGATCTAAAGATGTTTGGAGTGGGGACACATCTGGCATGTCACACGCACATTCTTGGATGGGATTTTCTCCCATAATGTTCACACTGGAGCACCGGGGAGGGGCTTTTCTACTGTTTACTAGCACATGTCTGCCACCTACAGTTGGAAGAAGTTTGGTGCAAAATGTCGAAGCGGTACAAATCTCATTAATTCTTTTGCTTTATTTTGATGTTACAAATACGTCCTTCATTATCAATTTTTTAATCGATTGGCACTTCTTTGAATTAAAATAGACGACATCGGTATGTCAATATCAAATCAGAGTTCCTGATTGGTCAAAGTATGACCTGGTATAAGTTTCAACGTACTTTCAGTGGGAGCATGTTTTCTACATAGAGGCCAAAAACGGTGGTAGAAACCTGTGTATAGTCGTGTCAACACAACAGTTTGGAATGGAAAAGCCTGACACCTGCATTTACACAGACTTTTCTTCACAAGTAGTCAGTTACTGAGGGCGATGAAAACGTAGTTTCGTATGAATTGTTTCACGGTGTTAGCTATTAGACAGAACATTAAAAGGCAACACTGTCCGGAGTGGAAGATGGAGGAAGTACAGTGGAGATGTTTTTCATTCAGTCTGGTTACAAATAGCAGCAGGATGCATAGTACATAAATCCAACGGCTCAGCATCCTGCTGCAAACATCAGCTCTTCTAATGCACATTCCCGCTTGCAGTCCTGTTTACCTTTTGTATATGCTTTTTGAGATCTCCTATTATTCCACCTACAGCCTACATGATCTCCAAGAGATCATGAAGATAATTAGTTCTCAGAAATGTGTAAAAAATACTTCTTGTAGCAGCATGTAGCCAAGCAGTATGACAGTACCTCCTTCTGTTCTTTAAGCTCGCTATGGATGCTCTTTGTTTTTGCTTGACCTCTAGCTTCACTCTCCATCCATCTGTCCATTCTCCAAGCACCACCTTATACAATATTCACAGAGGATAATCATCCCTGCCAAAGTAACAGCAGCTTTGGCAAATCCTACTGTATTTCTTTTATCCATCCTTTTCACCATTTTCCCCAAAGGAGCAACACCTTCATCCCCTCTTCGCCCCGACCTACCTTTCCTCATTTCTCGCGTGTCCTGAGCATTTGTTATGGTGAGAAAGTTTGCACACAAGTATTTGGAAATTTGGGTCAGAGATACTTTTGTGGTCATGAGTTCATAAATAATTCAGTTTAAATAAAACGGATAACATTATACAGCCTCTGCACAGTGTGCTGCTGAGAATAGGGCATCAGTCAGAGGCTATTTTTCAGGAAGAACTCATGCAAGACTTTTGAACATATACACAGAGGCAATAAATGCTTTTGATGGGACTGCTAAGTTAAAGCCATCAGAGCAAAGACTAATTCAGCGGATGTGACATGCAGGGCCAAAGTGTCATTCTGGAAAATAAAATAAATAACACATAGAAGTAAAGCCTTAAAAGATCTTTCTTTTTTTTCTTCTTTTTATTAAAATGGTTGCTATGAGGTTGTGTATGGTCTTCAAACAATCTCAAAGTGAAAATCTGAGTTTGACACATTTTTCAAAACAACTTTGCAGCAGTTGATCTCGTTTATATTTGGCACATTTCTCCCTAGAGAACCATCAGTACCTCCCACAGCCTGTGCACTTGAACCATTATCAGAGCGTAGGAATGTGGGGAAAGGAAGGGGGTGTGGAATTTAGTAGAGCTGATCCTCTCCTCATTCCCCTGACCAAGACTCTGTCGTTTTTTGGACTTTTAAAGATACTGAAAAGTGTGTTTGTGGCTGTAAAGGTATTACAGTTGTTTTCTTGTTTAAGATCATTTTTTCACGGCAGCAGTGGATGCAGTTTATTTTTCCTGGATAAAATGACAAGTAAATCTTTTTTTGGTCGAGTCAACAATAGGTCCCATGTCTGAACAGTAGGCAACAAAAAGGGAGAATTTCATAACCTGGCATGCAGACAAATGAGAACAGGTCTGGCAGTAGCACTTATAAAGGGACATAAGTAAGGGTTTGCGTTCGTGCTGAAGTTTGGATCAAAACATTTGAAGACCAGTGAATCAGTGGTCCTGGATTTTTCCAAAGAAAGCCTCATCTCTTTAGAAAAATAAAGTTGTAAAGAAAACTTTGTAAGAAAAAGGAAGAGGAGGAATCCGTCTTCAGATAACAACATACTCAACATGTTCTCCATGATTTGTTGATCTGTTTGTCTTTGTGACAATGACACAGAAGGAGTACAATCAAATCACAGACATGGTACGGGTGAATACATGATTCTGATTGGCTGCTGGGTGTGGATTAAAAAGTGATAATGCACGCCTAAAAAAGTAGTTCCGGTCCCATAGCTTAAATCTTCTGTATCACTGAGCTGGCTTCTTTAAAACAAACTTTATCTTCATCATTTGGACAAGAACAAGCAGTAAGAGGGGAACTTTCTGTCTGAACTGATGCTTTATTTAACCCATCATGACGATCAGCATATACAGTAAACCCTTGTTTTTCGCGGGGGTTCCATTCCAAAAAGAACCAGTGATAGGCAAAATCCGTGAAGTAGAAATCTATTTTTTAACAAGTATCATACAATTAAAAACTCTATTATGCACTGAAAAGAAAGAACAAACCATTTTACAGGCTCAAGCATTTGTTTCACAAATCAAAGTACTTTAGAAACATTTTTTCAACAAATAACTTCTATACTTTACTGTCAAATAATAATTTTAATCATCGATGTGAACAGAAGGTTTCAAATCGCGGAGATTAGCCCCGCCCACCGCGACCCGAGAGTAATTGAATTAAACGGGAGAAAATTTAGAATGATAATAAAAAAATACAAAGTACAGTGGGACAAATAGTGACTCAGGTGTATTTCACTGCTCTTCAGACTGAGCCACTGCATCCTGACTCCGCTCTGCAGTGTTTTCTTCTTCTGAAGCCCGCGGTGCAGCTGTGTTTGTTCAGGAGAAGAACATAATGATTGACAGTTGTTGTCGGTCTTTTTCTATGGGTTTAAGAGAAACTCGAAATTGCTAGAGAACTTGCACATATGTAATGTAAATTTGGCAAGCTGTTTTACGTACGTGAACATATTAAACTGCAACGTTATTGACGCACAGGTAGAGAAGAAGTGGAGTTACTTTTTAGCCAATCAGAATGCAGAACACAATGCACGATGCAAATCCATGAAGTAGCCAAACCGTGAAAAGTATACCGTGTTAAAGCAAAGGATCACTGTACATCGCTTTCCTTTGCTGCTGCAGTCGAAGTTGGTGCTAGTTCAGCGCATGGTCATGTTACCATGGCAACGCGCCACACCATGTAACAAATAGTCCACTTTTTGTGAAAAATGCAATCTCAGCCGAAAAATAAATAGCATAAAGTCCTAAAAACTGATTGAATATGTATTTCTTTTGTAAGTAACTATGGTATAAGCAGGTAAATGGCTTGTTGAATTTAACGAGCCTGGTTTAGACTGCGTTCATTTCTGATAATGCACACTTCGTCTGTCTCTATCCCTTCCTTATATTACACTTGTAAGTTTTCCCTCAAAACCTCCTACAAAACAGGACAACTTTACAACACAAAATTAACATTCATTTAGTGCTTTAGAGTGGAGGGCATTTAATATCCGGGACAAATGTACAAATAATTATTTACTCCATTACTTACTTTACATTTGAGGTTCCAATTCCAAAAGGGTTATCATTGAATCTTCAGATCTAAAGTGACTGTACTGGACATTTATGACTGACCATCATGTTTTTATGTCTTCTTTCTTTGTCCACTGTTGGAGAAACCGAGATGTCGATGCCATAGCTGTGGAAATTCATTAGAGTATTAACCACAAAGCTTCAAGACCCGCTGCGATGAAAAGTGTTTTTGCTGTTTTTAACACGTTCTTGTGGTATTTTTCTAATGATGGAGGACATATATATAAAGAAAATTAAGATAAAAATTTCTTTCTGAGTATTTCTTTATTAAACTATTGTGAAACAGGAGCAGACGAATATTTCATTCTAAAAAAGAGTTTATTTGAGAGGTAGAGAATACGCTGGGCGGGCCACAGGCTCTGAACATTTGACAGCAAAGACAGGAAGATTGAGATTGTTCCGCCCACAACTCGGATGCAAATTTCTAGTGAACTCCTGCTGCTCTGCAGAAACTATGTCTAAGAAAATGATGCAGGTTTTTAGATTTTTGCTGAAAGGTGCGTAATTATAATGAAAGACCACTGGGAACGCTACAATAGATCTAAAGATGATTGGAGCGGCACGAACAACGTATTTTGTCAACTCACAAGAAACTATGAGAAAACAGTATGAACCAACATAAAATAAATGTTTTGGATTATATGCAGTGAATATGCAGGCACAAATGGACATACAATTATGTCATTTATGCAGTTTAAGTTGGCCAATTTTAGTGAGTAAGTGACTTGAAAATAAGTAGTAAATTTCTGGTAAGAATTTGTTTTAATTCAGTTCACAGTACATAAGGATGCCATAAGAAGTATGAACAACAAAAACAAATATAAAATAACAAAATATGTGCTGTTATGAGTTTTTAATGAGGATGGATAATTTTTCTAACTCAAGGCAATTTTGTCTTTATGAGCATCACATTAAACGCTCTCCTTTCTTAAGTGTCTGTCTTGTTGTTTGCTTATCTAGCAAGAGTCACTTGAGCCTAACAGTATTCCTTATGAATAATAAACCATAGCATATTAAAACAAATCTGCTCTCAAATGTAAATCTTTCAGTGCTTTCAATCCCATGAAAAACAAACAGGTAATTTTTCAATGTTATCCCTCTCCCTTTATCCTGCCTGATACTGCAGCAATGAGTTGAGGCAAGCAATGCAGCCTCCTCATATGCAGATCTTCAAATAGGTGACACCATGATTGGTTGTCTTGGTCCAATATCAGACAGATAATGCAGTATTCAATATGGCTTTAAAATGCACATTAGTCGTGCAAGATTGTTTGCTATTGTTGTCTCTCAGCAGTCGATAAAGCATCCCAGTGTAGTAATGCAGAAGCAAAACTCTCACTCTGCACTACTGCATTTCCACACCTGATATGCATCAATACACAAAAGGGGACACGATGGACTTTTTTATGCTGGTTAACCAAATAATGGGACAAAGAAATGTCTTTTAGTGCATAGAAAAAAGGTAATTAAGAGTATTTTATAGTTTCCATTGTGTTTGTGAAGAATAACACTTGATAGTTTGATTTAAGTGTTGAACTAGAAACATCTAACATGGTGTGATGCATAATTGAAATCTGCAATTATCTGCAATCATGCAGATTTATCAACACCATCACAGACGCTCAACTGTCACACCTCTGCAAGCCGGCAACAACCATGATCACACTGCAGTTCTACGAGCCGTTTCATTAGAAACAGTTATTCTCTTCCAGAACTATTCTCAGCTGTTTTCTGCGAACGAGCGCTAAAACTTTCCAAAAACCAGTTTGTCCAGAAACAATCTGTGGAGCACCTGTGCTTCCTGATAAATGAGCTGCAGCCATAAACAGCTTCAGATGCAGGTGCATCACCTCCAACATTTTCTCTACTTCCCAGGGCGCTGGTGCAAACGCTGACTTCAGAAGTTTACTTTTTGGAAAACTGTTATAAAGTTTAACCCTTTCACACCGCAGCATTCGACTTCAGTACGTCTTCACCTATTAACGTTATTAACCTAATTCCAGCCGATTTGGAATCAGATAAAGCAGCCTCATGTTAATGTGCTACACTTCACAGTATTGAAGTGTTCACACAATCCATGTAAATCAGCTCTCTGACATGGAAAAATGCTTTTCTCCATGTCAGAATCAGCTCAGTCCCGGTGATTGCGTAAAAGGTCTGTGCGTTATCATGGGTGGCATTTCCAGTGTTGGAGGGTTAACAGCCCACAAAGTTGGGAGACCTGAATAATTTCTAACAAGAGAAATCAAATCAATCAGGAGAAATGAAAGGAAATCTTCGACTTTAACACCGAGTGTGGCAACAATGCTACACTGACACATGAAGATGCTGGTAGGTTAGTGGTCAGTCCCATTCACACACTGATGGCAGCTCCGCTTCCCATTGCTGGCTCCTACCTGAACCACCAAGAACAACATTCCCTCCTTCATGTGGACACCCCAAAAAGAGGTACTTCTTTTTTTTCTTTCAGAATCGTTTTTTTTTGGAGTTTTTTTCCTTACCGAGAAGTAGGGTCTAAGGGCGGGATGTCCAGTTTAGCCTAGTCTGTGTAGTTTAGTTTAGCAATTACCTTTTGAATTCTATGATTTCATGTTTATTATACAATTACGAAGCCCTATTGTTGTAATACTTGGCTATATAAATGAAATTGAATTGAATTGAACATGGGGGGCCCAAGGACACTCCGAAACACGGGGGAGCAAGGTGGGAATCAAACCTAGAATCCCCCAATCACATGCTGATCACTCTACCTCTGCAGTTCCTGCAGTGAAATATCACAGGGGTGGATCTATGAACGATGAATTCAATCTCAGCGGGCTGATGCCAACTACCACCTACCGTGAAAACGAAGGTTTTAGTCAAGCTGCAGTTGTAGCAGAAAGAGTTTGCACATTTAATTTGAGGTGATAAAGTTCCTGCTATGCTTTCTTTTTTTCTTGATTTAAAATCAGATTTCATGGGGGGGGGGGGGGTCTTAAAAATGTATGAGCAAATCCAGCAGGCGGGAAAGTTACATCACTTTTAGGTCCATTTGTAACATCAACTTCCTCGCAGCTACTTCCATTGATCAAGGCAGCATTAAGCCTTCATGTGAGTAGCTGGTGCGATGACAATATGGCATAGTTATGCAACCTATTTTACTGTCCCTCCAGCCCTGCTTCAAACACAGATTGCCTTTGGTCTCTATTTTATTGTCATTGATGCATATTTCATAAGGGAATACGCCGTCTTCCTTTGATGTTTGCCACTCTGGTAATGCTGTGTAGCATGGCATTAGCTTCCATTATCATCTCTAAAAATAACAAAAGGGCTCTTGTTACTCGCATGCTATATGGAACATCTTAGCATTTTTTCGAGACACTTATTACCCGTGATAAAAAGTGTTATCCTTTAATATAAATATAAAATCTTATTGCAAAAAAGGCAGTCTGTTGTGTTAATGCATGCGTTTTACAATTGATTTTAACGTTTTTTTTATAAGAGAAGAACAGAAACTTTTAGATTTATTTTAAACTGTGAAAACAAATTAGACTAATCAATTAGTACTGGAAATGATAAAAGTAAAGTCCCACTCCGATCAGCTTTTGATCTATTGTAAAGTGTCCCGAATGGTCTTCTCTTTAGGCTTATGCCGATTTTAGCCAAAAATGTTTTTCTAAAAAAACGTGGTATTTTTTCGGACATAGATTGTGCAGCATGGCAGCTCAGAAATTCCCCTCCGAGTTGAGGGCAGGACTGTTTGTGCGGAAGTAACCCTCCACTGATATCCCATCATCCCGTTGGTTATCAGCTTTCCCGCTAGCTTACAGCCCCTAACAACCCCAACCTAACATTACCTGTGCAACAAAAATAAAATAAAAAAAGAAAGAAAAGCTAAAGTAGCCTGAGCTATGAACAACTGAGAAAGTGCATCGGAACCAAGCAACAAAACCAATCTGAACACACAGTTCTATCAAAGTAAAAACCTGTCCTTGTGAGAAGCTTTCCATGCACAGTCCACACTGTGAATGGACTGCAGCAGTAACATCTCCTCTTGTTGTTTCCGTGGAACTTCTTGTAATTTTCAAACACGTTAAAGCTTTTTATCACAGCAGGAAACTGCTCAGTTTGTTCGCTGTGTTTATTATGGTCTGTTTACTTGCATGCATTATTTAAACCAACAAGGCTGAAGATTTTTATTTGACTGCACTGATTTACTTAAAAGGACGAAAACAAAAAGAAATACAAGTGCATGGATTGCAATGCCGTCATGGTGTCACATTAATCTTTAATCTGCGCATATTTAATTAATGAGACGCAGCAGTTCAACAAGCAAAAACCAAATGTAGCTGTTCTTAATAATGAAAAAGTATCAAAATTGGCTAAACTCCTCACAGCAGTCTCTTTTAGGCGATAAGCATGTTGAGTATAGCTTTGTCCCAACCACGACTTCAACCGTCTACATCCTGCTCTGCCTACAGATGGAATTCAAACCTTCCAAAGATCCACATGTACGGACGCACAGCATGAAGGTTTACCTCTTTTATTTTGATTCAAAGGTTTATTTGGACAGAAATAAAAAGGTATATGCTTTTGAATCTCTTAGGAAAATGTTAAACTGGGAATTTCGAATCAAACACAAAGAGTAAAAGGAAATCAAAAAAATACATGGCGCTCAATCCCTAACAGCTACATTTTAATCTCCTGTGAAAGTTTGTTTAATTTTAATCCCACCAAAAATACTCCAAACTAAGCTATTTAAATGTGGTCAATTAATAGGAAGTAATGTTATTTAAAATGATTGGGATAAAAGGCTAACTGAGATGTAAAACAGCTTTGATTGATTCATTTATGTTATGATATACATGCAGAACAGGAAAAATTTGTAAAGGCTTGAGTATTGCTGAAAATAGACAATGCAACCTGGAAACTGCTGCTTTTTTACCACATAGAAGTACTTTCCTTTCAGCCAAATCAGAGGGAAAACTGTAAAAATAAAAACTGTGTATGTAAAAATGTCCATTTACAATTCTACTCACAGCTGGAGGTAGGCATCACTGCTAAAGCACCTTGATTCCCATTCAATTCAATTTAAAGTTTATTTTTAAGCTTCTATTAAAAAATACTCATTTTTGTTATACAAGCTTTTGATGTAAACTTAAATGTGATGGATTTTTCAAAAGGATAATACATTTCCTATTAAACTGATTGATAAATTATTGGGAAAACACTACTGTTTACGTACTCCTTTATAGAATATTTTTTCTGGGGGGAAAAAGTGCAGAAGCTGATTTTTGAGCAGAAGTTTCCCTTAAAATGTCTTAGGGCAAGGCTTAAAAGAAATCCCAATCCCCAAAAATGACAGAACAAGGAATGACTGCAGCCTGAGGAGCTGGAACCTTGAACAGTTCTGGTTGGTCTGCCTTACAGTCCTGAACAAATCCATTTTATCACAGGAGAAGTAACCTGGACCTAAGACTTAGATTGTGGGCTTCCTTGCTGTCAAAAATGTGAGCCTGAACAGCAAACACACTGCCGTTTTGCCAAGGACACAAGTCTGACACCCTGATCCCAACCTCACTTTTCACTTTGCACTTCCATCCTCAACTCCCCGCTCTCCACCTCCAGGGTGGATCAAGGTTGATCTAGAGTCTGTTAAGTTCAGCAAAAATCCCTCAACAAGAAAAGATGTCCACCCCCCTCCCCTTCTAATCAGAAAAGGTCCTGTCATCACCAAAGACGGCTCTCATAAAGCAGTTTTGCTGCCCTGATGTGTGCTGGGTTTGGGTTACAAGAACCTTATTTCCCTTATTTAGCTAAGACAACAAAGTCTGACTTCTCTTTTGGTTCAGCTGATCCAGATCATTTACTAAGTAATCTTTAACGTGTAAAACCCAATCAATGACTACTTAGCCTTGCTAAAGACCGATAGTCTATATTTTTAATCTATTAAATCACTGCAAATATTCTTGATTTATGAGTTTATCTGAAACATGGTGAAGATTTAGCAGCAGTGCACTTGTTCTCATTAACTTAACAATGAAATGTTAAAAAAAATTAAAAAATAAAAACGCAATAGGATTGGGATTCCTGTTGCGTTCCACTCTCCCTTATGGGTGGATCAAGGATACTGTCTGTGGGCAGAAGACGGACAAATCTGTCCGGAGCACACACAAAACTTTAAGATCATAGACAGCCTGGTGAGCCTGGAAGGCTACAGGGTTCATGCACATTTTTTCTACAGGCCTGCTGTGGTTGTCAGGTTGTAGCAAAAACTTAAACAACGAGTAAGTCTCTGCTCAGAGGGCAACATGGGGCCCTCTGCAGCGGTTATTTTCATAATTTAAAAATAAAATCCTTACCTACAGGCTAAAAATTCAAATTATTTCTTTAGTGGTCTGGTTTTAGAAAAAGTCAATGGCAAAAATTCAAATTTTTGGATAAGAATTTCAAAACTGAAATTAAATTTAAATGTTAAAGAAATATATTTTAAATTTTGAACATTATTTTTATAGAAGAGGAATTTATTAAATGCATTAATTTGCTAATCCCTCTCTTCCTAGTAGAAACCAATGACAATTGTCTGTACTTTCTTTAACTTGTCAGGTTTTACTTAAGAGGAAAAGACAAAATACTTAAATGATGGAATAAAAAAGTACATTGTGGCATCAATAACAAAAATAAATAAATATTTATAAGATTCCATTTACTTCCCCTGCCTTTACCTTTCCTCTGATTTTCTTCCAATTTTCCCATCCTTTACTTTATTTACCTTCTTATGTTATCCGTCTACTAGCACTTTTGTAACTTTGGTAACACATTTGTTGCTTCTTCTTTGCCTTTTTCTCTTTTTTACAGCCCCTTGGATCACTCTGCTTCACTTAACTAATTTTTAAGAATCGCTTTGAAATATCATTTAATCTCCGCCGGTGCTGAGTCCTGGTTTTCCAGCCCAAAAGCCATCAAAAAACCAGGAGACCTAACAAAAAATACCCACAATATTATCACTGATTTATTAGCCGTAATTAATCATCTATTATTTATTACTTCCTAATTTGATTAAAAGTCCAACTTTGACACATTATTAATGAAATTACATCCACCATTTCTGCAGTCAGAGCAAAAAAATGAAATAATGGACTCCTATTGAACTTTACTGACAACCACTGATGTTATGTTTAAATGTCTACAACAATAAAAAAGGAAAGTGAAAAAAAACACAAATAATTCAACACTGGTAGTTTTAGTTTCACTTATCATGAACAAAAGTGGAAATTGTTCTAGTATTTTTACTATTAATTCAGGTGACGTTAAAAAAAAAGCAAATATCCTTGTGAAACATAATAAAAAATGAATTGGATTTTCAAAAACCTATTCTTGTGGATAAACAAATGTTAGAAAAACATTAAGAGCCACATCAAATATTAGCTGAGATGACTCCAAAAAGAAGCCCATTTTTTCCAACACCAACAGTCAAAATCCTCCAAAAAACGTACATATGCATTCATAAAACAAACGATCTATTGTTTTTCTATTGATGGAACAAATAGTTCTGTTGTTTTCCTGCCTCATTCTGTCTTTTCAGCGCAGCTTCACCTAAAATCTGAACATGAAATAAACAAAATACTCGACCTATCAAATAGAAAGGCAGGAAATGTCTAGAATATAAAAATAATAATAATAAGATTTACATTATTCGTATACGCTGAGTGAGCTAAAGGGACAATCAACCCAACGTATTTTAACCAGGAACTAAAAACTACAGAACTGACCCCAAACCCGCCTAAATTATGTCCATCCAACTAATCTTTGCCCTCAAAGTCAGAATGAAAACCGCCCTACTGAGCTAGGAACCGCCCAGTCTGCCAATGCTGCCTCTAACTTGCGAGTCTCTGGACTTGCCATTGAATGGGATATACCATTGCTACACAAGGACGAGGAGGACGAAACACTTAAACACGATCAATTATATACCAGTTCAGTGATTTGGGGTGTTTAAATAATGATGGGTGTAAAATTCATTTTAGACACTCAGGAACCCCTACAGAGTTGGGAGCCCAAGGCGATCGCCTACCCGTGCCTAGCGGTGAGTCCACCCCTGCTCTATGGGCTCAGACAACCAAAAAATCCACAGCCCCCATGCAGGTCGACCCCATACATACAGCATTCATGTGATTCAGACTTAAGGTTTTCCTTAAAGTTAGACAGAGAAAGTGAAGGGGCAACTTCCAAAGTTGTAGACAGTATCTTTTAAGGAATTTGGGCTTTTTTGAGTATTTTTTTTAGCTAAAAGCCCTCCAGGTGTATCTTGCTAATATTAACATGTCGATACATTTTCTGAGCTGACCTTCATCCTCTCAACAGATTTGCCCCCCGCAGACAGCTCAAATCCACCCCTAAGGACAGTTGTGACTGAGACTTTGGTTCAATGTTTTGAAAGAGGTTTCAGCTTGTACAAGAAAAACAGTCTTGAATTGGGGCTTGGGTGGTTTCAGTAGAGTTCTATATGTGGAAACGAGTTGAACGATGGGATGGTCTGAGTTTGTAAATGGGGGGAGAGCCTATGCTCTGTGTCCATATTTTATGCTGCCAAAGCCCTTGTCTAGTACCTTGTCCTTTCTACTGCATTTGATTTGTTGATAGAATCCAGATCAGAATGACTGTGGTTGAAATCCCTCATTATGAAAACACCAGCCCCCAGCGTACACTGAAGTCTATGGTAAACAAACGCAACCAATTGATTTGTTGCTGTTCTGGCATTGCCTTTGGGGGGGGGGGGGGGGCATAGCAAGGGCAGTTTATTAAATTCCCAAATTCTCAAGGTAAGTAGAAGGTCACATAGGCAAACTTGACAGTTCCATACTCTGGTCATGTGACTATTCTGTCGCTTGTTTGCACCATCCTTTTTTGATATGAATATAAATCCCACCCCCAATGACTGTGTCCAGTCCGACCTCATACATGAGAATCCTTCAATTCAGAAAAGGCTGTCCGGTAGCATTGGCCTCAGCAACCCCACTATCCCAAAAGGGAGTCAGCAGGTTCTGAAGATAGGTACATCCTTCTCTGTATTCATGACAATGGCATTTGTTTAAGCGTAGCTCATCCACTTCTCAGGGCAGGGACTGCACTTTACTGAGGATGATGGAGAAGAGCGGTGGTTTGTGTCCCCTTCTCCAGAGCCTTAAGTACTCTGTGTCTTCCTCGCTTTTGCTGCTTTGGAGACTTCCTTCTTACCTCCGTGGGGTGTCCACTCAGAGGCCTTTGTGTTGTAAATCCACCAGAAACTCCATAACGTAGGAATACTGTGAGTCATCGTTGTCTGTACTGAGGATAAAATGACATGGAGGGCCACATTAGGCCCCCGGGCCTTGAGTTTGACACGTGCACTAGACAGTGCTCTGAACCTTTTGTCTTCAATGATTTATGATCTTCACTGGTGTCCATGGATTACATGAAATCTTTCCACCTTTATCCACCTTTGTCATGGTAGGGAGAACACCTAGCACCTAGCACAAGGGTTATAATCACCATGTGGACTTCCAGCATGGGAGAAGGGAGTTTTGCTGCAGCCAGTCTCCACTGCAGTTTAGCACTCTTCTCCACCTGTTTTGTAGTTTGTGTTGCACTTTGTAGTTTTTGTAGTTTTGTGTTCAAGTGAAGCTGTAGGGCTGAACTGCCATTTTTTTCTTTCACATATGTCTTCTCCTTTATGTTAGTCTGAGGAGGTTAGTGTTCTGTCATTGATTTTCCCTTTCCTTTAATTTACATTTCAGATTTCAGTTGGGGGGGGGGGGTTGTTATTTTGGCCTTGGTTCACCCAGAAGCCTTTTGGCTTCACTTTTGAGTTATTCTTGTTTGGTATTTATAAAACTTGACTTTTATGTTATGCTCTTCTAGGTACACCTAGACATCAGCACAGATACCACAACCACTGATGTTTCAGCAGTTTGTGAGGTTGGCTGTTCGCCTTGCAGTGAAGAGAGCTGTGTTTTGATGGAAGCATCAGAGCCCACCATGTTTTCACAGAAACTGATCCATGATGTCCCAACAAGGAGGATCACCATGCATGGCATGCTGGACGACATGTTGAGCAACAAGCTGCCATGGACTCCATCCCCTGATAAGGATTTAAAATCTGGTGACAAGAATGTTGACAAACGATGAACCAAAGCTAGCAGATGAACTCATTAAACTCCTCAAACCCCTGAAAACCGTGGCAAACATGATGATCAGTGAAAAACTCCCACCACAGAGAGGACTCTTCATCTGAAACATCATCTTCGACTTCAGGGTAAGACGGGGACTTACAGACAATCAAACAGTGGGAAGCTACTGTAACTACCATGCTACACACAGATGGAACCAGCTATTTGACTTCCTCCCCCTAAACATATTTATATCATTTAATTTTCATTTAATTTTCCTGTTTGCTGCAAAGCTTTTGTATCTCTGTAAAGCCCTTTGAATTACATCCATGTTTGAATGGTCCTATACAAAGAAAACTGCCTTTCCTTGCCTTTTTACAACTCACTCTTTCAATCCTTTACATTATAACCGCCCGTCTTTTCAGTAGTTATTTGAAGAGAGTATTTTGTTGCACTTGTCCTTACAAATGCACTTCATAATCAAAGCTGAGTAAATCTAATACAGTTGGTCAAATGCACAAACTTGAGCAGAAAAAGAATTCCTTTATAACCTTCCAATGAGTCAGAAGTGTCTCAGAGGTCGTTTGAGCTGGCATCTGGCTAAAAGTGAACAGCTCAGATAATTCTTGCCCTTTTTAATTGCACCACTAATGTTAAGTTGGGAATGTGAGGGGCTGTAAGGGTGTAAACAGAACGTCCACTTATGGGTGATGGAAAGGGCGGCGGGGTTGATCGAAGTGGGACTTAAATTCTAAAAATCTAGTTGGATGACAATTTAAACCAAGACAACAACAACCAGCTTTTTAAGATTTTAGGCTGTTAAATACCCTCTGTTTGTTATGTTCACACTTTTGATTTTACCAATAACGCTGGCTTCTTTTAATTGTAACATACACACAAAATCTGTGTTAAAGCTTTTCAAAGTCTGCACTTTTCTTTTTTATGTAATAAAGCAAGGCACGCTGTTCCTGATGCGTTTGCAGGCAACAACAGAAACTTAAACAACAGCTGTCTGCACTCAAGAGGAACTCAATTAAAGCACAAACTGAGTGTCGGCTACAACTGATTCTGCTTTCATGAAGTACCGTATGTTGAACATATGGGGCTGAGTATCACACCAGCAGTCTGAGACCTTTTCTCCCTGCTCTCCTAATAAACATGATATTCCGGCCTTCCATCGTGGTGCTCACGGAAGCGATTAAGCACTTGACAGCGGCATCAATGCATCTCTGAGTGTACAAATGTACGCTCTCACGACTCAAGCATCTCAGCTCCTTCCTCTAAACTTGGCACGGAAGGCTAAACTTGTTGCAACTATTGTATAGTCCATTTTTATTGACTCATTCAGTCTTGCAGGAAGGAAGTTGGAAACTCAGTGGTTCCGCCAAACTAACATTTCTCTGAAAAAGAAAACAAGCTCAGATCCAATTTTCACTCTGAAAGGAAAACAGCTTGTGGCCCCTGATGCCCTGCTCCTTCTTGGAAAACCATTGGGTACAGACACCAAGAGAGGGAAGAAATGGTCAACAATGATTTGTGGCATTTGTCTACCCTTCACAGATACATTAGGTGAGGAGCTGCCATGAAAACCTGAGCTGATGCTGTTTGCATCAGTCTCAGTAAAATAAATGCTCCTTATCTAAAAAGAAATCCTAGTTTAATATGAACATGCTTTACCAGTTTTCAAAACAAAAAATAAGAAAACTAGATATTTTCTTTTAGCTGAGAATTGCTTGACAGGTACGAGTCAGGACCCCCCCTAGGGTTGGTGTGGGGGGATGCCCAGAACCCCTGGGTGGTGGTGGGGCGCTCGTCTGGGGCGGGGTCCCGCGTTGGGCCCTCCCGGTACGGTGGGGGGGCTGCTCTCCTGGTTGGGCTGGAGCTTGCACTCTCTGTCCTCTATGCCTCCCTGCTCTCTGGCTTTGGGGGGGCCCCCGTGGTGGTCCTGCTGGCCCTGGCCTGGGTGGCAGATGTGATGACCAGTAATTATCCAGTTGTTTGTATTTTTGAAGAGATATGTGACATATTTGAATTGGTATATTGGACCCACTTTTTCCAGCATAACATAAACCAGTCTTGTCTATTGTTCAAGTGTGCCGTTAGTTCTTCCATTTTATATATTTCTAATGTTAATTCCCACCATAGCGTTAAAGTTGGTACATAATGGGAAAGCCAATTTTTAGTCAAGCACTTTTTGCTTGCAACCAACAGGGCTCCCCATCAAGCATTTATCTTGTTTAGACCAATCCTGTAGCATACATCCAAAAATAAACAGTACTTAATTTCAAAAGAAATGTACATTTGAAAAATCTTTTGCAGTGTTTATGAACCCTCCAATCAATATGGTTTGATGAAGAGGCAGTCCCACATGATGTGAGCATGATGTGCTCTTTGGTTTCATTTTCTCCAACATAACGGAGGTTCCATGCGTATTGAGTCTTTTGAAGTGGTGTGATAAAGTCTGATCGGACTTTTCCATCCATATTCTCTCCATCTTTGTGAAGCGGTACATTTCCATTGTTGTTTCCATATTGATGTCCATTCGTCCCGTGTTATGTTCACGCCTCTTTCTCCCCACAATGCCTTCACATATACAGTCAGTGAGATTGCTTGCTTATCAAAAATGTATACAGAGCAGAAATATGTTTTCTAATAACATCACCTTTATATGCCTTTGTAATTATGTCAACCAGATCTCCTTTAGTTTCAACCTTTACTCCAATCTTTGTGTTTATATAATGCCTTATTTGTAGGTATCTATAAAAGTCTTGCTTTTCCAAACTGTATTTTTCTTTCAATGTTTCAAAACTGATTACCTTACCATCATAATCATGCTTCCAAATGTTGATAGCCCTTTGGTGGACCAATATTTAAAACGTGAATCAAATTTATTTGGGGCAAAATTAGAATCATAGGCATACCATTTGAATATTGAGAGGTCATTTTCTAGTTTTAATTCTTTAACTACGTTTTTCCATATAGAGAGTGTACACTTAACCCACGGATTGTGAATATTGTCAATATGTTTTTGGATATTTGAGTCCACCAGAACTGCTTGTATGGGAATAGTGATCAAATTTTCCTCCATGTCTTTCCATTTAGCGTTACAGTTCACCTCACACCAGTTAATCACCGTTTTCATTTGAGCTGCTCGAAAATAATCCTTTAGAGAAGGCAGGCCCCACCCTCCGTCATTTTTATGCAGTTGTAGCGTTTTAAGGCGAACTCTGGGTCTTTTACCTCCCCATATGACACGTGATATGATTTTATCCCATTAAGTGAAATTGGTTTTGAGATATTTATGAGTGAGTGTCTGGAAAAGATAGAGCAATCTTGGTGAAATATTCATTTTGATGGATTCAATTCTTGAATATAAAAGAAAGAAAAAGATCAAGAAGTTCCAACGTTTTACATCCTCCACTATCTTCTTATGTAGTGGGATGTAATTTCATCTTATAATTTATTCAGGTTTTTAGAATATGTTTACACCTAAATATTTTTATTTTGTCTGCCATCTCATTGGGTATTGCGCGCCAAATACGTGAGGGCTGTAGTTGTAAGCAAGTATTTGAGTTTTGTCCATATTAATTTTGTACCCAGATAATTTTCCAAAATGTTTGCACAGGTTCATCAGTTCAGGTAAAGATTTTGTAGGTTGTTCTAAATATATTAATATATCATCTGCGTATTTTTATGCGAGTTTGTGTTCCTTTCCTTGGATGTTTATTCCTTTAATGTCATTGTTTGTCTAATTGATTGTGGCTCTAAATATAAGGCAAATAAAAGGGAACCAGAGCGCAACCTTGTTTGTTTCCTCTCTGGATAATTGAAGCTGTTTGAGAGGTAACCATTAGCACAACTCTTGCCGTGATTGGCATACAGAGCCTTCACTGTTTCAGTAATTATGTTATGAAAACCAAATTTAGTCAATACTCTATACAGAAAGTCCCAATTACTGAATCAAATGCTTTCGGCGTCTATACTCATGAGCATGGCTTTATTTTTACATATTTGTATCTGGTCTATTATATGCAGGGTTCTGCGTATATTATCTTGTGTCTGCCGGTTTCTTATAAATCCAGTTGGTCGTTGCCCATCAGATTGGGTAAGAATTCCTCCATTATTTTCTCATCATAATTGAGCTAAACAGTCTGTAATCTATATTAAGGACGGAGATTGGTCTATATGAGCCACACTCAAATTTATTTTTACCTTCTTTGGGAATGGCAGAAATAATGGCATCGTTCCAACTTGGTGGTATTTGGGATTTCTTTAACACCCAGTTGAATGTCTGAAGCATTATAGGGATCAACTCGTCCTTAAATTCCTTGTACCACTCTGCGGTAAAGCCATCAGAGCCCGGTGATTTGTTGGTTTTTAGACGACTTATGGCTTTCCTAAGTTCCATTTCTGTGACCTCTGCTGTCATTCTCTCATTTGCTCTTCGTTCAGAGTTGGTAGGTTTATGGAGTTAAGAAAATGATCGAAAATCTCGTTCTCCGTCCCACCAGTTACTTTGGAGTATAAGTTTTTATAAAATGCTTCGCCTTATGCATTTCACTTAATTTGGTCATGATGTTTTCGGTTTCTGGATGTTTGATTTTACTTACAGTGCTGTCAGCGATTTTTCTTTTTAGTTTCCATGCTAAAATTTTTCATTGATTGAATCCACCTTCATAGTATTTCTGTTTCAGATACATTAATTTTTTCTTTGCTCTCTTGTGTATTCAGATTATTTATTTCGCTTCTAACTTCTTTTAATTGTTTGCAGTGTGCTTGTTAAGGTTCTTTTATGTTGCTTTCTAGATGTGTTAACTTCTTTTGTAATTCTTCAGCCTTTCTATTACGCATTTTCTTCCTATGGGAGGCGATTGAGATCATTTTCCCTCTTATGACAGCCTTTAATGTGTCCCATAAATTGGAAATGACACTTCTCCATTATCATTTATTTTAAGAAAATCGCTCATTTCTTTTGTTATTTCTTTTTTAATATTTGTGTCTTTAAGAAGGAGTGAATTTAATTTCCAAGAGAATAGTTTTGGACATGTGTTTAGATTAATGGTTAGATATAATGGTGCATAATTAAACCCAAATCTATTGACCCCATTTCGCATCCTTGGATTGTATCCTTATCTTTACCAAAAGTTAGGAAATAATCTATTCTGGTATAAATTGAGTGTGGAGCCGAGTAGTGGGAGTAGTCTCCTTGTGAGAAAAGTTCTCTCCGTATGTCTATCAAACCCACCTCCTCCATGAGTGTAGAGACTTTTTATATAAAGTATTTGGCTCTTGTATTCTCCCCACTAGAACTATCAAGTCCGGCCTCAGTCTGATGCAGGTCTCCACCACAAATCAATGAACCTCGGGTTTCTGTTACCATTATATTAATAATTTTTTAAAGAAACTCAAATTAAGCTTCCTGGTGGTGCATATACATTCATGAATGTAATTAGATTACCATCTATCATTCCCGGACTAAGAAACAAACCTACCTTCTTTATCGTAATCTCAAAAGACTTTCAAAAATTCACATTTTGGAGATTAAATTGCCACGCCTCGCCTACGGCCGGATTTGTATGAGGAGAAAAACATGTTTGTGAAGCCCTTTTCTTTAATTTTTCATGTTCCTCATCATTTAGATGAGTTTCTTGTAAGTACACCACTTGTGCTTGCTCTTTCTTCATCTTAGTCAAAACTCTGCTACGCTTAATAGGATTTGTGAGTCCATTGACATTAAAAGAAATAACTTTAATACCTTTCGTCACTCTGGAAAAAAATTGCACATTTCAAAATATATAGGTACCTTTTGACTGGTCAACTCCCTTAATGTACAGAACAGACAAGGAGCAGTAGTAACAAAAAAACAAAAAAAAGTAAAAATGTGATTCAAGGTTGAATTAGGTTTCTGTCAGACCCTCAACCGCGGATGTGATTCAAGTCCTACCAATAGGGGAAAACCCTTCCTCCTGGGATAAGGGCCCCTGATTATGTTTTTAATCCTCGTTTCTCCGTTGTCTCTCTTCTTGCATACATTCAGCTGTTAGGGGAAAAGTACTCACAGACTTTAACAGGAGGACTGTTCGTCCTCACTGATCCTCTGCAGAAGCGGGAGAACGCCTCCTAAAAGCTCGAAGCTTCTTGCGGATGATATCCTCTCGGTGCTCCTCTGTGTCACGTTGCTGCTGCTGCGTTCCCCATCATCTCCCAGGCTGTTCGGGACAGCTGCTCCGTCAGGAGTTTCCTTGGTGTAACTGCTCGCTGACCTGGAAGCCTCTGGTTCTCATGTCTGTGGCATACTCCTCCACTTGGTAAGTGAAACACAGTTCCATCCTGGTAAAGAAAACCCTCAGTTTGGCTGGAAACTTGGCGTCTGGAATCTGATGTTTTTGTTTTAAAGCGCTTTTTGCTAGAATAGTCCTTCGTTTCTATTAGAATGGCTGGGGCATAATCCTGGTCAAAATATATTTTCTTCCGTTCAGAAGAACAGTCTTTTTGCAGGCTTTGCGTAAAACCTCTTCTTTGGTTGTGAAGCTGGCAAACCGTATCAGAATCGAGCGGGGAGTTTCTGTTCCGCTCCTCTTTGCACCGAGGGCCCGATGTGATCTTTCAATGCCCAGAGTGGTGTCTTGAGAGAGATTTAAACAATCTTTGTGTTTTTTCCACAAATTCCTGCATGGAAGTCCTCTGCTCCTCAGAACATTGTAAGTCTTAAATTCTTTCTCCTGGCCGACTCTCCTGGTCCACAATTTTCTATCTTCCTGTTAGCCGACAATCTTTAGCATCTTTAACATTACATGCTCCGTTTTGTACCGGTCTTCCACTTTATCAATTCGGGTCTCGCTTCGGCTATTTTGTTATTGATACTTGCCAGATCCGACTTGAAGTCTTGGAATTCTCGGCGGAAATCGCGTATTTCCCCGAGTATTGTGGCTAGCGCTGAAGTGGACCTTTCTCGGGTTAGCCATAGCATTAGCTTCTTGTTGTTGTGTTGGTAAGCGTGCCAGCCACGTTTTTCTTCATTGTGCGTTCCTAATGACCCTTTCTGCTTTTCTTTTTCCCCATGTTCACCCGCTTACTTATTCATGCTATTTTCCAACCTTTTCTTAGAAGAATCTGATGTTTTTACGGGGTGAAAACGATAAAATAGAGAGAGCTACTGCGTTAAGCTGCCATTCGGTAGAGTGACGTCACCGGAACAATAGAAATGTTTTAGTCTAGATTTGAACATGAACACAGAAGAGGCCTGTCTTACGCCTTCGAGAGCTGTTCAGATTTTAGCTGCAGAATATTAAAGCGCTGATTCCCTTGTTTAGTTCTGACTCTGGGGAATCAACAGGAGTACGACTGAGGTCCTCAAATGCAGATGGTTCATATGGCACTAACATGTCCAGAGATGTGCTGGTGCTCGGCCATGGAGAGACTTGTACACAAGCAGAGCTGCTTTGAAGTCTATTCTTTGAGGTACGGGGAGCCAGTGCAGAGACCTGAGCACAGGACTAATGTGATCATACTTCCTGGTTCTGGTCAGGACTCGAGCAGCAGCATTCTGGATGTACTGAAGCTGTTTACAGCTGGATTTGGACAGGCGTTGAGCAGGCCGTTGATGATCTAACCTACTGGGTAAATGCATGGATAAGTATCTCCAGGTCGCTTTGAGATTATGTTTTGATTTTGGCAATGTTTTCCAGGTGTTAAAATGCGCTGATGTTACTGACTAGATATGGCTGTTAAAGTTCCAGGTCAGAGTCCATACCCCTAGATTTCTGGCTTGATTTGAGGGTTTAAGGAGCAGAGAATGAAGGTAGCTGCTGACACTTTCTCTCTGTTTCTGTGGGCAAAAATAATAACCGGTCTTGTTTGAATTTTAGCTGGAGAAGTTGTTCTGCATCCACGCACTGATCTGTTGGAAGCAGTGGCTGAGTGAATCCACCAGCCCATATTCACCTGTTGTCAGTGACACATAGATCTCAGTATCATCTGCATAGTTGTGATAAGATATGTTATTACTGCGTATTAACTGCCTAGTGGCAGCATGTAGGAGTTGAACAGAAGGGTCCCAGGATCGATCCTGGGGCACACCAAGTCAAGGCCATGTAGTCTGAGACACAACTCCAATTTCAACAAAATATTTCCTGTCTTCTGGAGTAAGACTTGAGCCAACTTGGGGGCAGATCCAGGAATGCCAACCCAGTCTTGGAGTCTGTGCATAAGGATCATGATCAGCAGTATCAGGCAGCCTCCGGAGTCTAGCAGGATTAGACAGAACTTTGCACCATCATCAGTGTTCAGGCGGATGTCGCTTGGTTACCTTGATAGAGCAGTTTCTGTGCTTATGATGGGGTCTAAACCTGACTGGAAAACTATCAAATGAATTGTTTAATAAGAAAATCAGTGAGCTGTTGGTAGACAACTTTTTCAAAGTCTTTTCTAAAATGGCAGATTAGAGATAGGTCTGTAATTATTCAGTACAGTGGGATCAAGACTGCTCTTTTTCAGGAGGGGTTTAATGACTGCAGTTTTTAAGGCCTCTGGAAATATTCCAGATTGAAGAGACATGTTAACTATTTGAGTAATTGTTGGCAACACACTGTTCAGGACAGACTTTAGAAATCTAGTGGGTAACACATCAAGGCAGCATGTAGAGAGCGAGCTCAGGCGGGTGATGGTCTCTTGGACACAGTTTGGTCGACAGGTATAAAGTGAGTCAACTTAGAGTGGTAGGTGGCCGTTGGATAGTTATATGTGTTGTGGAGTTGATAGCTTTTTTTAATGCCCTGAACCTTGTCATTAAAATACAGCAAACTTATTACATTTAGGTGTGCAAACCAGTTCTATTGGTAGCTGGGTTGGAGGGTTAGTTAATCTGTTTACTGTTGTGAACAGGACACGAGAGTTGCTGCTGCAACTTCCAATGATTTCAGAGAAGTACCTTTCCCTTGTTCTGCATAAGATCTGGTTGTAAGCGTACAACTCCCTTATACATTTCATAATGAACCTGGAGTTTTTTGACTTGACATTAGGTGAGGAGCTGCCATGAAAACCTGAGCTGTCTCAGTAAAATAAATGCTCCTTATCTAAAAAGAAATCCTAGTTTAATATGAACATGCTTTACCAGTTTTCAAAACAAAAAATAAGAAAACTAGATATTTTCTTTTAGCTGAGAATTGCTTGACAGGTACGAGTCAGGACCCCCCCTAGGGTTGGTGTGGGGGGATGCCCAGAACCCCTGGGTGGTGGTGGGGCGCTCGTCTGGGGCGGGGTCCCGCGTTGGGCCCTCCCGGTGCGGGTGGGGGCTGCTCTCCTGGTTGGGCTGGAGCTTGCTCTCTGTCCTCCATGCCTCCCTGCTCTCTGGCATTGGGGGGCCCCGTGGTGGTCCTGCTGGCCCTGGCCTGGGTGGCGGATGTGATCACCCAGGTGGCATTTGTTCTCTATCTGCTGCCGTGCGGGTGTTGGGGGTTATTGCTGCAGCTGTGGCGGGGGTCTTGGGGTGGGGTGGCTGGTATCTATTCCTTCTTTTCATTCACTCCATCCATTTTAGAAGAACATAAACACTCACCTGAGCACAGGTGTTAGCTCACCTTTGCACTAATACCTTGCGTGATTGAATGAAATGTTTCACACTAGTTTGAATGCATTAGTATGCTTGTGTGAACATTACTTGTATTGTGTGTACACATGTTGACAGGTGGCTTGTTTGGAGCCAACAGGCATGTATGAGTGTGTGAGTGGACAGGCCCCGCCTCATAAACATATATTACATCTGAACCTCACTGTAATGAGTATAACCATCCAGAAACTTGCTGCTCTGCTGCTTCCATGGTTTACCCCCTCCCCCCCCCCCCCCTCTCTAATATCCCTCTCTCTTCTTCCCTCCCTTCCTTTTCCGTCCGGTCCAACACAAAAGATTTTCAAACAGGGTTGAAATTAATAAAGTTTGGCCTCGACTACAAAAGGGGTTTATTCAGACATACCTCTGGTTTGTCTGAAGATTAATAACCCCTGTTGTTAAAGTATGTAAAAAAAATAAAAAGAACATTCTTCTTCTGAGTTGTGGAAATACTAAGAAATGACATTTTAATCATAATTTACTTTATATAAATGTCATCCATCCTCAGAAAAAAGCCACAAAAACATTTTTAAACACTACAAACACAATTTTCTAAAACTGTCATGGAAGGGCTTGAACCACGGACATGTGAACGGTGTCATTTCATTGGCTCTCCTCCTGTAGCAGACGAGCACTTCTCCACCCATCCTCAAAACTCTGCACATGGGTGCAGTTCCATCAAGAGGCTGAGGGAAATACGTTTTCAGTGAGTGAAAGCCTGAGCATCAAACTACAAGATGGAAGCGATTGATGAGATTGCCCATTTGATTTTCAAGAAACATTTTGTAGGATCCATTATGTGCTGTTGGTTTGGGTTTGGCAAAGAGGACGTTCAACAAAATCTGCAAGGTTTGTGCTAAAAACACATTTCCTCTTCTACAACACAAGGAATGTTTCAAACTGTGGAGCCAAATCTCCACCGACAGATGAAAACAATAAAACCAAGTCAACCACAAAACTGACATCTTTCCCTGCGAAACCAGCATTCATATTTAAGGTTTAGGTATTTTTCATTTGTTTTCTTTTTTGATTCCTTTTTCCTTAATCTATCAAAGACAAAAGTCAACTTTGACCTGCATGTTTTGAAACCTCCTTCTCAGAGTTTCTTTTTAATTTCTCTATCTTTAAGTTACAGGTTTCTAAGGTCTGTGTCTTTTTTATTTTTTTAAGCCTTCCATGTACTTTGCATGGTTTTGAAATGTGTTTTAGCAGACCCAAGTTGACTGGATGTTTTTACAGAGGTCACATCCAGTGGGCTGGCTCTGCTGTTTTCAGTTTAAAGACCTACTCCAATGAAAATTGTGTTTTTTTGGTGTTTTTAACAGGTTTTTGTGGCATGTTTCTCACAATGGAGAACATGTACAGTTTTTAAAATTGCATTTCCTTTAATTTTTTACGACGCTGAGCGGGTTGCTCCAAGTCAACAGTCCCACCCACAGCTCAGAGGTGAATTTCTAATGAACTTCTGCCGCTCTGCAGATACTATGTCCTAGAAAACAACACAGGTTTTTGATTTAAAAAAACGATTTGCGATATTAATGATCAATATTGCGATGACGATATAACATGCGAAACATAAATATAGTAAAACAACCAAAAACATCAATATGTCACTGCAACATTTTAATTTAAACAAGAGTCAACATAACTTAACTCACACTCCAAATGACCCTCGTCTACATAGGAAGCGAGCATCTAACATAAAAGGACTCCATCGATTTCATGACTATGAAAATTGTGGATTCACACTGAAGGCATCAAAACTGTGAATTAACACATGTGGAATTATATATACAACTGAAAATGTGTCATTTTGTAGGGTTTTCATAGTAACCACCTTTTAATTTGGTTACTTTTTTGTACACTCTTGGCATTCTCTTGATAATATATAGTAATATTATACTTTGTATCAGGATAATGTTAAAGAAATATGGATTTATAGGCAGAAGCCCCATCACCAAGCCCTTAAGGTAAATTAAATTGCAGGATGAAGGATGAACATAAATGTCTGCTTAAGACAAGCATTTTCATCTTGTCAACACTTAACATCTGTATTAAATGCTGCGGGGCGACTGAAATAAGCCAGGATGTAATTCCATTCAGAAAAAGCAGAGGATTACAGCTCTTTTGGCTTTGCGTTCTGCCTGAGCATACATCCCCCCAATCCTTCACAGAAAAACTATTTTATTCAAACAACCTGAACAGTAGAAATAAATCTCAGTGCACGACTCATTTCACCAGAGAGTTTGTCACTTGTCATAAAGAGAACCGTCTGTGTGGCTTTGCCGATTGAAGCCAGGCTCTGTCTCATTCACACACTCAGATGTGGCATCTGCTGCACAGAGCGCCGTAACCTTTATGTCCGGCGAGAGCAAACAGTCCACTTGGAAATAGCTGTTACAGCGCTTTGTGTTGGGCACAAATGTAACAACTGAATATGCGTACTTTTAAAAGCATGTGACATCTAACCCCGAAATCCAAGCTAATTAGTATAAGCGAGTCTAATGTGCAACACAGAGAGGAAAATGTAGGAATTTAAAGTGTGAGCAAGTAAACAGGTGGCCAAGCCGTTAAAAAAAGGATGAGTTGGCAAGTGTTCACACCAAAAGTGGCTTTGAAAGTGTGAATATCAGTGAGAGTAGTGTTGTTTTCTGTCACCACTAAAAAAAGATCAGCACACACATGAAAGCAATCTTGATGCATCACTAAAGAAATGGCCAGCTCCTCTCAGTGAGTCGTTCTCATCTGATGTTCCAGAAACGTTTAAATCCAGGATCTTCAGACGTTACGATCTAAAACATTCAACTGCATTCAATGCCAAGAGTAGAACCTACAGTCTCTTGCAACGTTTCTTACAAATGGAATAGATGTGATCTTGTGATTGATCCCAGCTTTGACCACAACATATCGCAAATTTATCGTTATTGCGATATCAGCCTGTGCAATACGCAAAAGATATAAATGGTTACCTTAAACGTGCTAAACAATCTTATGGCAGCTTGAAGTATGATACAAACCAAATGAATCCATTTATGCATTTGACCAATCGGATGGACTCCTCTACATCATTGACCAATCAGATGGAGCCCTTTATGTTAGATTTTTGTCTCCTATGTAGACGAGGGTCATTTGGAGTGTAATTTAAGTTACTGTTGACTCTTATTTAAATTAAACTGTTGCAGTGAAATGGAAAAATAGTTTTTTGGTTGTTCATGTATCGCATGTTATATCTTCATCACAATATTGATCACTAATATCGCAAATTGCAAGTTTTCTGTCTTAGCAGAGCTGGAAAGATCACAAAAGACAGTTCCCACCTGGCTCTAGACTGTTTGACCTGTTGCCCTCTGGGAAAGGCCTACAGGTCCATCAGAGCAACGACAAACCGCCTTAAAGTTTTTTCCCCAAACCATAACCATCCTGAACTCACACATGCACTGACACTGACAGCTCCACACACACACACACACACACACACACACACACACACACACACACACACACATGTCTCTCTCTCTCTTTCTCCTCTCTCTCATTACGTGCAATATATTACGTGCAATATATCTCTGCTATCATGGCCATAGCAGTGTAATACCTACCTCACTGTGGAAGTAAAACTTTTCAGCTACATATTTAATTGTACATTTTTGTACTTTTGTAAATTGTACATTTCTTTATGAAATTATTTTTCTTATGCATGTCTGCACTGAACAGTGATCAGCTCTAATTTCACTGTATGCGCGTGTGATGTGAATCTTACATGTGTATAGTGACAATAAAGGCATTCTATTCTATTGTTTTCTATTTTATTCCTTATATTGTGCAGCCCAGAATCGTGCAGCGGAATTTAGTTTTTTAAGAGTTTTAGGTTTGTTGTCAATTCATTGTGTAATTTCATAAAAAATGCATCTGTATAAATAAAAGTAGGGGTTGTACCAAGATGGATGTCAAGCATTACTACAAAAATCAGTTTTAAAGATAGCGCATACTGTAAATGAAAAAAAAGTCAAAGTTTCAAATGCTCCAAAAGTACTAAGGGTTAAAGTCAAAGGTCGTAACACACATGTAAGCCACTTTGTCTGGGCCTTCTGTTCACAAGTTATAGAAGGATGGGGGGATGACCAGCAGATTGGTGAGGCATCTGAGCAATGCTTATTTTGGATTGCTGCATTACGGTGAAGGGAGCTGAGTTATTCTCAGTCTCCAGTCAATCCTGCGCTCATCAAACTGAATGGAAGGGTTCAAAAGTACAAGCGGCAGAAACAAGCTTACTTTACAGGAGGGCTGGGGTCTCCCTTTAGAGATCGATCCAGAGCTCAGCCATCTGGCAGCGACCTGGAGAGTAAAACCACTACTCCTCCACGCAGAGAGGAGCCAGTTCAGGTGGTCTGGACATCTGCTGAGAATGCCACTCCTAGTGAGGTCTTACAGGCAGCTGGGAGGAAGCAGATCGCAGGAAAGTAGGAGAAATGACAAATCTTCGCTGCCTATGGAAGAGCGTGTGGACATCTGTTCTGAGAGGCTGAACCAGGACAAGCATTTGATCATGTTTAGATGGTTGAAGGGACTCAAAAGGATTTTTGAGAAAAGCAAACCTACGTGGTTAATGTTGCAAAAAAAGGAACTGCGAGCTAGAGAAAAATACCAAAAGGGTTGGCGGTGCATTTCAGTCTGATGTCAAAACACCCTGACACAGCAGCAGTGTGCGAGAAGCTGGAGGTGACCAAAGTGTGTTTAACCGCCGAACAGACAAAAGACATGGATGTGACAAAAGCATTCTGGGAACTATTTCGGATGGATGCGTGTTTGTGAAGGGACAGATGTTCATTTTATCTTTCCGCAGACTTTTGCAAGTGCGCATCAAACCCCTTCAATTAACGATTATAATTTTGCATCAACTTGAAAGGAAAACACCCATTTTCACAATTGGAAGTAAATCCAGCCCATATCCTGAGGAAGATCAAAGCAGCAAAGCGGTTGGCTTCTTCTGCTGAAACGTCTCAAGGTGCTGCCCTTTTTCTTTTGTCCGCAACAAACACACATCTGTGACTGCGCTAATTGGAGGCCGTGCCGCTTTTATGGAAATGATGGGAAAATGTAAGTATGTAATTAGAAGCAACATTGTGCACAGAACTACTTTTGTACCGTCTTGTTTGTTGAACTGTCACCCAAAATGAATTAATTTCAGTGAACAGTGGTTTCAGAAAAGCGTGCATTAACAAGCCGCGGCTCACAGTGTGGGACTCGCCCCTCAGTGACCCCTAATGAGCCAGCAGCCTGCTGCCAAAGGCAGCCCGAGCTGCCTCACTTGTAATGAGCTGCTGTTTTGCTACAGGCCCTTCAGATGAGCCATGGAGCTGTCATTCGCACCGCAGGACACGAGCGGCTCCAGCTCACCATGCAATTCTGTGTCGGTTTTAAGGACAATGCCTGCCGTCGGTGATGCCTCGCTGTTACAGTTTGACTCCAGCGTGCATGACTTGACATGTTTATTTCCCATGTTTCTCATGCTGTGAGAAAAGCAGTTTTTGGAAGAAAATAATTGAAGTTGAACACCGATACGCCTCTTTCATTGTGCTGCAGCGAGGTTTGTTTACTTTTTTGTTGGCATCCAACCAACAGTAAAGAACTGTACAATTGAGATTCTTTTAATTTAATTTAATCTGACAAGCCAAAGGATAAAAGTTCAGAAAATATTCCAACCTTTAAACAAGTTTCAGAGGCAGATTCTAATACATTTGGTGATTCTTTCACTTCAGAATAAAACTCCATTGATCGCCCATATGCCAGGGAAGTTGACTATAAAAACAGCAAATAAACACAAAAAATAAAATAAAAATGTTCTGCTTAATAAAAGTATAAACGTTGTTTTTGTGAAGCTGAAACCAAATGTCGCACATTTACAAAGCAGTTTCAGATAATTCAGACAATACAGTAAAAAATGAAGTTTGTTTTTCCCCTCTTGTTGCTTTTACCAGTTCGCAGAATGGGACAAAACTAATATGCATGCTGTCAGCCTGATTCAGTCCCATTTGATTTTCGATGTTTATCACCGCGCTCGGTCGGTGCAGGCAGGAGGCTGGAGCCTGATGCGCAGAAAGTTGGAACTCCACCGGGTCTCCGCCGGGCTGTGCGCGGCTGGATTAGAGCCGCTGGCCGGGACAGCTCATCAGTCTAACCACGTGGTCTCACTTTTTGAGTCCGAGCATCACTTCACACCCCCTTCCCCCAAACCCCCCCGCGACGCATGTCATCAGCACTCACCTCTGCGTCAGCCGCGTGCGTGCTCAGGGGGAAAGCTGCGCAGGGAGGCGCGTTTTCGTGCAGCTCTGGTCTGGTACTCTGTCTCCTCCGCTCACGGAGGCATCGGCTCGGGCGCTCCGCGTCTTCGCGCAGGAGACCTCCTTCTCCCCCTCCTCCCGCCTCGCGCTCCGGCTCGCCTTGTTCCTGTCGGCTCTCACTGACGGCAAACTTTTGGAAGGACGCGGAGCATTTCCATCCGCACGAGTCGCATCTGCTCGCTCGCGAAGGTAGCGCGGCTGTGCGCCACAGTCTCTCCTCTGCTCTGCTCCTCCCGGCAGCAGACGGGCAGGAGGGCGGTGCGATCGGGTTGGTGCGCTCCAGTGGTGCATGCGTGGCACGCCACGGAGCGCCACGGATTCACCTGTCATCACAAGTCAAGGCGCATCCCTGTTAGGGCAGATACTAGAGAGGGTTTGGAGGCTGTGACCCCCAACCCCGCAGACTTTTATATAGGAACCCTATCTTTGCTCCAGCCTACAAACCTCCACTTATTCGGGATGAACACTTTATTTTCGTTTCTGTTAGTACACTCTTAAAACATGTGGGTTATTTCTTAACCCAATTCTTGGGTCATTCATGTTGGAATATATTATTGGGTCACTTTTTGGAGCAATATAAATTTTGGGGAGATTAAATTGGTTTCATTTGAACCAAATTTATGTTTTTTTCATTCAGTTTATATAAACCAGAAAAAAGTTTGTCTATTTTGAGCTTGTAGTTGGATTAAAAACAACCAAACTTGGAATATTTCTATTGTGGAGTTTTTAGTGTCTAAGTCTCACAATCCATTCTGTCCAAACATGTATGTGCAAAATTACAGACCAATAAGAAGTTGGAGGGTTTTATCTTGCCAAGTCGTTCAAAGCCCTTTTGTATGTTGAAGGGGAGATAACAGGGAGTGAAACTCAACCAGCGTTCATTTTAACAGTGGCTTTGTTGAAGTGTTTTTGAGAGGCTCTGAATCACACGAGGAACATTTTGATTCCAGCTCTGAAACACATTCATTTGAGACGGAGAAGCTGTCAGTTGAATCCGAAAAATGTCAAAAATGTAGTAAATGGCTGATGTTATTCACACATATTTACGTATAACCAAACACAAAAACTGACGTAAATTCACATTACCCACATGTAATACGTGCAGCCAAGATGCACATTTTTTTTATTGCCTGCTCATATTTGAGTGCACCTATAAAGCTAAATGTTGATCTTGATTGTTGGTATTTAAAGTTAAAGTCCCATTAGCTGTGATGCAGTGGGGTGCAGACACAGCTGCGCTCAGGAACCATTTTGTGTATATCAAACCTGACCATAACCCTTTCTCAGGGTCAGTGCAGCTAAGAAATAAGTTCAGCACTTAGAAAATTACATGTAGTCACTTTCTTAAGTAAAAAAAAATAAAAAAAATGTTGACATGGCAAACCAAAGGAACCGCAAAAGAGAGACAAAGCAGATTTTTGATTTGATTTTGATTTGAAATGGTTTATTTCAAGCAATCAAATAGAAGTAGTACACAAAAGCAATATAATCATCAGTTATACATTCATACAGTAACTAATCAAACTTAGGATAATTAGACATAATTAATAAAAATATTGCTTGAAAGGGAGTGGAAGGAAGTGAACTTATATAATCCCACCCCGTTATACTATAACCATTTTATTACATGATTTATCAATATCCGGTTCCTAGGTTTTATCAGACAGAATTAAGAATCATAAGGTATCAATAAAGCACATGCCAAAGATGAATTACTTAAGTACTACGTCAAAAATAACTATTTTAGAAATCAACATGGCAAATGCAGCATCTGAAATATATGCAAATTATGTTACTTTTAAAAGTCATTCATATGCTTTAAAACATAATACTATACCAGTAAAATAGACACAACACTGTTTCAGGAATTTTCATTGCAAAATTTCATCAAGTATCAAAAGTTAAAGACATGTGCAAAGTTATGCTACATTAGGAAAGATTTTTGAATCAATTTATCAATTTTAGGAGCTAGTGAAGTAATATCATCAAAAGTCAATCAATTTAACAATTTTCAATAAGTGATTAATCATTTGTTTTACTTTTTTTAAATATTTTTTTGTATTTTTTTTTTTTTTATAATAAGG
Organism: Oryzias sinensis; assembly: GCA_037389245.1. NCBI lineage: Eukaryota > Metazoa > Chordata > Actinopteri > Beloniformes > Adrianichthyidae > Oryzias > Oryzias sinensis. The sequence goes on along the minus strand of CM074499.1, from coordinate 27,043,140 downwards.
TAATGCTGTAAGGGAAAAAAATAAAAAGGGTCCACAATCTGTCGATTGTCCAAGGTTGGCATTTCTTCTTTTACTGATAACAGCTGATCTTCTGGGTTTAAACAGTTAATAGTTCTCTTCGATGTTATGTCTGCAGACATTAGATTCAGGTCCATATCCTTCTTCAGCTGATATCAGCGGCGGTGAAAGTTGAGGTCAAGTTGTCTGCAGGTCAGAACTCTGCTGTTATTCAGGTGACGTCAGACTTATGGAGAAAGTGAGGAAACCAGGTGTCACATTCTAGAAATTATTTGGCTCTTTGATTTATTACTCCATGTTGTTTCAGACAACCGTAATCAAGCACTTCTCAAAGTCCTTCATGGTGTTCACAACCATAACCTTGGCCCGGTCCAATGGACCGAGTGGTTTGACGTAGATCCTGCAGCCTTTAATCCAAGTGTTCTCAATCTGCTTACGCTTCCTGAGAAGCCGTGCATGTTTGGAGATTTCAGCATTCCTTCTGGTCAGATGGTCGTTCAGATAAGCAGCCGAATCTTTCAGGTTCTTCCTTTGGTTCATCAAAGCTAGCTTGTGTTTGTGATTCACAAACCTGATGAGGATCGCTGGTTTATCCGTCTCCTTTCTCCTGGGGAGCAGGTGGCAGGTCTCGATGGTATTGAGATCCAGGGAAATCCCTTTAGATGTGAGAAATGAATGTATTTGCTGCTCCAAAGACACAGCACCGATCTCCGTATTAGCACTGCTAGCTACGCTAGCGCTAGCATTAGCAGTGCTAGCTCCAGCTGAATTCAGCTTCGCTCGAGGCTTGATTGGTACTCCAGTGAGAATGACATTATTCATCCTTACTTGCTGTTCCACATCGTCCAGTCTTTTCTCCAGAATCTCGACCCGGTTTTCTCCCTGCTCGTTTTGAGCCCGAAATCTTCGGAACTCTTCCATCATCTCCCAGAGTGGCGTTAGTTTATCCGACACTTGATCCATAAAACTTTTCAGCGTTTCTTGAATGATGTCAAGAGATTTTTTGAGCTCTTCATATTCCTAGGGTTTCTTCGGGGGCATGGTCAGCTCCCTTTTTGGAGAAAATCAACTTCTTAAGTAATTTGAAGATAGTATCCGCAGAGAGCCGCGACCACGCGTCTTGCCTTAACCCGGAACCGGAAAAAAAAAAAAAAAAAAGAAATGTCAGATGACCTGACAATGGACAATGAACAGAAAAGAAAGCAGCTGTGGAGGATTAACATGGACCTGAAGTGACTGCAGGAGACAACAGAACATGACCAAAAACACAAGACTAGAGTGCACAATCCTCACTCGCAGCGGCAAGCTTTAGGTGTTTAGTAGATGCTGGTCTTTTATGAGGTTCTGTTTGTGCCAAAAATATGTTTTTGTGTCCACTGTCTATGTCTACTGAACGAGTTCATTGAACATTGGTTCATGCCTTATGTTTAAAACTTTGCATTTGTCTTTGTTATTGTCGTTACCCCCTGTCGTTTCATTACCGCATCAGAAAAGTCCTTAGCAACCGTTGCTAGTGTCGTTAGCTACAACGTTTCCCCATGTCGTGTCGTTAGATCTTGTCGTTTTTCAAATTTTCCAAAGTCGTCAGACAAGTCCTTTGTACGGCCGGTACATTGTTTCTTGTACTACCGAGGAACGGAAAAAAAAAGTTTATCAAAGGTGGCGCTAGCGTTAACCATGACGAACACTTTTTGAAAATAAACTTTATTGATATTTACAGATGTTTTCATATCTGTTAATGTTTTTTTATGAGTCTGTTTTTCTGTTTTTCCTTTGTCCTATTTTAGCTTCTTTATGGGTTTAGTCATGTTTAAGTTTATTCATTTATTAAATGTTTAGGTTTCTGCCACCAAGTCTGGTCTCCTGCATTTTGGGTTGTACACCTTTAGGTCCTGACAGATCACAAAATATAAGCTTTAAAAAAGACTAAAATTACTAAAACAGATTTGGCTCCTAATTCAGTTACATTTAAGAAGTGTAAAAGGTAATATATGTTTTGTTCCACATCACAGAAAAATGAAGCAAAAAAAGGATTTTTCAGAATAAAAAAAAAAGAAATGAACATTTTCTTGATAGCTAACTCTTTCCAATTGTATACATCCTCTTTTTCTGTATTTTAACGTTTGTTTGTTTTTTTGTAAAAGCTTACCTTCAGAGATTTGAAGGCACTTCTATGTTACGTCAATGTCATTAATAATATTGTGGATTCTAAAATGCTTAGAAGTTACATTTTGCATCGATTGCATATGTGAAAAGCCTTTTTATTTTCTTGTAGGTGTAAACTTCAAATTACATAGTGCAGTGTTTTTCAACCAGTGTGCCACGGAAAATTACTAATTTCCACTGATCTAAAAACATTTATCATCACCATAATATCAGCTCATAATATAATAGACTCAGGTTTCACACTGAGTAGTTGGCCGTCAGCTTTGTTGAGCTCTTCAACATAAATGCACCGGGTCTCTCAGCATCTTCTCTGTCTTTCACAAGGAGGGCGAGAAAACTTTTGACAGTAGCTCCTCCCACACGCGGCGGTGGAATTGTCAGGTTTCTAAACACTCTTGGTACAAGGGTCGAGCAGCGAATTTGATGAGTTATATCAAAGGCAGAGGACGAAAA
>CM074499.1:26966106-27020579 GCA_037389245.1 Oryzias sinensis | reverse complement strand
TGGGAAATCACCTGTTGCAATAAATCCATGTTTTAAGCAGGACTCCTGGTGGCCTACTGTTGTTGTTTTTTTGTTCTTCCATCTGTTCTTCTGTCCCTGCACTAATCCCTTATCCATCAGCAAGGAAACGTTCCACACACATCTCTCGTGTAGCACGCCGCCAAACGACTTTTAGCGCTCAAGTGACTGAAATGTGATCAACAGATTCCTGAAGATTTTCAAAACCAACGTCTTTCAGAATAAAAGATCGTTCAAATGTAGTTATTTTTCCTACCCTGACCAAACTTTACAGCTCAAGTGATGTAGCTGAGAGAATCCATCCATCCATCCATCCATCCATCCATCATCCATCCATCCATCCATCCATCCATCCATCCATCCATCTTATTCCACTCATCCTGGAGCGGGTCACGGTCTAAAAAAAGATGTCCAGACTTCCATCTTATATATATATATATATATATATATATATCATGTGACCCAATTAATACTCACGTGGTGCTTTTGTAAATAATTATTGCTAGAATCGCTGTAGGACTAATGTTATTCCCTCTGCTATGTTACACATTATGTAAGATCTTAGTGTAGTGCACAAGTAATATGTTTGTGTGAATGCATAAAATACAAGGCAGCTCCCTTGGGCCACTGTCACACTGTGAGCATGCCACTGCCTTTAGACTGGCGGAAACAAACAAGACAACATATTTAAATGTATGCAGAATTGCTACTGTATTTGACAGTGTGGAAAGTCCAAAGGCAGAATTAGATTTTGGCAGCATTACAGTTCCTAAAAGCAGCAAGTTCCAGAAGATATTTATGTGAACTTTCCTCAATTACAAGCTAATCCTCTGCCTGCCTTTTCAGCTTGTGCTAGGTGTGGGCTTTTTGGAAAATTAAAAACTCTATAATAGGAAGTATGTGTTGTTCAAGTACACGTATGATATTTTAATAATGCCAATTTTTTACAATTTGTCTTTGACTATTTATTTTTTTGTTATGTGGCTATAAACTGAAGCCTTGGTAGTGGCATGCAGTTAGGGCAAGCAGGAAAAGCACCTTTGACAAATGCTGTGACACGAGTATCAAAACAAATCGTTCTAGTGATGATGGGCTATGGATGTGAAATGGGGCAATATCCATTTGTCTGTACTATGGGTATAAAATTCCAATTGCAGATGATGTCTCCATGCTTGTGTTACATTTCCCAGCAATTGGGCAATTCCCTTTCAATAGCCTTCCAACCGATGCGACTCGAGCAATTAAAAGTCACTATGAAGTACAAACCGGGCAAAACTGTTTGTTCATAAGAGTGAATCAGCTTTAGTATCGTAAAATGTTGCATATCGATGCTCAGCGGATATGAAAAGCCACTTTTCTTTGTGCCATAATTAGTTGATTTACGTTGAGCACTTCACTGCTGTACATTGTGGCTTATCAGCACATGGCTTCTTTTCCCGGCTTCAGAATCAGCTGGAATTACGTTCATTACGTAAACGGTTGAAGAGTTAGGGTAGTCGATAGAATGTCAACACTTAAGATCTGGTGTAAAATGGTTAGACATGAAGTAAACTTCAAGGTAAAAACTAAAGAGACAAGAAAACAATAAAGACGTGATTAGAAAGGCAAGGTCGACAGATGTAAGAAAAAGAAAATCAATCACGCAAAGGCAAACACAGAAAGATTTTTTCAAGTGTGTATTTAAATATAAAAAGTGATGATAATGCTGTATGTTGAGTGTAGTTACATGCAAGATATAATTTTTTAAATCATATCCCAGAACTTCAAGAATTACAGAATAGAGGTTAATGAAAGACAGCTGACCACACAGACGATCGTGCTGGAGTACATTGCACATGCAAGATCCATCAGACATTATTCACATAATCCCTTTTCCAGTGGAAAACCCCAGTGACCGTTTCCACAGAACTCTGATGGCACACTGGAATGATCTCATCTGGCCTTGGAGCATTTTTGAGGACGAGCATGTGAAGACTTTCATCTCTACACGCTTGAATGACTTATTGATGTAAGGCCTGATGGAAGAACAGTGTTGGCAATGGAATTCATCTCAAGCTTTTGGTTGAAACGCTGTAGTGCTTGATATGAGTTTCCGCCTTTCAACGTCTGCCTGCTCAAATTAAAAAGAGAAGAATGGAGACAGAATGGTACATTTCTTTGAAGATTATTATTTGTACAGTATTTTCTAGGGTTTCTTTTTAAATACGTTTAGATTTTTTATAATACCTATAAACTTCATGTCATCCACTCAATAAAAAAAAGACAAGAAAAAAACATGTTTTTTTTTATTACCTGTTTGTTGTGGTCATATCTTTGTCACGTCTCAACACTTTCTTTCATCTCTTATGCACGTCTTAATAACTCCAACATTCTACTCTGCCACTTCTACTTTCCCATACAAACAAAAGCTCTGATTCTAAATCGGCAAAGACACAATTCAGTTCTCGCTGATCTCCTCTGCATTTCCTGTGACAAAGTAGTTTTGCCTACTTGTCACCCGTCTGTTAGAGCTCAGTTTAAGTCTGGCTTTATATGCTGGGTGCTGGACAAGTGGCTCAGGCAGTAGAGCAGGTTGTCCAGTAACAAAGGGTTGGCGGTTCGATCCCTGCTCTCCCCAGGCAGCTATAGCGTCTCCAAGCGCAGCTCGTCTGCAGCTCACTGCTCCCCCAGGGGATGGGTCAACTGCGGAGAGCAATTTCCCCATTGTGGGATAAATAAAGTTACATTTAATCTATGCAAATAACAGTGTATGTTGTTTAATGTTTCTCACCTCAGATCATAAAATGTTAGAGATGTGCCGTTTGAGGCCCTCTGATCAACTGCTTTGAGCTTATGATCGGAAAGTCCGATCATAAGCTTGAAGCTTGAAGTAAATTTGGGAATTTTGAAGGTTTTTTTTTTTTTAAAAAACAACAAATATAAGCAATCCTACAGCAGCAAGTTTTTAATTGGATAAAACCATCGCCAGGGTAACCACAGAATGCGCTGGCAGCCTGAAAATGAACTGCCAGCGCCACAGTGTTTTTTCTCTAAAACAGTCCAAATACTATTCAGTGGTTCTAAATATTTCATCATGTAATGACAGAGGCAGCTAAACCAGACACAAAGAGCTTTCCAGGAAAGCTTATGGGAGCAACAAATATTAAAAACAAATATTGTTTTTAAATGAAAATATTTTAATCAACTAACCAAAAAACAACATCAACAAAAACAATCATGCATAAGCATCTTTATTTTCCTTCTCTCGTTTTTTTATTAGTTAAAATACAGTGTCTTTTTTTATTCAATATGGTTTTATGTGACAAAACCAACCAAATAACAAATATCAACACCAGTTTGATCCATAATAGTTTATTGAATTGTCAAAGAAAAGACAAGGACATGGTTTCTTTTTTTGTCTGCTCCTAATTAACAACTATTTAAATAAAGAAATACTTAGTAATGCAATTTTGATCTTAACTAAACTTAAATGCCACTTAAATGCCACAAGAGCATGCTAAAAACAAGAGAGTTAAAGTTTAAATGTATTCTTTGTGCCTTTTATAATGCTCTTCCTGATGCTGCAATCAATGCAATTAATGTAATTTCATTTATAAAAACAGGAGAACAGCTCGAGTTTATGTCCAATTACAAAGATTTAGCCAAAAAAGGAAAAATGAAAAGTATTCCAGCAGAAAACTTTCATCAATATCATTTTATGACAGCTGTATAATTGTTCTCATGAAATGGTTTAAACATACACATTTGGTCATTGTGCGAAATGTCTAGTAGTTTTTCAAACTGTTAAGCAAATGTGACCACTCCCCCCTAACGCAGGATAAAGCAGCAGCTACAGGTAAGATGACCCCCCCCCACCCTTCCATTGAGGTGTTCTCCCTACCATGACAAAGGTGGATAAAGGTGGAAAGATTTCATGTAATCCATGGACACCAGTGAAGATCACAAATCATTGAAGACAAAAGCTTCAGAGCACTGTCTAGTGGTCAATCTGGTTGGATAGTATAAGTTGAAATCAAATAATCAATTAAGTTAATTAATCGTTACACCTTTATTTATTATTTTAAAAAAAGAGATGTGTTTTAAACACATTTAATTTGCTAAGCACGTAGTTTGGTTTCCAAGCCTGAGGAAGGGTTTTAACCTCTTTTCACCAGCTTAATGGAGGAAAATAGATTCTGTGGGAATTTTTTGAAGCTCACGGTAACTCTGGCTAGGAAAGCAACTCTGGTCTTAGTGAGCAACTTTTACTCATAGGAAAAGTTGCTCTTTTCCTATGAGTAACTGTGAAGATCCTGCAGCCATAATAACCTCACTAACTCAGTGCCCTCCTGTTCCCCCTGTCTATTCAGTGGGATACAATTCAACCCAACCCCAGGGTTTCCGTGTGTAGGTGTGCTAAGAACAGCGTGGGACAGTTTGTTGCTCCACAGTGCAACCTGTGTCCTGCAAGAAGCCAAATAATGATTTTAACTGCCCATCCAAAAGATTGATCTTCCTAATGCTTCCCACCTTTCTTCCAACAGAAAGGTCCAGACTAATTTATGGCAAAGCTGACGATGGGCACACTGCCTCTCTGAATGAATGATCTGGCCCCTAGCAAAGTAGGTAATTTCCTCTTAATGTAGTGCTGTAAACATTTATCATCATGAAGAGCTGACAGCATATTGACACAGCGAAGACTGTCCAATGCTCTTTTTCATCTGTTGGATTTTTTTAATCTTTTAATCAGTAATGCAGCCATCAGTCATTACCAACCACACTCTTGTTTATTTTCCCACTTCATTCAACTATATGTGTTCAATTGGATAACACGAAAAAGAGACATTTTAATATAGAACTCAACTCTCAAAATCAGTACAAATTAAAAGACCAGCTTTAACAAATCAGGTCTGCAATGCTACTTTTTTCAAATTTATAGGACATTGTCATTTACATGTGCTGCAATTGTCCTGTTTATGCTCAAAATTAAGAGTAAAAATGATCCACAGACTTAACTCCAATATGTAATTACACGGCCAGAGGTAAACTAAAAGTCCCTCTTTGGGTTTTATACCAGTCTGAAATTGTCAGAACAACTTTAAAAAGGGCTTTATTATTTAAAAACTGCGAAAGCGGCCGTCTTCATGGAACAGGGGGGTTCAGGTTTAGAATCCAAAACATGTGTAACCGGAACACGTTGACACACAGCAGCACTCTTGGAGACCACCTCCATTTATTGCAGATTTGACAATTTTCCGAGACAGAAATCACAGTTAGCTGCTTGTCCTAGCACCTACATGAGGTTGACAGGCAGAAAGAGATCAAATAATTCTTATATGAAAATAATATGACAACAATATTATAGTTTTCTTATTCTTCCATAACAGAAATCAAATAATAACAGGTTTGGGCTTAATTGAGATCAAATGAGGATTCATATTGCTAACGTGACAGGACACCCACCGCTTCCACTGGACAGTGAAACAGAAAGGTGGAGGGAAAGCTAGCGCCAAACGTATAAAGGAAAAACCAGCGAAGAAGAAAAACTTAAGGAGGGACTACGAACCCAACAAGGAACACAGGGGGGAAAGAAACTTAGGGACAGGAGAGGGGGGCATCTTGAGAGGAGCACAATTATGCTCCTCTCAACCTTTGGAGTTCCCGTGAGGCTCGTGCAGTCCCGGAAAGTTGTGAAAATGGAATGTACCCTACATGTTCTCTACATGTGGTAAAATATTTGTACTGACCTTAACAAAGCTGCATGGACGCTTTGTGCACGGCCTACCCAAGTGCCTGTAGGATGCCAGTAGGGTGCCAAGAAAAGTTACGCTTTGGTTGTTTAATCACCGTCCATTTACCAGCCAGGATGCATGCAAGGCTACGCTGGGAGCATGCATCTTTCACTTGAACCGCAGTAACGGCTCCTTGCGCAGGGTTTGGGGGGTTGAATTTTTTTTTTTAAATCCTTTAAATCCTGCACCTCACCTATTTCACCCTCACCTGTTGCTAAATGATATTTTAATCAGGTTATCTACAATCTCAAGATTTCATGCAGATCACCAGCGTGCCCCATGCAGGTTTACCCATTTTTCACCCACATCCACCCAAAACGGCGGTTGTGACTAAAAGAGGAGCGCAGGTGAATGGTCAACTGGTTTAAATAAAGACCTGCCTGTGTCAAAAACCAAGGGTTTTGTACTTTATTCATTAACTGGAACACATCTGTTGAACTGGCACAATAGGCTCCGTGCACGAAAGTAAGGAGTTCTACTTCCGCCGCCTTGAGTGTGAGGCCGACCATTTCCGGTTTGCGACTTCTATAGCAGCGACACGGCAGATTTTGATTGCGAAAGATGGTATATTTCACCCGTTTTCTACAAGGTCTCCCGAAAATCGACGTGAACGAAATCTACAGGATTGTCGACCAGTGCGTGGTTACATGGGCAAAATATAGTGTCGAAAATACCGAAAAGGAAATGTGTCCCGTTGTAAACAAACCTTTGCTGTCACATTTATGCAGCAGCTCGGTAATATACGAGGCGATCTTCCAAACGTGCTTTTATTAATTTTATGAATATTATGAAGTGCCTGTTCGCTCATCATTTTATATTTAATCCTTGTGGTCAGTGCTTTTTTTGTGGAAGAAGAACAGAACTGAAGAACAACCCAGTGTTAGGAGAGGCTAACAACACTGGCTAACAACATCAGCCTTTATTTGTCGGGGCACAATTAGAAACACAATTCCATGTGTCGTGATTTTTTTGAACAGTTTCTAAGGACTGAGCGGCATTTCTGCTCTGAAAAGCTCACACACACTGTGTGCTCTGCTCTGTCCTCGCGAGTCCGGCAGCCGCTAACCCAGAGCGGCGGCTCGGCTCGCAGTCCGAATTTTCACACATAAAAAACAACAAAACGCACACGTAACAAAGCACCTTCCCCTCAAACACATTAATAAATCCAGCTGCTCTGCTCAGAGAGGTTCACTCAGTCCACTGGATCCGGAGCCTGAACGCAGAGCTCGGATGCCGGGTCCAGACGTCAGTGAGCACGCATCCCCCCGCATCTCCCTCGTGAGGGGTGAAAGAGACGGGAGAGCCAGCGGGGAGAGAGCGGAGCGGCGCTTTACGCGGGGCTTCCGCAGAGCCGCTGGTCGGTCCCGTATAGTTCACAAGCTTTCTGAACGGCGTGTTTACATGACGCATTTTCTTTCCGATCGCTGCAAATACGAAACACGACTCGTCTTGCTGGGGGTGAAGTCCTCCCGCCGTGTTCACCCTCATTCGGCTCTCACCGACACATCTACTGGAAAGCTTATATTAGTGCTGTTGTACTTTGACAAATTCGCACACGGGTACACAACAATGTTGTGATGTCTTTGTCACGCGTTGAAACACCAAGCGCCTCTCTTTTACCCGAAATCCGCTCCTATTTACTCAAAACTAGCAACTCAACAAAACTCCCCACAACAATAACACGACCAACAGGAAGTTGTCGGCCTCACACTCGAAACACGGAAGTTAACCGGAAGTTCTGTCGTGCACGTAGTCTATTGTATTCCAATTCATTTTGCATTTTTTCTTGCTAAACTTGCAATATGGACATTCAGGCAGAATACACAAAAACTGGGAGGAGTAGATTAGGTCGATTTAGCAATGGCAATAGGATTTATCAAATATGAAGCAGGAGTGGGGGCGCTGCACTGGGTCTGTATTTTGCACAACAAGATGAATTTTTGGAAAGGAAAACAGTTTGAACAGCAAATATTATTTAATTAGCTTTTATATTAAACCTCAGAGGTTACTCTGCTTATATAGCACCTTGAGATAATATTTTAAAGAGTAAAGGGGTTTTCCCATGCATTAAGCCACACATTGTTTTACCTTGAAAAACGTTATCCTCGTTACATTTCTCAAGTTTTATTTAAAAAAATCAATCATCTCCAAACTGTCGAGCAGACGTGTTTTCATTTCATTTCATTTATTTATTTTGAAATCCATATTAATTTTACACAATCACAGTTTAACTTTTATAAAAATACCTGAACATTTTAGATTGATGACATATTTTAACCTAGAATCATAGGACCTGGACATATTGTAGATCAAGGGGGAAGGGTCTTTTTTTGGGTAACTTAGCAATTTTACATTGGTTTGGATGTCCATAGAAGATGGGCTTAATCTTTACAGCTCTGGTCAGTTTTACCAATATCTTTTGCTTCTTTTGCTTGAGAAAACACATTTGCCTCTGAGTTTTAAAAACTGAAAAAAATATATACATAATCAGACTTGGTATTTGAAAAAAATACCAGCTGTTTGGGGTCAGGTGGTTGAATTTGTGTTTCTGCCAGCACAACCTGTCTTTTTTCACAAACACAGCTGCAGCTTCTTCAATGGTTCTTCAACTTACAATAGAATCTACACATCAATTAATCTGAAGTCCAATAGATTCCAAAATGCGAGTTTTGGATTTGTTCTTTTATGGCATTTAATCAAAAATGTTATGGTTAGCTGTTAAGCTTTTTAAATGTTGATTGTTTGACATCTCTTCGCTTTTATTTTTGTGTTTAAAATGATCTATTCTTCCCTTTGTCATCAATAAGTTTTTTTATTATTGTTTTTCTTTATTCCTTTCCCCCCCAGGTAGAAAGGCTTGAATCAAGCAAATCTGGCATTTACTTCAGACTTTAGTCGTACTCTCTGCTAGATTTTAACACTCACTTCTTTGTTGTTGTTTGAATCAGTTAAAGAGCTTTTAGAAGGAGGCATTGGTAATTATCAAGAAGTGTTTTTGTAAATCTGAATATTTTATATTACAACTCACTGTTTTCAGACAATCAGCCTATTTATCAAGCATGTTGTAGTCGGTGAGAAATGGACCCAAATGGCTCTTTAAGTGTAAAATGTTTCTGACCCAGAACGGCAAACGTGTCTTTCTTGAACTTATTATTTTTAAAGCACCATATCCATCATGAAAAAATTGAACGGAAAACATTAGAACTTACTTTAGCATATGAAAAAAAGGAAAACATTTTTCTGAACTTGGTAAACCATTCCAGCATGAGTAATATGTCAGAATTGTAGCAGCTCACATACTGACCTTATTAAAGGCTATAGTATTGATCATTCTGCATTTGCAGTGGTCCTTCACCATAACACCGCTCACCTTTCCAATCGGTTTCACTGCCTTTTTCTTTGTGCAATCGTGTTATGCTTTATTTCACTTCTTTTTTTTTACAGTGCATTGTGTTCTGCATCCTGAATGGCTGTAGACCATTGTCAATATATGTCCCATGTGCCATGTGTCCTGTTCAGCACCGAGTGCGTTCAGCTGGCAAAGATGATCTTTGGTTTCATTCTATAATGTTGGACTTATTTTTATACAAAGGTTTGAACTTTGAGAGTGTTTAAAAATGTGGAAAAAACATGAATGTAATAAGATCTGAGGCAAAAGTATATACAGTAAAGTGTGTGTTTTTTACTACCTAAAAAACATTATGGGAAAAAATAAATCAAGCTACTTTCTAGATTTTGACTATTGATGGTTAATTTAAGAAACATAAATGGCACAATTAATGAAAAACCTTTTTTGTTCAATTACTCCTGTTGCCACATGGTGAATAAATTATAATAAAATACAAAATAATGCAGAAATGTAGAATTATCCAGTTAGTTTGTATAGTACACAGTGAACACAAAGTCCTTACAGTGTTGCGTAGATGTTTTAAAAAAAACAAAAAAAGAGTTTTTAAACAACAAATTTACAATCTGAATGGAAATGTGCTTTCCTTGCTAGTAAACGTAACATATAGCTCAGTTTTTGCGCTTCTCTAAAAGTCTTCTTCAGAACACTCTCCTCTTGCTTTTAGGCCAGAAGTTCATCAAATCACTGCGAGGAGAGTCAAGTGGAGGTCTTCCGTCTCCCACTTGTTGACAAGTCTAAAACATATTAAATCCAGTCTCACCAAAAGATCAATACTCACTGAAAGAGCTGACAATTGTCCACCGGGGGAGGGAGTGTAGGCGTGCGTCTGCGTCACATAGTGGAAGACTATCCGCAGTGTTATAGATGCCTGTCTAAGACGGGGGTCAATCAATTGTTGTCCTGTCAATCACAATGAAAGTCAAATGAGCTTTAAACAAGGATGATGAGTCAGGGCTTTGTCAGGCGGGGAAATTCTACATTTCTACGGAAAGAAGCTATATAGTAGTAATGTGACAACAAACTTTGTTGTAAGAATAACTCATCTATCATTTAAAAAAAAGCAAGCAGGTTTTGTTGATAATTCCGTATAACACAGTTACACCATGTTAAAAACGTGTGGATCAAATTTGAGAGGGTGGACAAATGAGGTACTTTTCATGGTAATAATTTTGCATCTTAAACTTACATTGTTGTAAGGAAAAAACTGACCAAATCATTCAACGTATCATTATTGATTCTGTCTATATTTAATAGAAAAATGTTTTCATTAAAGGGCTTAAAAACATCTTTATCCCAAAAACTGGAATTTTCTGTCAACTATTTGATGTAGTAGGCTTTAAATGGTTAAATACACAAACTAAACTAACATGCTCGACAGACCAAAATTAAGAAGTCAAATTAAAAGGAATGAAACCTTTTTAAACTCATATGGGTAGAGACAAAGGGATCTAATAGGCCTTTCAATGTCAGACAATGTCATGAAGGAGATCTGCTGTTTTTCTAAACAAATATTTCATGAGGTGAGCTTAAATTAATGGCCAAAAAAGAGATGATTGAAGATCAAAAAAGGATCTGACCAAGACAGCAATTAACATAAATATATAAAAATGATACAAACCCAAACACCTAAACACAAAAATATGACTTCGATCCAGACGAGAAATGAAAAAAAGTGGCTGAATTATTTCAACAATACCATAACAAAACCCTAATATGACTTCTATTTTAGAACGATAGATAATCATGCATTGACATCAAGGACAGAGTCCAATTCTGCTTATAGACTACACTGCACAATACTGTATGTATGTCATTTAAACAACAGCATCTACATTTACAGACCTCGCTGGTTCCTAAAAGGACATCTTTTTCTGGCCAAGACAACAAGGTTTTACTTTGTCTCTTATTTTCTCTTGGGATGACATTGAATGTGAACTGACCTTTAATTTGAAAGAACCAAAGATTGAAATGAAAAACTTCACTGGAATCCTTTTTGTTTTCAGATTACACACAAAGCTTGTTCTGCAGCTAAATGTAACCAACATTCTATGCTCGGCTTTTAGCTCAGGATGTGAGAGGTCCTTGGAACTCTCCCTGCAGTGATTAGACTGATGATGACAGGAATGAGGAAAAGGTTATAGTGACAGTGATAATGAGGATAATGACGGAATAATAATGATTATGATAATGTGAAAGTTGACTCTGATATTAACCTTTAGACACGTTTTGTTTCCATGTTATACCTCACGAAAAACTCGTGTTAAGTTTACGTTGTCACTATGAAGTTTTTAAAAGTGGGTCGTGTTTTTTGTAATTCTACCCAAACAACACATCCTGAAAAATACATTTTTTAAATTACTATTATTTTGTTGTCATAAAATCAGCAGGAAGAAAATGTGCATTTGTGGCACTTTGTTCTAGAAAATAAATAAGTAAAATGCGTGATGAGGTGGTAAGTGTGCAGATGGATCCAGTTTTCTGAGTAAATCAGTGTTGTTTGAGTTTATGTTCTTTTCTTTTTTAAGGGGTTGTGTGAAGGGTTTTCTGAGCAGCCAGTGTCTTTCCAGCAGCAGCAGACAGCAGTTGTGGATCTCATTTAGGGAATCGAGGTGGAATTATGATGAGCAGCGGAGGCCCTGCGTCTGACAGCTCCTCAGCCAAATTAAATTTAAAGTTTCCTTGGGAGAATAGAGCTGGGTGTTGCACTGTTTGGTCTTCTCCACACAGCGTGTGTCTGTGCAAATTGAAAGCCAAAATAAAAACCTAAAGCTCAAAATTATATAAATATATTTCATAACTTTCTGTTTCATAAGTGATTATTGTTGTCATCTGTGTTCTGTTGACATGCCGGGAGTATGTTTTAGTCAGATGGGAAAAGCTAAATCTGCTTCAAACATTTCTTTTCCAGTAAGTGTACGGGTACATTTTTCTACAAAACATAAACTATAACGAAGAATCTTGCTTAAAGGAAAGCAATGGGTCTTGATCCTCATCCTGTGTTTCAGATACGTTTCATAAGTTTTGAAGTGAACATCACATGCATGTATGTATTCCCTCTCCTGTTGCCTCTCATTATTTGGCCAAACATGTTTCAAATCTGCAGCAGATATAGGGTAAACTGGCAATACTGTCTAGGTAGTTGTAGATCATGTTGCTCTTCATGTGTGTAGGTGGACGTAGATCACTCGTCTGACTGCCTTTGTGGTTACCCAGTTTAGAATGAAAAGCAACCAGGTTTGGTCTATGAGCAATAGTAATCCGGATAAAAATGCATAAAATAGATTAGCTTGTCCTATGATAAGCCCATCTAGGCACATAAGTCATCTGTATATTTACGTTTGACACATTCCTCCTTTTATCCTTTCTCCTAAATTGGGCTGCAAATGGTTAAACAAACTTTTCTAGTGTTGTAACATTGATGGTCCCCAATTTCAAAGCATTCTGCCTGCAAATTCCCCCACTGACAGCACCCTATGTCAGGAACTTGTAACTCGGGTGGGAAAATTACGCGTTAGTCTCCTCTTGCATCTCCTGAGTGATGACGTCACCACACTGCGTGCGTCGGTGCGTCACACGGTCATGTGACCCAGCACGTACAATCAGAACCCATTAAAAAAAGCTGTGGGAAGTTTGCCGGAAGTAGTATGTGGGGAAGTCTCGGTTGTTTTGCTCGAGGAGCCGACTACTGGTGCCGACTTGTCCAGGGACTAGTGCGCAATACGAAATTAAGACCACGGAACTGGTCAGGTGATTTTTGAATGTTGAGCTACAGCCCAGGACCCAAAACCAAAACTGAACTCTGGACAACTAGTCCGAAGCCACCATATCTATGAACTCCACCTGCTCTGGTCGGGCTGGTAGGAGGCTTCTTACAGCAACCCTCTTTTCTTTCCTTCAGTTCCCTTGCTACTCAGTTACACAGCCATTCATACATCCACTCACACAATCCCCCTCCTTCTTTGGATTACCCTCTGTTGGACACTTTGGCCTTTATAACGAACTATGAACTCTTGCGAGTGAACTGTTGAGTCGAGTCTTGAGGAACCACATTTTCTTGAACTCAAAAAGGGGATCATTTACAAATGTGAATCCTTTTTTCTTGTAAATAATTATTGTATGGCCATTCTATGTATGTGAATGTATTTGTTTATCTTGTTTTCCAATTATATGGTACCATCAATTGCAATTCAGTTTCAGTCTCTTCCTCCACTCCTAGAGTCGAACCAGAGGTCTTCTGATCTGGCCCTGTGTCTATTAAATACCCACTCTGTGTTTAAGTTACTGGTACAAACTGGTGGTGGAGGACCCAAAATCCAGGAAACCCAGCTTGGTGACAGGAAATAAAATATTTTATATACAAACTGAAACATGACAAAACTGTGGTGACAAAGTAGAAAAGAGCAGATGACCTGACACTGATGAACTGAAAACCAGACACTTTTATACAGTGAGGGTAACTAACTGAATGAGGACCAGCTGTGGATGAACAACCTGGATCTCGTGTGACAGACAGGGCAACTCAGAATATGACCAAAACAGCATAAAAACCAAACTAAGCAACAAAACCCTCACACCTTGTGTATTTTTTGTGCTTAACCAACATTTACACCAATGGGGAGTGGAGGAACTACTATGTTTTCGAGATATCATTGCCCTATTCACAGCTGATCAACTGGATCAGGTGTGTTCATCCAATTAGAAAATGCCAGAGCATGGTATGTTTGAAAGCAAAAAAATGCTGCCCTCGCTCCCAACCCCTGATGTAGATATAGAAATCCATCAAAAACCAAAACTTCAATGAACCGAGAATAGGAAGTACATAAAGAAATGCATCGAAACCCAGAGAGGGTGACAACAATCAACCCTCTCCTCTCTTTAATGCTGAATAATTTTAAGTGACAATACTTCTGGACGCACGCTCCACATCAGGTTAACTTACCAACAAGGATGCATTTAATGTGATAATATCAATGATTGAAAAAGTTGGATTTTGCATAGTTTTTTTGTGTGTTTTTTTGATTTCCAATGTTGCCCCTGAGAAGGTGCTGCCCCTGGGAAATTGCCCAAAATATACATGCATAAAAATTCCCCACTGGTGGTCATATAAATATTTGCAGAAATAACAGGGTTAAAGGGGTAAATCTTTTAACCCTTTAAGACCGGAGTTTTAGATCCAGTGTTTACATTATTTCAACTACCTATGTTTTCAACCATTTACGCAATTCCAGTAGATTTTGAAGCTAAGCGCTCAAATGCAACAGTGTACACTCAGTTTTTATGTAATTAACTTTAACCAACTGATTCTGACAAGGGTTGCTAGTAAAGCATGCTAGTATTTCAATCATAAATAAATCTTAATATATACTAGAATACGTCTGTTAGATATTTATTACACTGCTCCTTAATATTACCATTCTTTACCTAAAGAATAGGTTAATAATTAAGAGTTCACAACATCCTCTCCTTTTACTTCCAAAACAAGCCATCAGAATTGTACATAAATTCAGTTTTCTTGATTGTGTAAACACTTTATTTTTCAAACCAGGAATTTTAAACTGAACGACCTTGTTGATCTTCACACAGCACAACTTCTATAAAGAGTGGGAAAACATTAGCATTCGTTATTCAAAAACAGTTTTTGGAAAATGAAGGAGGCTACGAAATGAGGGGATGTAGGAAGTTTAAGATCAAATAAATAAGAAAAACAGAGGTTTCTGTTTGTCTGCGTGAGGGATTAAACTTTGGAGCGGGTTAAGTTCAAATATTCAAGAAAGAAAAGGTATAATGAAACTCTAATTTCACATTATGAGGACTAGAGGAGTTAAAGGCCAACGGGTTATTGAATAGATTTCAAATACGAGTGCTGCATTTTTGTTGACCTGCCTGGGACGTGTTATAATGTTGACTGTAAAGATGTAGAAGTGTTTTCTGATTACTATCAATAAGATATGCAATGTGTAGCAATGATTACTGCATTATTGTGATAACATGCTCTGATGATAATCAGTGAGTAATACATATCTGCTGCATAAAGCATCTATCATTTTAGGTTTACTGAAGTGATGTAAGTATATTTCTAAGGATCGATTTTGTTACTTGACAAAAAATCTTCACTTAATCTGATCAGAACCAAAATATGACATTTGTGCAAAATTAAAAAATGAAACAACTCAGCAGGGTCGGGATTTCACAAGTTTGCTCCTTCCCCCCCCCCCCCTCAAGCAAAAAAAAACAAACTGTACTTGACTTTAGTTACTAGTAATCACCATATTTCTATTTGTAGTGATTTCTATTTGTAACGCCGCAGTATATATATGCTGATTGTCCCTATTGTCACGGTGCCCCCGGCTGAGCCCTCGTCATCTCATCCACCTGTTGACAACAGCTGTGCCTCATCAGCGCCATCAGGATCCAGGCTCTTAAGGAGGACCAGGACCTGTACTCGACGCTAGTTCGTTGTACTCCTCGGTGCTTCACTGGCCGCCCATGCACAATCTCGCTCTTGTCTCGTTGCATTGACTAATACCTTGTCTGTCTGCCACTCAGGACTCTCGCCTTCATCAGGAACCTTCGGTCGCACTCACCTCTCGCTGCCTCTCGTCTTGACGTCTCGTTGGAAGATCCTCGGACCACGGTGTTCGCCCACAAGAACCTCCAACCAGCTCCTGTGGATTTCTCCCCTGTTAATTCTGCCTCCAGAATTAAAGAATCTTTGAACCTACCATTCTGTCTGCCGAGTATCCTTCCGGGTTCCAGCATCTGGGTCTGCTAAAGCCTGCTAGCCATGACACCTATGGGTTAAATAAAGCATCAGTTCAGAGAGAAAGTTCTCCTCTTATTGCTTGTTTTGTCCAGATGATGAAGCTAAAGTTTGTTTTAAAGAAGTCAGCGCTGTGATACAGAACATTTGAGATATGGAACCGGAACTTGTTTTTCAGGCATGCGGTTATCACTGTGCATTATCACTTCTTATACCATGGTCTGGGTGAACACTCGATTCTGATTGGCTTTTGGGTGTGCATTAAAGAGTGATCAGAATCGAGTTTTCACCAGGACTATGGTATATGTATTTTAATTAATGCATTTCATTATTTCTGTAATGAGTTTGCTATGTCTTAGTGGCACATTGGCATGAAGCTTCTATCCTCCAAGTCAGAATCTGTTGGAATTACATTTATCCCTTGTGCTTTCCTAGGCATTTTACCATTGGGAGTTGGGTCATCTAGACCCACTAGACAGTGCTCTGAACCTTTTTCTTCAATGATTTGTGATCTTCACTGGTGTCCATGGATTACATGAAATCTTTCCACCTTTATCCACCTTTGTCATGGTAGGGAGAACACGTCAATGGAAGGGGGGGGGGGGTCATCTAAGATAGCACAAGGGTTAATGTAACTCCCACAATAAAAGAGGGACCACTGTATTTCAACGATGAGAATCTGTGTAGTAAAAAATGTAGCAAAAGGTAAAAGTTTATTTTGGTTTCTATTATTGTTTCTTTATTATAACGATAATGCATCTGATTCCTCAGAGAAATGTGAGTTAATGAAATGTCACTGAAGATGAAAGATAAAGATGGTTTCTTTCAAACAATAGATTTCCATCTAGAAACATAACAAAAATGCAATAGCCAAGTCACACATGACTCAAGGTTTCATTTGCCAGCAGATTAATGAAAAGATATGAAGAAGTGAAAAGAGCAACTGGCAAAAACTCTGTGAAAAAGACCTGATGATAAAGTTCTGTTCCAAAAATTATTAAATGAAATGATGAGAGGAGAGATTATACAAGCATGAGATTACTTTCTAAAGTAAGGATTTTCTTATTGCATAAAAAGAATGAGAGATTGGTGATTTATAATTAAACACCTAGCGTATTTTCTGCATTATAGGCCACAATTAAAAGCCTAAATTACTTAAAGGCCCAATAAATCTATCTTTTTTTAAGTGTATAAAAATAATCATTTCTCACAAAAGGAAACCCCAAAGGGGCATTTTGACTGTTCATCTAAAAACCTGCGCTCTGAGGACCAGCCCCTCCCAATCTATGGAAATAAGCATGTTCTCACATTGTTACGTAGATGAAGAACAGCCCCTCCCAGGAAGAGTCGGCGCTTCCAGCACCACGCCCAGACTAACACACACACACACTTTCTCCATGGAGCTTACGATGATCGGCAAAAATGCTTTCCTTTCATCTGAACAAAAGCACATCCAGCCTTGCAAAAGTTGGGATGTATTTTGCAGACACGCTGCTGAGGCTGACTGATGTCATGAAATGGGCCACACCCACACAGAGCAAAAGCCGGGTGCCTCGAGTCGTGTTACTTCCTAAATCTCAGAAAAATAACTAATATGCATTCTGTACTGTGCCAAAGATAATATATGATCATAAACACGGATATTGTTTACTATAAAAGGCTTATGGTATAGGACCTATAAAAACACCAAAATGCGGCTTATAGTCCAGAGCGCCTCATACATATAGATTCATTCTGGTGGCTCACTGATGTCGAAGCGATTTTGAGAGGTACACGACACTCTGTCAAGAACGCTAGCCTTTTTTTTCTAGATGCTAGCAATGTTGTGCGTTAGTAGACTGGGAGTTAGAAAAGTCATAGTTACCCTCGTCTTAGCTGTATCTGTCTGTTTTCTTATGTGTTGTAAAAACAAGCTCAGGAGTTACAGGTATTGTAAATGTAGCTAACTCTGACGTAACTAACGTGTAGCGTATCACAAATAAGTTACTGTGAACACAGTTAATAAAGTCTGACTGACTGACAGACTTATCTCTGTTTGGTGTGCCTTATATACTATATGACATAAGTTCCAAAACACACCATTAATTGATGCACCTTGAAATCCGGTGCACTCTGTGAGTTTACAGTCTCTCAATGCTGCAGCATTTTATTTAGCAACATCCATCACTAGCTCAGGATGAAATAGAAGTGGTCCTGATGTGAGGATGCTGAGAGAATGGTCGTTAAAAAACGGCTGTGAGAGTTTCACGCCTTTTGATTTGCATTAAGAATACAGCAAACATGTGCTGGGCATTGATCTGCATGATGAGCCGTCAGCATGAGAGCCTGATGGCTTCTGGCTTCCTGCATCACAGTTTATCACAGCAAAAAAAAAAAAAGAAATCATTCCTAATGCTGGTCAAAATGTTAGTCATCAAATCAATGTTTAGTATCACAGGGAAACAAAATAGGTTTTGGTTAACTTTTTCCAAACCCTAACAACCGATTTCAAACAAACATGTTCAACAGTGTTAACAATGCCTAAATGCATGTGACCTTAGGTTAAAGCTGGCGTGTTTATTTGACTTTTCAAAGTTTCTCTAAGCGAATCTATGCATACATGCTTCAGAAAATGTTAGATGCAGTCCACCTTCCACCAAAATAAAAGGATTGTTGAAAACAGTGGCATCATAGGGACACATGCAGAACTGACTCCAAGAACAGCTCTTGTTATGCTTCAGGACTGTTGGAAAATGAAAAGCCACCAATGATTACATTTTCTCAGTTGACAGAAACAGCACAAAGCTTTTTTTGCTTTTAACTTTCAAATCAGGGGTTTCTTTAGAGATAAAAGCAGCATGACTGAACCAGAACCTATCAGGAGATCCAGATAAGATCCGGCTGGAGATAAGTCAGAGTGAGGTTTTTGTACAGAGCATAAAATGCAAGTACAATTTCTTTGAGCATAAATGCTGTTGAGTTCTACAGGAAAATGACATTTCAACAACATATATAGGAATATTTATATATATATACATTTATACGTATGTATATACATTTGTTTTTCATCACATCTAAATGTTGAATCTTCAGTAAAATGAATAAAACAGCAAGCCAGCTATTCAATATAAAGGAAAACTGTTTGATATGAATAGTCAGAAAAATCAAATGTCATGTTCCTGACAAAGCTTCATATTTGGCAGCTTTATAGCAACAGAGTTGTAGTAGTTGTGGTTAATATCACAATGGTTTTATTTAGATGTTTAGAGGCTGTAAAACCATCCACCACACACTTTCTTTTATCAGACAGACATGAACTTTTACACACTTCAGGTTAAACTTTCAAAGTTTAAACTGATGGCATCGAATATTTATATAAATTTGGCAAAATGAACCCAATCCGTACAGAATGGAGGAGAATGATTGACAAATAATAATAATACATTTTATATTTATGGCACCTTTCTGGACACTCGAGGTCACCTCAAAAATATGTAAAAGCATAATAATACAACAGTAAAACTCCACAAAATAAGTTAACAGCAGTTTAAATATTATGTGCTGAATTTATCATAAAAAAGGTGAGTTTTGAGATGTTTGCAAAACTGAGAGAGTGAGTCCATATTTTATAGATCAGAGGGGAGGGAGTTCCGGGGGGGGCTGCTGAATGGTCTGCCCCCCATGGTAGAGAGACGTGGTCGTGGAACAGCCAGTCGAAGGGAGGAAGAGGATCTGAGGGAGCGAGTGGGAGGAGCAACAGTCAGGAGCTCTGACAGATACGGAGGGACGAGGTTGTGGAGGGCTTGAAGGTTAAGATGAGGATTTTGTAAGTGATCCGTTGAGGTACTGGTAACCAATGGGGTTGGGTTATTAGTAGAACCAGCTGAAGCTTACGGAGGGTTTATGAGGACGTCCAGAAAGAAGGGAGTTACAGTAATGATAAGGGAGGTGATGAGAGACAAGGTCTATAGACAATCAGGACACAGAACACAATGCGCTGTTAAAAGACATAAAAAGGCAAAATTGCCCAAATAAAATCTAAGAGATTGTGAAAGTTGATCAGCCCTATAGTGAGGGACTACAATATGATACAAAGTATTTATTTATTTATTTAACATGACAGTGCACATTAAAAGCATGGCTGCAATGCGCCAGAATTAGCCCAAAGGCTATTTTTCATCTGTAGTCCCCTGTAGTCACACTTACACTGCATCTGTCTCTGAAGATCAATCTAGGTTCAATTGACACGCAGTTCCTGGGAAGATCTCGCAGCAGACCGTTCACAGTGGAAGGGCATTTTGACTAAACAGCTCAAGTTGGGTGAAAAGAACAGTATGCGTGCATCAGAAGACAAACGAGCTTGCAGAAAGGTTCAGAACACTGACAGCCGGGGAAACAGATTTTAAAATGCTGCTAAAATGCAGTGCACAAAGCTGTAAATAAAGTTTTGGTGGAGCATATCGAGTGCTTTATTACTTTTTGATACTTAGTTTCTAGATCAAGAACGGTTTGACATCTAACTGTGGTGGCTATGAGTCAAAACAGCAACTCCTCAGCTAAGAGACAACTGTTCTCCTTGCTTGCTTCCCACTAAAGTAATTATCACTGGTTAGCATTAAATTATCCACTAGTTTTAGTTTTCCATGTTTTGACCAGTGTTGCAATGCAGATGAGCAAAAACCCAACGCCTACTAAATATTGTGGGGATGTCATTGTTACAAGAAGTGTGGTATAATGTAAAATGGACGGTAGCATTTACCTTGGTGTGAAATAAACCACAAATGAAGTCTAAGTCACTTGCACTCGTATGGGGAGTTGACCCGTAAAGAGGCTGCACGTCTGCGGGTTGTCCGAGCCCATGGAGGGTCATAGACAGAAGCTGCTACACCTTAAGGGGAGTGCATGTGTGTCTTGCAGTTCCCTTGAGGCTACCTTGAGAGGCGTTATGAAAATGGAACATATGATTGTCGGATTGTCGTCTTGTGTGGTAAGTGTATCATAAAGTATCTGTGAGGATAATGTGAGTTACACACACTTGCATGACGTACAGGTGATGATGTCGTACAGTGTCCCTACACCGCACTCCCATCGTCAGTAAGGTGTGAGGAGTACTGGCTCCTTACTGACTGCGCACATGCTGCAAGTTTGGGGTCCGAAGGTGATGCATAAGCCTTTAAGATACCGTAGGATGTCCCCTGAAGGAATTATTACTGGAGTAAATATCACAGTCAAGGAGCACACACTTTTCACTTGAACAGCACTAACAGGCTCCTTACGCAGTGCACGGGTTTAAGAAAAATCTGTACGATGTGCCTGCATCTCACCTACTTCACCCATCCTTTCGTATTGTTTAAATGTTCACTGCGACCAATTGGCCACAGCATAGCCGTAGTAAAAAATGGGCATAAACATTTCAGCGCTTTGGGGTTACTGAGTGGTGTACAACCCTGATATTTTGTGGGCCACATGCAAACCCCGTACAGGTTTGCCCATCTTTCGCCTGCAGATAGGCCATAGCAGTTGTGACTAAGACTTTAGCTGCTTCCAAAACATTGTCGTGCGTAGATGGGCAGAAAGAGTGAAGGGGCAGTTCCTGTTGACTTAGCAGTAAATACTAATGATGAAGTTCTTTCTGTGTTTTCTCCTAACAATTTTATTAACCTCCCTTTTTTCTTTACAAAAGGCTTTCCATAGATGCTGTACATGTTAGCATTGTTTTCCGTGTTATCCTTGGGGGTTTATTTGTGACAAAGTAGTTTTCTACTTGTCACCGGTCTGTCATAACTCTTAGACACATAATGCATAATCACCAAATGTTTAAGACTTCTTTGATTTTTGTAATGTTTCTCACCTTCTCTTCCTGTTGCCCAAGGAACAAAATGGTGGCCAAGGCTTTTGCTTCCTGTTTAATAGTTGGGCACAGGAAGTGGAAAGAATTTGGATTTCTTTGTATATACATTTTGTTGTAATAATTTCAGTTTGTTTTGTTTATGTATGTCTTTATTTGCAGGACTTTAACTGTATTATTTACAAGACATTTCTATCTTTTGTTGTAATTATTTGAAATGTTTGTTTAAATGTGACTTCCTTCCTGGGCGTGGCCAGCCAATTAACTGGAGCCCATAAAAGAGAAGGAGCTCAGTGTGAAGGGAGTGTGAGCTGTGCAGCCAGAGTGTGAGACCAGAGAATAAACCCTGTTCCTGAACTTAAGAGTCATCTGCCTCCTATGTACACCAGGCCACTCTTGTCACATCACATTGTGACATTATTACCTGTCTGAATGAAGCAGAAGAAAGGAGGAGTGCCCTTCCAAAGATGAAATGTACTTTATTGTACTGTACTTTGCTTTAGTCTTGCACAATTACTATCACTATTATTGTCCAGTCATACACATATTAACATAGTTGTGCATGAATACCTTACATTACATAAATGTTATAATCCCCTGACAGTTATAGTCATTCATAAACATTGTTAAACTTCTACACACATATTAATATACTCATTAACAAATACTTCAACATAATACTCTAACATAAACACTACAATTTTTATTCACATATTATAAGAGTACATTTTGTTATTAATCTCAACATTTCAGGGGTAAACTTTCTTCCGAAGGGACTTAATCAGAGGAAAAAACAAGATGGACAACAACTGCCTTTTCCAAATATAGTGTGAAATAAATGAAGAAATAAATCATGATTAATAGGTACATTTCATTATGCTGTGTGTAAGAGTGGGTCTGTATATAAAGGTGTGGAACAGTTTGTAGTTTAACAAAGTGTGGTGCGGGTCCCTAAACATACTTCACAGGTCGCTTTTAGGTGTGCCTGTGTGTGAGAGTGTGGCCCTGCAACAGTAGCTGGGTTTACTTCAGCAGCTCCAAGCCCCAAAAGGGATTTAGGGGGTATAAAAAAGGCTTATTTAACAATATAATAGTATGCTTGCACAGGTATAATAGTATTTGTTTATTAGTACATTAATATGACTATTAGTATATGAATATGAAAGTATATTAGTATGAATGTTTGTAAATATATGAAAAGTAAGAGCATTATTGTATCAGTCTGTGAGAGTATATGTGTGAGAATATAAAAGTCTCAGTAAATGACTGTCATTTATGCAAGAGCACAGTAAAGTCTGTATATCAAAGTATAAAATAGCAGTCATGAAACCCCTCTCATAAGAAAGGAATAAAGAATAAAAGTTGATTGAATGATTGAGTGCTAACTCTTAGATATACAAATGAAAACATCAGTGCCATTTACCTCCAACAATGTGGAAAATGATGGCTGGGAGTCTGATGGCTAGTATTCATCCAAGCTGACAGCAATTAAGCATAAATGAACACGTTTCTCATTCAGAGCAAAGACAAAACATCAACCATCCAGTCCGATGACAGAGTTCCAAATTGGTCTGCTCTGTCCTCAGTTGAGATTTATAAGCCATTTGAGAGTCTTTACCACAGCCTATTAGTTTTCTCTGTAGTTTTTAAGTTTACAGTTACAAATGGTTTTGCAGCATATTAAGGAATCAACTAAACAAAATACTATTAATGAGCTTTTTTTAACTTCCTGTTTAGCACAAATGCTGTATTTTGTGTAGAGCCTCTTTCTGCTGAATTGCATTAGTGCAGCTGAAAACGTACTTGTTTTTTTTTTTTCAAACATCAGACTAACTTCCCCTTCTTTAAGACAGAGAGAGAGAGCACTGGTGATTAAAATACTTAATCAGATGCATAGAGTCCTGTTTTGTCCATTTTGATGGTCCATACTTTAACCCCTCTCTGAAAGCAAAAATAAAGCTTCATGTGAAGATATGGTAGAGAAATGCTGTAAATTTCTAAACTTCTGTCAGGTTGTACACTAGGGACATTTCACTGCTATGCGAGGATTAAAGCACCCCACGACTTTGTCAAGACAGGTCAGTAACACCATCCAACCACCCTTCAGCTGAAAGGAGGCAGAGCAAAGTGGCCTCTGTGGTGATGGATGGCTTCACTAGATAAATGACAGATGACAAGATAATGGTGTTTGTTTCATGTCTGGCTAAAAGAGTTAACGGGACAATTCTGCCACTCCAGTGACCTGCCTCGGACTGTTCATAGGTGAAAGTCATCAGTTACTTTGGCTGCCTCCATTATGGAATTTTCCTGTGTAAAAGAGTATTTCAATAAAGAAAGAATTTCGTCAAAAAGAAAAAAACCTTTATCTTTCATAGGGCTGTGGATTGATGCACCTATGGCCAGGCCAAGTGATTAGTACATCTGACTCTGCTCAATGGATGGGTAAGCAAATACTTTTGGTAATGTACGCCCTCCATCATAAGAAAGATTCTACAAGATGTTCAAATGCTAAAAGCTTGGTTTTCCTCAAAGTGGGTCTTTAATTTCCTTAATAATAATGTAAACAGAGGCTTTTAAACAATCCATTAATAATTTTCACATTTAAGAGGAGTCCAGTCTCATATATTCAGAGGAATTAAACCTGAAGAATTTCATAAGGCAACCAGTAAGCAAAACACTTCATACTCATCAAAATAAACATAAACAAAAACTAAAATATATGATAATAATAATTGGAAGACATTTATTGCAGAAAACAGACAAAAAGAAAAGACTAAATAAACTGTGTTGGTAGACAGAAGATATTTGAGGCTGGTAGGTTTATTAAGTTAGAATTAATACAAACTAAACAACTTAAACTTAAAACAATATTTTGTTCCTTAACCATGTATTGTAATAGTTTATTATTTAATTCACAGCAGAACAATTAAACAAGAAGAAAAATCACAAATTTAAAACCTCAGCATTGTTTTGCAAATCTCATCTACTGTGCATTTTTATAAATCATAGTAACAGAGGACATTTCTGTACAAATCAGACAAGTGTTGGATGCATGCAGTCCTCAGACTGCTGCTTCACTCTTTAGCAGCGCACTGGAAAACTCCAGAAACTCTTCATTGGAATAACCATCTATGTGTCTTAACACTGCTTTGAAAAGGAGATGCTGCACAGATACTGAATATCCCCGTCCTTTCCATACTTGTTGTAGGCATCACATGTATTTATCAAGTACATAAAAGTGTTTCTCAGTTTAACTATGACCTGGATTGTTGATTTTATGTCCTGAGTGGGATTTTTTGCATATTGTTGTGTAAATGATGATCTAAAATTGTATATCCTTGAGGTCTTCAGAACGCTTTCAGCTATTTAAACCATTCTGCTTTTTAACCCTTGCGAAATCCAATGGGGTCCAACTGACCCCCCCCCCCCCCCTTACAGTGACATGTTCCCCCCACCATGACAAAGGTGGATAAAGGTGGAGAGATTTCATGTAATCCATGGACACCAGTGAAGATCACAAATCATTGAAGAAAAAAGGTTCAGAGCACTGTCTAGTGGGTCTAGATGACCCAACTCCCAATGGTAAAGTGCCTAGGATAGCACAAGGGTTACAACATTACGAGATTTCTACTTTTACTTTGGCTTCTGCTAAACTTTTGTCTTTTTATTTATCAAGCTTTTTTTCCTTCTTTATAACATAATGGAAAAAAAGATCATGTTTGAACTTTTTAAAACATTGTGCCCTTTAGGGGCTCAGAAATATATTTTAGTCAGATTAAAGCAGTCAAATGTAACCATACAACACACATTCATCTCTTTAATCTGAACTCTGACTTTGAAAACAGCCTTGTGATTTTTTTTTTAATATTAGCCATTAATACTTAACATATGATTTTTTAAAGTGAATAAACTGATGAGGCATTCAAATGGATGTCCTTTTTTCCTATTTTAAAACCTGCCCTCATATAAGTGTTTCTTGTTGCTCGACTTGGACCTTAAATATTGTGCGTTATTCTTGGACAGATCTCTGTGCACGACTTTGCTTTTGGAGAAATGTTGCATCAGGAGATTTTTCAGAAGGAAATAGAAAGAGAGGGTGGATTAACCTTGTGGCTGTGTTCTAACCCCCCTGTGAGCCAGTGATCATCTTCATCAAACTGGTCGGGTGTTTTTAACTTTGACTAGTTTGTTTAAGCCCCCCAGCAGCCAAGACGACGAGACAGCGTCGCTTCAATTAGAGCTTATTGTAATCAGTCAGAGCAGTCCCTCTGGAGGTGCCACAGCATGCGCCTGAAGACAGCAGCTGTTTTGTGAGAGATTCATCCTGTTTTCCCGCTGACCACTCCTCAAAAGTGTCATATTATACATGATTAAGCTGACCAACAAGAAGTCAGACTTCCTATTTGTCCTGTAGTCCCTGCAGAGCTTGTCCTAGACCAGGAGTCTGCAACCTTTAATACTAAAAGAGTCATTAGTCTTTTTCTCACTGATCTAAACCATTAGGAGCCACAAAGTCTTAGTTCACCCTTTTTGAAATTTGATACTGCTTTGAATTCATATTGGTGTTATATCAATTCAATTTCGTTTATTGGCATGAATAATAACCGAAATATAAAGAGACATTTTTTTTCTAAATGTGAAATAGTTTTTTACTTTGGACAAACTTGTATGACTTGTTTTTCAATGAAAATACACCTCGTGTCACATGGTGTCATGCCACAGAAGCCATTGTACTCTTGTGAAAATGATGGCATTTTCTCTTGCTAGTTCTTAGGTCTACTTTGGTGGGCTGTCATCCTTTTCCCTACTTACCACTAATGTTAACCTGAACATGACTATTGGTTTATGATACAATAGAAATAGTATATGGCATATATAAAAATGGGATTTCTTAGCCACTTTCTTCTGTATTGCTTATAAACATTGTTGTACAGCATACAATATATGCTTTTAACTCATGAATTAAACAGAGCGATCAGAGAAGACCAAACTTTTGACTTAAGTTTTGATAGTTGAAATTTCTACATTGTGGAGGAATAGTAAACACAAATGATCTCTCAATCTATTGTAATGTTATTCTCACTATTCCAAGAACATCTCCGCCATAAATTTATAAACATAGCTAATATAAATGTAATCAGTGCTACTAAGTACTGTACTATTTTACTTCAGCCACAATGGAGGGGTAAAAGAGCCACATGTGGCTTCAGAGCGTCAGGTTGCAGAGCCCAGGGCCAGACAGATGTCACACTGGTTCTGCCCTTTCTGAATGTATCAAAAATTTTAAAGATGCAGATTGTTCTGTGAGATTGAATGGGAGATGGGATAAAGAGAAAGGGTTGAATTCTGTCTGGCTATAAGCCATCTCAATGAGGAATCACAGACCATGCTGAAACAGTGTTGTTAGGAGGAATGAGGCTTTGCTCTCTACAGACTGGAAGATTTTATAAAGACCTTTTATTTTACACCTGGTGGAGTGGGTTATTGTAAATCCAAGCTGGTAAAGTCCCATTCCAACCATTTTTTAATCTGTTGTAAAAGTGTTCCTAATTGTCTTTTAATTATGATTAGGCCAAAATAATAAATAAAAACTGTTGTTTTCTTGAACATAGTTTTTGTGGGTGACAGCAGTTCATTACAAATACCCTTCTAAGTTCTGGACAGGACTATTGTCATGAACAGGGGGGCAAAAAGTGGGTATGCAGTATATGCGTCGCACAGGGCGCCGGGCCACAGAGGGCACCAAACCATAGTTATGAAAATAACTTATAGTCTGAACTTTTTACTTTTCAAAGCTGTTTGTGCACATGTAAATGATATGATCAGTAACAGAAGCACATCATAACTGATTGGGCGCCTCCTTCACTCAGGTCTTGTTGCACAGATAGCGTGCTCCAGTGCGTCTCTGCGAGAACGCGCAAAAATAATCGGGGGCTCAAAACAAAAAAATGCAAGAGGGAGAAGGACAAGGATGTAGTGGGATTAAAAAAAGCTTCTTTAAATGGTTGACAGACAGCAGGTAAGTTACAGCAGTGTTTAAAAATAGGCTTTTAAACATTCAGGCTAGCTAAAGCTACTTGTAAAATGATCACAAGTGTCTTGCAACTGTACCAAGCAGGATTGTATCACTAATCATGCTTGTTTGTACTGATTTTGTTTCACACAGACATTAATAATTTCTTTAACTAGAGATGCCAATAAACTGAAAAAGTTTTTATCCTATGACTGTAACGGCACTAAATAATGATATAAGCTTCTATTTGAAGAAGTAGGCAAAAGTATGTGCGATGGTGGGTTAGGTGGTGCTTGTTTCTTTTTACATTGTTAAAAGTTTGGATAATTATTGTTTTTTGAGAGACTATTTAGTTTACAGTGTACTGCTTTTAATATCACTTTTGACTGTTTGATAACAACAAAGACATGTATTCTATTCGATCCCACCACTAATTGATATACAACAAAAATGTAATTTACAATAAAAAAAATTCTATTTGTACATATAGTTTAGTCACTGTATTGTTTAGACTCTTCCTAACACAAATATCATACAGCTGTGACAGATTGAGGACAGATGGAGGAAAGAAACAGGTTGGTCTTGTATTTAGTGGACGTTCAGGGTAAAATCAGTTCATACTAAGTTATTTTTAAATTGTATACTTAATTTGAAAATAAGTGCATTGGCAAAATGTCTAATTGATTTAAAACATGAAATAATTATTGCTTGGTCATATGACTTAGTGGAGAAGAACACAGACAAGAGATGAAGGAGACAGGCGAGAGGTTGGTGATGGCGTCTGATGAAAGAAAGCAGTGATGACTTAAGGTAGGAGTAATTAAACTATTGAAGCCACAAAAACTTAAATGCTCATCTTGTGTCGAATTTCTGCTGACCATCTGTTCACTGGGGCCTCTTGGAGAACTATGTGAAGGCATACATGACAAGTCAGCTGACGATGAGGAGGGAAAAGAACAGAGAGGTGCAAAGAGGGCTGGGGCAAGGCATTTCTCAGAAGATCCTTCTGAATGGCCTTCACCACACAAAATTGGGGACTCCTTGGTTGAAAATGGCCAACAAAAATTTCTGACGGGCCATACCCAAAATCAGGTAAGAATAAAAAGGTGTTTTTCCAAAACATACTGTTTTCATTTACTCCTGAATGGAGAGAAATCAGAACGAGACTGGTTACTCGGAAAGTACAAACAGGGTCTATTGTTTTGCTTTTTGGTGAAGCTAAAGTTACTGACATACAACTTGGGTATGATAAAGTGTCTTTCAAAAACCTTGAAGCACCATGAAACCAGTGGTTATCACATAAATCCATACCTGATTTGAAAGGTATTGGCACCCTGCAGATGGCTGGGGAAAACTATTGACAGTGAGTTGCAGAAAGCCATGCTGCTGAAAAGGCACACTGGAGAAGTGTATTGACTCAAGTGATTGACTACATACTTTTTCTTTCAGAAAGAACCTTGCCACTTAGGGGAAAGAATCGGCAAATCCTAAAGATTGAATGTTTTTGGGTATCCTTGAGCTCATAGCACGGTATGTTGTCACACTGGCAGAGCATCTTAGAAAGGCTGCCTCAAAAAAAGAAAAACAGGATATTTGTGCACTCAAAATGAATTTTTAGATTCAATAACAGGATCAAAGCATCGAAGTACTCTGCAGTGGAATTGGACTGCACTTCTGATATTTTGAAGCAAGAGCAGGCCTCAATTATCATTTGGTATATTCATCCAAATGAGAAAAATGAGGCCACTATTGCCAACTTTTTTGTAGGGTTCATTGCTGTGAAGGACACAACTAGGAAAGGGGTTCATAGATACACTGACCGGGTGCTGGATAGTCTTTGAGTTTGGATTTGGCCAATTGTTGTTGGGGGTAAAGTTATAAAAATGGATCCAATATGAGGGGAATAAACAAGGGTGTCCAAGCATTAATACAACAGAGGAGTCCAGAGGCTCTGTTCATCCATTGCTGTAGCCACAGCCTGAGCCTTTTGTTTTGTGACGCAGCCTCAACCAATAGAGTGTCGAACATTTTTTGGTACTCTTCAAAGATTGGACACTGAAGCCTCTGAGTGACACCAGGTGGGATGCAAAGCTAGAGTCTGTCAAAGTTGGGTGGGATTCTGGATGTGCTAAAAAAAAGCTTCAAGAAGTGGCAGGAGACAGTAAAATAGTTTCAGAGGCAAAATCCCTTTGTGAAGAGATTGTGAGTATGGAGTTCCTTGTGTGCCTTTTAGTTTGGTATGACTTATTGTCAGAGGTCAACTTTGTAAGCAATGCATTACAAGCAGTGGATGTCTCAATGGACAACACCATTAGATTAATTGATTCTCTGAAAGAGTATAGAGAAGATGGCTTTCAGAAGTCACTTGACATTGCACACGGGAAAGCCATTGAAATGAATGCTTCTCCAGAGTTCAATGAGAAATGATTTAGGAAGCAAAATAAATTCCATGATTGCAATTCCAGCCCTTCCCATCGTGAACAAGACCCTGAAATCACTTTAGGTGCACGGTTTTCAATGTCATTGTTGACACAGTCTTACAGGAGTTGTCTGACAGGTTCTCCAATCTTGGGCTTGTGTTAGAGAAATTTACATTCATAGATCACATGACACAAGCTGAGCTAGAAGAATCCATTACCACATATGCCCTGACGACCAGTGATGTTTCAAGAGATATAATTCAAGAAATGTACCCAGCAAGTCATCTACTTAAGGCAGGGGTGTCAAACATACGGCCCGCTGGCCGTATCCAGCCCGCCAGGTGGTTAAGTCCGGCCCACACATGAAGAGTAAAAATCATAGGGATGGTTAAAAAAGAAAGCAAGTTTCTAGTCCATTCCTGTGGCGAGTTATGACTTTTTAAAGAAATAACCGAAATGCGCAATTCCGCCACTAGGGGGAGCAAAGGAAAGGCAAAACAGTTGAAACAGCATATCTCTGCACGTGCCAAAAGCGAAACATAACAGCTCTGTGTCTGGGCAAAATGCACTTTGGTTCCCTATGAGCCTTACCGCTGTAATCTCTGCTATAAGGATGATCAGTAGCAACACCTTAATGACCAAAATGTTGTCAAAAAGTGAAGTGGAGTGAAGAGATTTCCAGGAAAAATCGACAGGTTCATGTTCACGAAGCTGAATGCAAAACCCCCATGCTTGTCATGCCTTCAACAGGTTGCAGTGTTATTTTGACGGTGTGGCACCGTCAGATGACGAGGGGGACACCCACCGTGTTTTATTGTTTGTGTATTTATGTGTTTTATGTTTTAAAATTACTACCTGTGGTGCCACCTGGACAATAATTGAGAGCAACGCCCAACAGGCGTGGCTTAGCGTTCAAAAGGGAGCACCACTGGTAGTGAAAGGAGGAGCGACGGAGGTGATGCGTGCTGGTGCGGCCCTGTGAGAAATACATGTCTCTGAAATAAAGACCGAACCTCCTCACCTTGGCTCCTCTGCATCCTTTCTCGGCGGGACCCCGCCACAGTTATATCTAACATTCAGCACCACTAAGAGGCTTACCATAAAGAAAAGTTTCTGGATTGCTTTAGTGTCAGATGTAAATTATTCAGTCTGTATAAAATTTAATAGACCAACTTTTTTTTAATTGAAATTAATTTTCTTCGAGATCCATTGGCCCCAAGTGATTAGGCTACTATGTTGGTTGAGGCATTTTTTTCAAATTGAGTAAAAAAAACTAAAACAAAGCTGTTATTTTGCTTTTATGTTATGGTCCGGCCCACTTGAGATCAGACGGGCTGAATGTGGCCCCCGGACCCTAACTTAAGGGTTACAAGGCTCTTGAGAAGTTCATTCATTCATTCATTCATTACCTAAGCTGTTTTGACCCTTTCAGGGTCACGGGGTTGCCGGAGCCTATCCCGGACACTTGTGAGCGAAGGCAGGGGACATACTTAACAGGTCGCCAATCTGTTACAGGGCCACAATCACACACCCATGTACACTCACATTCACACCTACTCTTGAGAAGTTGAAATTCCTCATACATGAAAATCTTGAGGTGGTATTCCCAAATAAAATAACCCAGATGCCATTGAAGTGCAAACTTTCAGCTTTTATTCCATGGGTTGAACAAAAAGATTGCATAAAAAAGCTTTTTTTAAAACACAATCCCTTCATTTCATGGGCTGGTAAGTGATTGGACAATTGACTTCCATGCTATTCCATGGGCAGGTGTGGGCAATTCCCTTGTTATGTCATTATGAGTGAAGCAGATAAAAGGCCTGGAGTTGTTTAGAGGACTCGTGCTGCATTTGGAAGATTATGCTGTGAACAGACAACATGCGGTCAAAGGAGCTCTCCATGCAGGTGAAAGGAGCCAGCATTAAGCTGAGAAAACAGAAAAAAAACATGCTGGAAATTGCTACAGTATTAGGAGAGGCAACATAAACATCTGGTGCATCCTGGGAAAGAAAGAAAGCTCTAGTGAACTCAGCAACACAAAAAGACCTGGACGTCCACGGAAGACAACAGTGGTGGATGACCGCATGTTGTCACTAAAATTTACTGTGGTAATGTACAGAAACTAAATTAGAATGTGTCTCTGTCCAAATATTTATGGTCCTGACTGTACATGGATTTAGTCGGCAACAAATGGATGCATAAGAATGGAGCGGAGAAGGGAGCCTGTGGCCCGCCCTTGGTATTTTTTGTGTCACAAAGAATCTCTTTTTCAAACAGTATTTTTCTCGTGTGTTCCTGATTCACAAAAAATATGTATAGAAATACTCAGAAATGCCACTTTGTGCTTGATTTTCTTTACATTTGTCCTCCATCATCAAAAAATGCCCCAAAACATGTTAAAAACACAGTTTTCACCAGAGTGGGTCTTGAAGCCTCAACTTGCCAGGTAATTTTTATTCGTGGGTTTACCAAAAATAGTTCTTTTGGAAAACACAAAAAAAAACCTGACAGCTAAAATGAGCTCATCAAACTTCAGTATCTATTTGCCCCCCGGTGCACTGAGCTATTCCATCATATTTCCTCATCGATTCTCTTGCGTAAAACATAACTACTGCAGGTATCTCCCTGGGCGGTAATTGCTCATGGCTAGTTATATTTCTTATAAATTCTTTTGAAACATTTTTCAATTCCAAACACAGATTTATTAAATCTAAAACCTTTGTTTGGTATCCCTAATAAATGTCCTTCATCTGTGTTCAACTGCAGAGCGAATAAACTGCAGATATGTTAAAAATATGTGCATCACTAAACGCTGCTTTTAACTTTGCTTTTTGCTCCACGGGAGAGGCTCCGCGGTTTCCAGCTTAAACTCCACTGTGTCATCATCACAGAAACGTTGCCCTCCAGCAATGTGAGCAGGGCACAACCTTGAAATACAAATAAGAAGTCTTCAAAACATAGCTCCCTTTGTGTGTACACTTGTGGGTCCACAGCTGCTACGTACCCTTCAAGAAGCACCTTGAGTTTTCAACCTTCAAAGTGAAGTGAGATCAGTTTGGACGGAATGAGGATACAGAATGTTAAGGTCGTGGGAAGGGTTGTTAAGTGTTTTGTCAAAAAGTCCTCCTGCGTCTGAACTTTCCTAATGTCTACATGAACAGCTGACTTCTGCAGCTGTATGATTCAAAATAGCCTCAAAATGATGAGAAGGGAAATAGAAATAAGGCTAAAATATATCCTGAATGTGGATAGATCGTAAATATTCATGATAAAAACATGTTTTATCCAACATCTATAGGTAAATGTAAATAACAGAACAGTTTATCTACAACAGTATACTCCTACCTTTTTCAGGCCACAGACCAATTTTATTTCAGACAAATCCCTGATCCCTAACTAAATAGCTTTTGTATTTAATGTGAGACTATCTACTACGATTTACGACTATTTATGAACCCACTGAGTTCTGATGATGAAAACGTTGATGCTTTATTGAAACAAATACATTTTTCACAAAAACTGTTCAAATGCAATGCATTAAGGTCTATATTTGCCAACCTAGTGAGGATCGATGCACACTATCTTTTTGCTGAGACTTCTGAGAAATTTCTAGGGCACTTGATTTAGGAACTAAAGATTGTGTAAAATTCAAGATTCAATGAAACAAAGTTGTTAATTTGTAGCCAACAGTCCACGACTCAGAGGCAAAATATATTTTTTGTGATCATTTCTTTTAATTCCAGTAATTATATTAAACTATTTTCAATATGTCTATACAGTAATAAATATAATTCTTTGTTTTGATTTTATAATGTTAAAAAGTTGACATATTCTTAGTATTTTCAAAAAGGTCAAAATATATATGGACAGGATTCAGAGATGCTACAGTCACACCAAAAACTCTATGAAGTGACTGACATCACACAGATGATCCAGATTTATGACTATGAAGACATACAGAAAACTTTCACAGTCTACTCCTAAAGAAACATTGAATTTCATTTAAACATTTCATTTTTATCAAAGTTGTACATGTTAATTTTTGGTTATTGTCTTATAAACTAAGAAAACAATTTTTGCCTATTTTTGACTTTTTAAGTAACAGCAAAATTATACTAAAGAGTATATTCTACCCACTTAAAAAATAATTTTCACTGAGAAATGTAAAAAAAAAAACGCCTTTTAAAGATTCGGTGCCATGCAGCCGCTGGACGTCCTCTTTTGTCCTGGTGACCAGTTCCAGACTCCTGGCATCGCCCATTCACGTCCTCCACAGTGTCAAAATCAGAAGCTTGTTGGCTTGTAGGTTTGAAAATAGAAAAGGTAAAAGGCCGCTTCACCACCGTTCGCCTCAGCCGAGCCAGGAGACGTGGATCCCTGCCGAGCCCAAGTGGCAGTGATGGTTTTGATGACTTTCTGATGCCTAACAGACATGACCTTCACAGATAATCCAGGCTGTAATTGTGAGGAAAACAAAATAGATTCTACTCAATAAATATTCTTGCAAGAGCTGTATTTGCAAAGATGTGTTAAAACTACACAATGGAAAATATTTAATCTTGTTTATGCTCAAGATGCATATGAAAATATCTTTTGACAAACGTTTTTAAGAAAATGAGTTTGTCTTGGAGAGAGCGTTTCAGTATTTACTTGTCTTTGGATTGTCAGCAGAGGATGAGGCAGGCTAAACCATCTTTAACCTCTTCAGACCAGCATCAACATGCGTGAACATCACATTTTGGGTTTTATTACCACAGTAGTTCATTCTGCTTAACTGGGGCCCTGTGAGTGTAGAGGGTTATCTCAAACATTAGCCCGAGCCTTAAGCGGTTAATGACAGTATGTTTAACTCAACTAAAGGGGAACAACTCCTTACTTTTCAATGATAAGATTATATGTGATCTTATGCCAACAGTTTTTTTGGCACATTAGGACCACAGAAATAAGATATTTAGAGTTAGTAGGGGCTTTTCTTACTAAATATGGGAAAATATGTTTTTATTGTTGTCTAAAAGTCACTTGCAACGTTCTATATATTATGTGTAAAACACCAAGTACTTACCGATAAAGATTGATGATGTAAATATTAGTCCACCGCTGCGTCTCCTTGCTAAAGCGGCCAACGTTAGCATGGAGGGACCGGCCGGCGGACTGGCATAAACCGTTGGCGTGGACAAAAACAAAAGGAGAAAAAACAACTTCATTTGGTCCTGCCTCTTTTCTCCATATGTGGTTTATCTGAGTTAGGCGGAGTTAACTTGAGGCAATGTGACGGCGCTGGTGAACTGACAATTTAGGCTTCAAGTAGGGGACTGTAGATGCTGTGTCCAGTAAGCTATGTTTCCATGTTGCAAACATAGCTCTTCAAGTCTTTAGAGCAGGGGGGTCAAACTCATTTTCACTGAGGGCCACATCAGCATAAAGCTGTCCTCAAAGGGCCAGATAACTTATACATGTAACTAGATGTAATGAAAAATAAATGTAACTACTCCTGAATGTTAAATCACTAATTGTTTATTTTTTATAACTCCTTAAAGTGACAATTAAGTTGCACAAACAAAATATCTTTGCTTGTTACTTTAGCATAAATCCTTTTAAATTTGATTCTGTCAGGTTAGATTATAGTGACAGTGTTTAAGTCTTAATGTATAGTTGTCCAATCTGATATTTCAAGTCCAATTCCCCCAAGATATGAATAAATACACCAATTTTTATTTTTATTCTAAGAAATTAAAAACTTTTATGCTCTCGCGGGCCACATAAAATGAAATAGCGGGCCACGTTTGGCCCGCGGGCCTTGAGTTTGACACATGCTTTAGAGTCTCACATGTGGCTACTTTGTTATTTGCAATTTTTTAAGCTTTGCAGGCTCTGCTTGTGAGGTGAACTTGCAGATGTGTTCAGCCCTTTAGAAGATTGACAGCTGTCTCAAATGTTTTCCACTTGTGAATAATCTTTTTTCACTGAAGAATGAATGAATGGTTTACTAATGGCCTTGGAGTCGTCAGAGATTGATGCGCAGTGGCATTTGCTTCTTTAGGATGTGTGCCAGTCTCCTTTTGTCTTTGTCATCATGCTAACATGTATCTAATTTGTTCCGGTCGAGAACAGGCTACAAAAAAGGTTGGCTTCTGTAAAAGTGAGGAGAATTACCAGATGATGGTCATGTAATGTAGTTGTTTTATTTAATTTAATTAAAGTATTTCAAAGATGTAGCATTCTCTATTTTTTTAAAAATCTGTATTTTTGAATAGTTTCTTTTATAACATCATATTGTATTGTTGTATTATCTTGGTACTGAGACCTGGGATAGTGATTCTTCCTTTTTAATTATTCCAATGTCTTTGTACGTAAAAACTTTTCTTAAAAAAGGTTTTACTCTTTATTTATATATAAATGGCTGTAAATGCTGTTCCAAACTGAGGAAAGATGGCCTGAAAAAAAATGCCAACACCTGATACATCAGTTAACATGGCTCAGGGCTGGGCTCTGTTCCAGAGCTGTCTGAACCACTAATGTCTTAGGGTGTCCCCCACCACACACTCACATACTCACACACGCACATAAAATTCATCACAACCCAGTTACAAAACAGAAATATGTTGCAATGTGGATTTAAAAAAGAGGGAAAAAAGAAAATATAATTGATTTTTGGAACTCTGTAGCTTCATAGAAAAATGTGCAATACCCCTGAAAATGCAAATATCTGCTTTAAGCTGCATGTGGTGGCTGAATTACGTAGCTGATTGCTGAATATAACATGTATGTAACTAAAATATTGAAGTAATGCAAAACTATATCTGAAAAGTTTGTTGAAATTACAAATGAGTTGTAGTTTAGAAATATCTATATGAATATTCAGTTGTAATTGTAAGAATGAGTGCAGAAGCTGCTAAAGTGTCTCCAGTGTGTCCGTGAGGCAGAGGCTGCAGCTGCTGCTCATCAACAGGACATATACAGTGCTAACTGTGCTAATTTACCCATCTAGCCCCAAAAAAAAGGATGCGGTCTCTAAACCCTAAGTCTGACCATGAAAGTCTTTGGGTTGTATACATTTTAGAAGTAGAGAAGACTTTAGCATACAGTCTAGGTGAAATTGATCGGATACCCTGCTGAGTTAAGAATCCCATATAAAGAAATAGTTCAGTGGGAAATTATACTTCAAACTTTCTTTAAAACTATTTTACTATCAAAATCATTGGAAACTTGCAGACCCTTTGGGTTATATTTTGTGCTAGTTTCATGTCTCTGGAGTCAAATTTGTCCTCAAAATCGCAAGGTAAAAACAAAATTTGGAATGAAGAAAAGTCCGATTAAATCCATTGGCCTTTCGACTGCAGCAACTCTTCAACCGGTCACGCAATAAACATAAATCACCTGATACAGTCGCTGAGAAAAGCGGCTTCATTGATGTGAAAAGCTGCTTTTCTCTGCAACAGAATCACCTGATTTAGGTTGATCACATAAACGCTATGTACGTAGTCTTTGCGTAAATGTACAACGAGTTAGGTAAGGTTTGTCTCAGATTCGAGCCACACCACTTTGAGAGTGTGATCTTATAAAAGTAAGCGGCATATACGTACGTTTTGCTGATAGTAGTAGTGACTCTATGACAAATGGTGTAGAAGTTATGGCAGTTTATTGGGAAAAAAATCCCTTCTCTACTCTCCAATGCCATCACCGTGCCAGCTCCTGAACATTTTACTCCACTGACTTTGATTATAAAAAATAAAATGATGTGAAAATTTCATCAAATTTAAACTGTGATTGCACAAAATAAACAAAAAGGTACAAGTTCAAGCGCCCAATAAAGACTGATGTTTTGTAGGGGTCAAAGTTTTTGGTTGAATTTAGCAGATTTGAAGGTCCCACCAACCCCACGACAGACTGGCGACCTGTCCAGGGTGTCCCCTGCCTTCGCCCATAAGTGGCCAGGATCGGCTCCGGCAGCCCCGTGACCCTGAAAGAAGATGAATTAATGAAGGTTCCACCATTCATTTTTAACAGAGTTTAAAAAAAAAACAGTTTTAGTTAAATAGTTGAAAAAGTTGAAAAGATACATGGTGGAAATTTTTGAGCATAAATATCTCGGAAGAGCTGAATATGTTGATAGTTGAATGGGTTAAATTAGTACAGGGGTTCGTATGGACATCCAAAAAGTGCTTCATACAATTTACACAGTCATTATATTATTACAGTTTTAAAAATGTGCTGGAAAATTTTAATCTGAGATAAATAAGGTATTTCTCGTTTTGGTAACAGCAGCTTCTCTTAAACAGATTTTAAACAGTGGGGGTTGCAGATATTTGCCACATGGCCTCATTTTGGGAAAGGAACTTTTTGATGATGATGGCAGGTTGTCATGAAAGATGAATCAAAGTCAGGTTTGTCATACCACAAAAGTACCTTAATGATCTGTCATCCTGTAACGCTGTGACCTGACTCTGTCTCAGGGCTCCTTGTAAACTGTCACAACACGTAATCTTTTCATTAGTGTGCTGGAACATGACTGATCCTTTTTTGTCCTGTGGATGTTAACACAAAAACAAGCTGCCTGAAAAGGAGAGTTTATCCCTTTAAGGCTTTGCAGATACCATGTTGTGTATACTCTTCTTTTGTTTTATTATTTGTACTCAATTTCTTTTTGAATGCTCTACAATATAGCAAGTACCGGTAGCCTATACTCTACTGGTCTAAAGTAGCAGAACGCCTAACGGAAAAAAAATGTATAAAATATGTAACAAAAAACCCCACTACATACTATTTTAAAATATTTGTAATAACATGATACATACGGTAAATGTGAAGCATTGTTTCAGCAAAGATCAGTTGCTCCCCCCTTCATAAAGACCTGGCCCTGGCCCTCACTTTAACTTTACATTCCGTTTTCTTACTGCTTCAGTCCAAACGCTTTTCTTCTTAGCGTTCCAATCAATCGATGTGTGTTTCCTTTCCTTTAACCCCTTGACATCTGAATTTATCTGAAAAAAAGGGCACACATGTTTTTTGTTTTTTTTTGCATTTTAGTAGATGCTAAATAATCCATAAGAACCCAGACCCATTATTTCTAAAAAATAAAATGTACCACAAGCCAAGCGGACCACAGAATACATTTCTGATATTTTTCTGGGTTCTTATGGGTTAAAATGAGATTTTTAATCTGACTAACTAACATGAAATGAGATAATTGTTGGTATGATGCATATTTAAGACAGGCCCCGGAGCCACAGCGGCTGACAGCAGCAGGAGGAGGCTGTCAACCAAACCTAAGAATTTAGGGTACAAGGACACAAGGACACAGGTCCTGGCACATGTGGCTTGGGTTGCCGACCACTGCTATGGACTAAATAAAATGGAATGGTACTTCATTCTATTTTTTATTTGATTTTCATGTTAAAAATATCTAATTTTTCCATTTCATTAGAAAATATTTGGTCATATTAACTTATTTGGGGACTTTATGACTACTGTGTCAATAATATATGGTTCAATGGTGGTGTCACATAGGTGAAGTTGTGCAGCTTAAAAAGACAACAGATTTAACAATATAAATTGTTTTTAAGTTGAAGATACAAACATAAACTGTAATTATTGACCAATATCAAACTTGTTTGTGGTTTAAAAAAGCTTGGGGACCAGACTCCCAGATGACTTCAACCATTGACAAAATATATTTATCAAAAACATTTATTGATTAAAGTAAATAACTTAAAAAATGGTGCCCACAGTTTAAGTCATTATGTTTTTTGAGTCGCAAACAAAATCCCTTTAATGGAACTGAATAAAAACAGAAATTGCATGACTGTTATATATCTACTAAACTTAAATATTTTTTGTCAGGAGATGTATATGCCTGAAAATGGAAATTTAAAAAAAAGAATTCAATCAAAATCATTAAATATTTTAAATACATGAATCCAGTCAGCTCTTTTCTTTCATTGTACAGGACTCTTTGGCTGAAGAGACCAGTCTTTATATCCAGTAGTCTTTGTGCTACACTGTAAAAAGGCTTTAGTTGAAGCCCTGAGTCTTGCCTTCATGCTTGCCACTCTAGCCACGGCTGCTGGGCTTTCCTTTCCAACTAAAAGTCTACAGACAAGAACAGCTGGGTGAAGTTGTCCAAATGGAATGGCACAGACATGAGCAGAAACTCAGCATTGTTGGAAAATGCATACAGAGAAATACTTCTTCAATGGAATGAAAGGGCTGACAATGGCATCAATAGAGTTTCCTAAATCCTTTTTAAATCTTCTATTTAGTAAGTTTGGGTTGACATGCTTTTTAATTATTTAACACCAGAGATGTTGCTTAATTCTTTAACACCTTGAATAACACAGTCTTTGTTCTATCATAACTCTTTGACCATAAACTGCTGATTCTGATGTGATTATGATTGCATCACATCACTAAGCTAAAGTTTAGTAAAGTTTAAAGTTTTGTAAAGAAAAGGCTCTCATTAAGAGTTCCTCCTC
The DNA here is from genome assembly GCA_037389245.1 of Oryzias sinensis. Classification (NCBI taxonomy): domain Eukaryota; kingdom Metazoa; phylum Chordata; class Actinopteri; order Beloniformes; family Adrianichthyidae; genus Oryzias; species Oryzias sinensis. The sequence goes on along the minus strand of CM074499.1, from coordinate 26,979,889 downwards.
TGTGGTTTACTCTGGACGGGATCCTGAAAGGATAAGTCCATCTGACCCAAAAATGAGAAAAGTCACAGCTGGCTTCAGTCCTGTGTGAGGCATTTAGACTTTGCAAAGCAACAAATACATATCATAAGGAATGTTTTTCTCTTTGAGATGCAGCATAATATTGCTTTTTTAATCCCCAGTTTACGTGTAGTGTTTGCATCAGACATAAGCTTTGAACACGTGAAATTGAAAAGATACAGTTCTGTGAGATATATGGTTAGATTCCCATTTGACTGCCTTGGTATTTTTTAAACCCTTTATCAATGTAATCCAAAAATGTTTGAAGGTACATATGACACACAAACCAACAGACGGCAAAAGGAAAGTCAGCTCTTTGTGTCAGTTCTAATCATCACTACCGTACTCAATTTTTGTTTTACATTACATCATTAAAGTTTACATTTACATTTAACTTTGAACACAGTTTGCTTTAAAAAAAATCTATTTCCAAGACATTTTCTCCAAAATACAACATTTCTGGCCAGATCCTTTTATTTATTTATTTCCATTTGTTTTATTTAGTATGGTTATATTTTTAATTTCTTTTTTTAGCATGTTTAGCTGACTATCTGGTAAATTTTGATGTTATTCTACTTAAACTGATAATGTAATTGCCCTACACATAAAAGTTATTCAATGTAAAAGCTATTTACTGCATATGAGAACTGGATTGAGTGATAACCCCATCCCCGCCGCCTTCCCAACAGGAAGTGCTTCCCAGATGCCAAAATCCCATAGACTTCTATCGAGAAACCACTGTTACTCAGTCATTTTGTTGGTCAAAAACACCATTATTGCTCTGATACCTTTTTTTGAACATGCTGTTGCATAAACCTATTTTTTTCATCACATTTTTTTTTTATCTTAAATTATAAAATGACCAATCAGAAAATATTTGCTGGCCCCCACGTTTGACGTGAGGGCCAGCAAATATTTGATTGACAGATTGTCTTGAGCCTGTTTTCAATTGGTAGGGGTGTGGCCTTCCAACAAGATCACACCTGAAAGACAAAGATGGTTGCCATAAAGACGACGAGTCAGTCCGACTTAGACCAATCACTGCTTACTGACGACATCTGGCAAATTCCATGTTGCAACAAAATGGTAACTGAATTGATGTCATGCCTGGAGCCGGAAGTAAACCATTGTCTATGGGTCTAAGTTTTCATATACACTCAATGATAAAAGCCTGCCTTGTCCCCAATTAATCTTAAAGGTTTTATGCTCTGACATAAAAACAAAATAAATATCAAGTGAATGATGACATTGACTCAACATGATTGCTGGTTGGGAAAACACAGGCTTTGGCTTATGCTATTTCTTGCTGAATACTGCTGCATTGATTGAAGAATAAACAGAGCAGAACAGAAATCATGTATGTGCTCATTTGTATGCCACTTTGACAAAAGTGTCAGCCAAAAGATACAAAGTTGTCTGCACCGTATAACAATAATTTCAATCAGAAACTGTCATGGCACTATGAGGATTATTCTGAGTTGCATTGCTGGTGCATACGTTTAAATATTTGCTTTCTGATCCTCCTGTCTAGTGGGATGCTGCGGGTGTCAGCTTGTATTGAACAATTCAGGTACATGTAAGTAAGAGGGAAGTAGGTAAAACACAGGCATGTTTTCCTTTTTCAAACCTACCTGAACCTGCAGTGCTGTTTTAGTGAAAGGTGTGTGGTCCAAGCGTGTCTCTAGCGCGCTGCCTGGCCGATGGAAGATGACTAAATTCTGTGTCAAATAATGGATCAGCCTGTATAGGTGCAAATGACTAAGGTGTTACCATTCGAGTATCAATGGATACAAGAACCTCTGGTTTTTTGGATTTTCACATTATTGCCTGTAAACCTAACAAAAGAAAACTGACTAATATTCTTTAAAAATACGGAAAAACATATTCTTAACGACCAAACATGCAGCCTGAACTGCACTGGCCACATTGACCTAAAAAAGAACCAATAACTGGACATTACATGGGAAAAAGTAAATTGAGAGCGTAGGCTGTAAAAACAATGGACGAGTTGAGATGTGACGTCACCCATTGAAAATGCGCTTCCTCCAGCTCTTGGAAAACAGGCAAAATCCCTCACCATTGCTTACTGATACGGGCGCCGCCATGTTAAAACAAGTTGACAGTGATTGGTCCCAGTCGCTCTGAGTCCATTTGTGCACACTGAGTGTTTTTTTATGTGGCTTATATAGTTCTACCTTTCCTATCACCAGTAAGATTCCTCAGGAATCATCCAAAGGTTATCACTCTCAGTACTGGGGTGTTTGCTACTCAATAGCATGTTATTAGAGAAGCTATGATCCTCTTGAAGTCTTTTGAAAGATCTTTTTTAATTTTGCTCTTTCTACTGACATTTCTCTGACTAGTGATTTGACATTTTTGACTTGGCAACATGCTGATAAGGTGACATTCTGTAGTAATTACCAGACTCATCATCATCTCTTTCTTCACCTTGAAAAGCCAGTTCAGTAATTATCCTGATTTGACACTGGATCTTGTATCATTTAGCTTTGTGTTTGCTTTCATCTGTTTTTTTTTTCCACCACTTGTCTCATCATTACAAGACTCCTGTTTCTATTTTCAGATGGATGATTGTTAATGTTCTAAGACAGAACTGAATGCATGAAAACCCAATCAACAGTTTAAAAGGAATTAATTGAAATGGATGATGGCAGATATTTGTGTGGTTGTGATGGAAGTGTACAGAAGAGAGCAAAATGAGTTTATTTTCTGACAAAATCTTCTAAAACTCATGAAACCTTTTCAGCCTGTTTTGATTTATAAACGTATTGCCACTAATGGTATTTATAATCAAAACACATAAAATAAAAACTACAAACATTTTATAGAACTTTTGTAATCACAAATTGACACGCAAAGGTACATTTAAAATAGGTCTAAATCATTCTATTCGGACTGCTTTCAAGCTGTAGCTTTAAATCGCTCAAAGAATTTTTTATCATGAAATCAACATGATTGATTTGAGTGAGGAAAAGTCATGCAAATAAAGTTATCATGTAAAAACGGAATTGTTTGTATTCATTACCGTGTTCCCTCACTATTTTGTGGTTTACCTTATGCAGATTTTTTCAGTGCATGATTAGTTTTTTTGTATAGCAGATTGTGTTCTGCATCTTAATTGGCTGTAGAATTTGTCAATTCATCTCCTCTGTGTTTGCTGTCCAGTATGCGTGCAGTTTGCCTAGTCTACATCACTTGTTGATCTTTGTTTTCATTATATGATTACAGGACTTATTTTTCTATGAACGGCTTGAGTTAAAGCCTGACTTTAGATTGGTATAGTAAATTTGACTGACACCACAAGAATCAACAACTTTTTCATGAACAGACTAAAAATAAAAGAAGGAAAAATCTCAAAGGCTTTTTATTAGACACTAAAAGACAATAAATGCACTACCATTATTCCAATTTATCAGTTTTGTCAGGATAAATTTTGTTGAAACATTAGGAGCATCTAAACGTGTCTTAATCAATTGTAGGGAAATCCAGTCTTACCTGTGCAGTGAATGAAATAGAGTTAAACTAGTAGTTTTCAAAGTACATTTTTTTTACTTTTGCAAATTACTAATCTTCCAAAGGCAATCAAAGAAAGCAAATTTTCAAGCCAATCGATCTGCCAGACTGCACTTTGTCTGTTGACGAAAATAATTACTTGTCATTTTCAAGTTTTTATACAGTGGCTTGCAAAGGTATCCATGCATACCACTTGAACTTTTCCACATTTTCTCACATTATGACCACAAGCATAGGTATATCTTATGTCAAAGACCAACACAAACTGGCATACAGTTGTAAGGTAGAAAGAAAACTCTACAGGATTTCAATTTTTTTTACAAACAAAAACTAAAGTGCTGTGCAGTTTCTTTCAGTGCATCCAATTGCCTGATGATTGCTGACTGCTTGGATGTTGACCTAATGGTTGTCTAAGCAGTGGACGGGAGGAAGAGTACAGGAGGCTGGTGGACGGACATATATACATATATTTTTTTACACTCATACACATATATATGTATACACACATAAAAAAAAGCACCTCTCACCCTCCGCGGGTGGTTTCTCCTCCAAGCTCAGGTCCTCTACCAAAGGCCTGGGAGCCTTAGGGGCCTGCGCAGTATCTTAGCTGTTCCCAGCACTGCGCTTTTCACCTTCACTTTCCATGCTTTCCATGGTGTTTCCCATTTGGACCTTGGGGTTTCCAGTCCATATTCTGCACACATGTTCCTGTATATTGTTCCAGCCACTTGATTGTGGCGCTCCATGTATCCTTTACCTGCCAGCATCTTACATCCTGCAGTTATGTGCTGGATTGTTTCAGGCGCCTCTTTGCACAGCCTACACCTTGGGTCTTGTCTGGTGTGGTAGATCTGAGCCTCTATGGCTCTGGTGCTCAGGGCTTGTTCCTGAGCTGCCAGGATGAGTGCTTCAGTGCTGTCCTGTAGCCCAGCCCTTTCTAGCCATTGGTAGGACTTCTTGATATCAGCCACTTCAGTTATGGTCCGGTGGTACATCCCATTCAGGGGTTTGTCCTCCCATAAGGATCTGTCCTCCAGCACTGTATCCTCTAGTCTCCATTGCCTGAGACATTCACTGAGCACACTCAGGTGGGGCCTTGACCTTGATGTACTCATGGATCTTGGATGTTTCATCCTGGATAGTGGCTTCCACGCTCACTAGTCCTCGGCCTCCTTCCTTGCGGTTAGCATACAGTCTCAGGTTGCTGGATTTGGGATGGAACCCTCCATGCATGGTGAGGAGCGTTTGTGTTTTAACATCCGTGGTCTGTATCTCTTCCTTTGGCCATCTTATTATTCCTGCAGGGTATCTGATAACTGGCAGTGCGTAGCTGTTTATTGCCCAGGTCTTATTTTTTGCCATTGAGTTGGCTTCTCAGGACTTGCCTTACTCGTTGCAGGTATTTAGCTGTCGCAGCTTTTCTTGTTGCCTACTCCAGGTTGCCATTTGCCTGCAGAATTCCAAGGTACTTGTAACTGTCCTTGATGTCTGCTATTGTTCCTTCTGTGAGTGAGACCCCTCGTGTGTGGACTACCTTGCCTCTCTTTGTCATCATCCGGCTGCATTTCTCGAGCCCGAATGACATCCCAATGTCAGCACTGTAGATCCTGGTGGTGTGGATCAGGGAGTCAATGTCACGCTCGCTCTTAGCATATAGCTTGATGTCATCCATGTAGAGGAGGTGACTGATGTTGGCCCCATTTCTGAGTCGGTATCCATAGCTAGTCTTGTTGATTATTTGGCTGAGGGGGTTCAGACCTATGCAAAACAGCAGTGGGGACAGAGCATCACCTTGGTATATCCCACATTTGATGGACACTTGTGCAAGTGGCTTCCCATTGGCTTCAAGGGTGGTTTTCCACAGCTTCATTGAGTTTCCTATGAAGGCTCTTAGAGTCCTGTTTATGTTGTACAGCTCCAAGCATTCAGAGATCCATGTGTGTGGCATTGAGTCATAGGCCTTCTTGTAATCAATCCAGGCTGTGCACAGGTTGGGTTGTCATGACTTGCAGTCTTGAGCGACTGTTCTGTCGACCAGGAGTTGGTGTTTGGCTCCTCTGGAGTCTCTACCAATGCCCTTCTGTGTGTTGCTCATGAATTGATCTATGTGCCTATTTATCTTGGTTGCAATGATGCCTGACATGAGCTTCCATGTTGTGGAGAGACAGGTTATTGGCCAGTAGTTGGATGGGACTGCACCCTTTGAGGGATCCTTCTGGATCAGGATTGTTCGCCCTTCTGTTAGCCATACGGGGTGAGTCCCATCTCTTAGCAGCTGGTTCATTTGTGCTGCCCGGCGCTTGTGGAGTGTGTTAAGCTTGTTTAGCCAGTAGGCATGTATCATGTCAGGGCCAGGTGCTGTCCAGTTCTTCATACCTGAGACTCTTTCTTGGATGTCTGCCACTGTGATGGTTACTGGATTCTGTTCAGGGAGGTTGCTATGTTCTTTTCTCAGAGAGACCAGCCACTGGGCATTGCTGTTATGTGCTGTCTCTTTCCCCCATATACTTTTCCAGTACTGTTCAGTTTCTAGCCTTGGTGGGTCTGCTCGGCTGTTTTGACCCTGCCACTGAGCGTACAATTTTGCAGGTTGAGTTGCGAAGAGGCTGTTTATTCGTCTGGCTTCATTGTCTCTTGTGTACCTCTTTAGGCGGCTGCTCAAGGCTAGGAGCCTTTGTTTGGCAGTTTCCAGTGCTTCAGGTATGGGCATCTGGCTGTATCTCTTAGGTACTTTCTTTGTCATTGTGCCTCTTTGAGCCTCTGTCAGCTTACTCACATCCTTCCGAGTTGCCTTGTTTTTGGCCTCTAACTGTTGCTTCCATGGTGGGTACTGTTTTCTTCCATGGTTGCTCTTAGTTTAGTTTAGTTTATTTTATTTTTCCACAATGTGTCAAAGCAACAAATCCCCTCACAGTACAGAATGTGGAAAAAATGGACATTCCCGAAGCAGCTGCTTATTATTAGGGGTCGAGCATTTTATACAAGCATAAAAGTACAGAAGATGAGTGGCGGAAGGAAAAGAAAAGGAAAAAGAAAAGAAAATAATTACATAAATAAATACAATAATAATATGAGAAAATGATGGTAATATAGTGGAAAGTGTTGGACAATAGGGACAATGAATTTGAACAGCATAAACTCAGGCGTGTGGTCATATAAGTGTCAACAAACAGAGAGAAATCACACACGTTAATAGGTGGCTTCGGTCGGAGCAGCATTTGTACAGTATGTTGACAGTAATAGCAAATATCAGTTTCCTTTTAAACATGTATATTGTAGCAGACTGTTTAACGTCATTGTCTAAAATATTCCAAGTTTCTGGACCTCTAGTACAGATAGAGAAGCTTGTACATTGTAACTTTCTGTTTTTGCCTTTTAGCATATGCTTTCCCCTGGTGTCATGGTGATAAGAGGGCAAACAAAGTGGTATGAGGTCACACAAACGACTATTTAATTTATTAACAACACTGTACATTGTGCATGCGTTATGATACGTGTTAAGTTCCGGTAATTGAGGAGGCTGTATCTGTGGAAGAGTGGATCCGTTGGAGAATTTGGCGTGGACCAGGTTATTGCTTTTTTTGTGTCATCAGCAGTTTTGCCGTGTAGGTAGAATATGTGTTATTCCATATGATGTTGCAGTAATTCAGGTGAGGCTCAAACAGGGATCTGTATAATGTTAGCAATGCATCTGATGGGAGCATGTGCCAAATCTTATAGAATAAACCAACAAATTTAGATAATTTTTTAACTAGTTCATCTATGTGTTTTTTAAAATTTATAAATTGATCTATATGGATTCCAAAAGATTTTTAATGAGTCCACCTGTTGTAAAGATCGCCCATTTATATTTATGTTTAATTTCCTGTAGGTGGATTTGTGTCTGGATGTGTGGAATTTGCTAGTGTTTAATGACAATTTATTGCATTTGAACCAAGTATCTACTTTTAATAGTTGTTCATTTAGGAGTTTTTCTAATAGGTCCATATTTCTATGTGATATGAATAAACTAGTATCGTCTGCAAAAAGTATTTTGTGGATGGCGCCGGAACAGTAAACAAAATCATCTATATAAATTATGAAGAGAAGTGGTCCCAATATGGATCCTTGTGGTACACCCGTTTGAATGTTGAGTTTCTGTAATTTTAGTTCATCAACTTTTACATATTGCTCTCTTCCACCGATATAACTCCTGAACCATTGAAGCGCTAATCCCCTGACCCTGTAATGCCTTAATTTGCAGAGTATTTCATGATCTATAGCGTCAAATGCCTTAGAAAGATCCAGAAAACCCCCCAATACTATATTCACCTCTTTCAAAGGCGTCATTAATTTTTTCTACAAGATCTAAGATAGCCATACCCATGGTGCTGTTTTTCCTAAAGCCATATTGTTGAGGCACTAGTACATTATGTTTTACAAAATAGTCTGATCATTTTGAGTACTCAACTTGCTCAAATACTTTGGAAAGAATTGGCAGTATTGATATGGGTCTGTAATTTTTAATGTCATTTTTGTCCCCAGACTTATATATGGGTATTATTTGAGCTATTTTAGTCATTTTTGGGACTTTGCCATGTGTTAATGAAAGATTAATGGTGTAAGCGAGAGGTTCTGCAATTTCATTTACTATGGTTTTAATGATATTACTACTTATGTTATCAGCACCAACTGTGTTGGACGATCTTAGCTTGTTTATAATATTCACCACTTCTGTTTTACAGGTGGGTTTTAGAAAGAATTAATTTGGGTAATTTCCCTGAAGGTAAACATTGTAATTAGTACCACCTGGTGGACAAATGTTTTGAGAAAGACTTTTCCCAACTGAACAGAAATAATTTTTAAAAATATCAGGTAAACTGAGATTGTTTGATTGACATTGCTGTAAGGAATCAGGGATGACTGTAGTTTTTGTTCTGTGGCTGAGAATGTCATTCAACACCCTCCAAGAGTTTTTTTGATCTCCAGATGCAACCTTCAGTTGTGTAGTGAAATGATTTTGTTTGCTTATTAGTAATAGTTTTGTTAGATTGTTTTTATATTTTATGTAAATTAATTTATTTGGGGTATTTGGTTTTTTTATATACTTTTTGTACAATTTGATCTTTTGTTTAATTGAATTTAGTATTCCCTTGGTTATCCAAGACTTTATTTTTATGTCTTTTTGTCTAATTGTTTTTTCTGGGATTGTTATGCTAATTGAGTCAGTTAATTCTTCAATTAATGAATTGTATGCACATTTGGGATCTGTGGTGTTGAATACTGCGTCCCACCTTTTGGTTTGAAGGTGACTGATTAGGTTTGCTGAAGTTTGGGTGTTTACAAGTTTCAATACAATGGGATAATGGTCGATGATGTCTGAGTATACAACCCCTGATTTATATTCAATATTTACTGTATTAGTTCACAGCAAATTTCCAGACTTGTAAAATCTGGAGTTAGGCAAAAAAGTGTGAAAGAGTTGGATTTCAGGAGTTTTATTTTTTAAATGTGACTATACTAAGTGTTATATTTACTCTTTAGAGTTGTCACTTTTTTGAGTTCATTCATGGGTGTTCAGGAATCTCCCATTAACAAACTGTGGAGTTGATGGCTGGGTGTGGTTGGGTGGGGCTGGAGTGAACTGCAGAGCTATGTGTCGGGGCATGTCCAGTTGCAGCAGAACTCCTCGCAGCAGGCATTTTACCGCCAGAACTTCGAGGCATTGGCAGTGGAAATTTGTTGTGAGGTAAGTAAAACAAAAACTTAGAAAATGGTATAATAAATGTATCGTTGTGTAAAAAATGTTTTGTGCATGTGCATTTTGCATGTGCGTTTTGCTTTCCTCTTCATTTAGAGTATTTAGCACGTGTTAGCATATTAGCTAAGGTGCTATAGTCCGGTTTTTGATGTAGAAATACCTTCTTAGTAGGAGGAAAGCCAACGTGATTGTGCGTTTAACCACCGGTCAAACCTAGGTATTTAGCTATGTGTTAATGTGGGTTATCATAATGTGATGGCACAGCTGCTTAGTTTAAGCTAACACAATTCCCGTTTGAAAATGCGTTATGCGCACTTTGTACCTTTTGCCTAGATTCAGAGGATGCTACGTTTTTGTTAACAAGCTAACAGCAAAATATGTTGGTCGTTGGAACACTTATGCAAAATCATTTTAGTAATTACTGTATAGTCATAAATGGAATACATTTATGAACCGCGGAGAACCCAACAATTTTGTTGAGGGCTTTAAAATTAAGCATTTTTATTTATTTTTTTGCTTTGATTGTTCATTTTTAATGCTACAAGAAATATGTTCACTCTTGGTCATTCATGGTGAAAGCTGCTACAATCAAAGTTTCTTTTATTACAGGCTATCATGTTGGTAAATGTAAACTGGAGGAAAGAAGGACGTTAAACTTCAAGAGGCATGCTTCTCTGATTTTCTTAGTGCAGGTAAGATATTTCAAAGTAAACTGTAAATAAAATGTTTGCCTTTTTAATTTTTTGTTGTTGTAGTTCCAATATAGTTCAGCAGAAATCTCTCGTACCAGAGACTACAGCACCAAAGGTCACACATGACCAAGGTGTCGAGGTTGATGAAGATGTTTTTCCAGAAGTTGCTACTTCTAAAGAAGCTTCTTGTCACATATACACCCCAAATGGTAGGTCTATCAACAACGTAAATTTTATTGCAAATACATTTGCTGACGTTTATTTATTTAACAGGCAAAAAAGTTCTAACTAAATGCCACCTAGATAAAAAAAACAATCAATGTAATATTTTTTAAAGCAATGGTAAATTGTATTTTTCATTTAATTTCAGAGCCTTCATCTGAAGAATCATCTCAGACCTTTGGCTGTTCAGACCAGACAGAGTATGTGACTCTTACACCATGCGGTAAGCAAGCCTTTCTGTAGATTCCACCTTTTTTGAAGTGACATAACTATTAAAATTGATTTTGGGATTATCCACATTTCCAATTTTTTTTGTTTTTTGTTTTAAATCTTCAGATTTGACTGTGCCACAAGAAGAATATGACAGACAAAGCTCCCCAAGTCTCACGGCTACATTGTCAGTCTGTGTGCAATTTTACAGTCCTGAATGTGTTATAAAATGCACTGTTTAATTTTTTTGTATGTGATTCACTGGCTATTTTTTTATGCAAAATTTTTATTGCAGTTTTCACAATGTTTTTTTTTTGTGAATTTGGTACATCGTATCACAACAATGTTTTATGTATGGTGTGTCTGAAAAATAAAAAAAACAGAGGAAGTTCAGAGCATTTGTTTTATTATACATTATAAACAAATATATAGATTTAAAAGTCATTTTTTAAATTTATATTTGAACTCTGGTAATCTAGTGGTAATCTATTGTTTTAATTTACTCAGGGTAGGATTAAACCTTTAACACTAATAAGAGTTAAAACTAACTCTGGAAATTGAGTTAAAATATTAACTCTAGCAAAAGAGTTTTACTTTAACTATTATTTTGAGTTTTTTTATGGTCACATATGTACACTCAGATTGAGTTAATTTTAACTTTCATTGAGTTTATTCCAAAGACTAAAATTTGCTGTGTTATCATGTTGTCCAAAATGGATTTTCTTTTTTCTGTAACTCTGGTATGCTTATTAATTTTTGGGGAAAAAGATGAGGAAATAAGAGTATTAATAAAGTCATTGTTAGTTTTATTGTCTTTGGATAAATCTATATTTAAGTCACCCATGATAAGAAAATTTATATTTGTTAGGTTTATGTGGAGAAGAATGTTTTCAAGTTTGTCTCTAAATGTGTCATAATCAGAGTCTGGTGGGCGATATATTACTCCAATAACAATACTTTTTGCATTGTTATGTTTTAGTTCTAGAAAGATTGAGGCAGAAAACCCACCATCAAGTATAATGTCTGTTCGTTCCTTTACTAATTATGAAACAAACTCCTCCACCAGGTTTACCAGCTCTATTTTTGCAAAACAGTGTATATCCAGCAGGGTTGTAGAGATCTAAATATGCATCTTCATTAATCCAGGTTTCACTGCAGCCTTTTATGTCAAAATGGTGGCCTATTGTTGCCAGCAGTGAAACTAGGTCATCATGATGTTTTTTGATACTACGTATATTTAGATGCAAGGAGGAGAAGGTAAAGCTACTGTTGATTTTTATTAAATCCTCTGGGTTATAACATTCACAGTTTAAGTTTCTCAGTTTTGCACCCAGATAGTGCTGTTCAAAATGGTCTTCTTCAAGAATACAATCTACTTCTATCAACCCCATACAGTTTGAGAAGAACATGATGTCCAGGTTGCAGGTAGAAGACTCAGTGTAGACACTTTCCCAAATTCCCGCACCAAACAAAACATAATAAACAAAAAATAAGTAAAAATTTAAGAAACATAGATATTACCATAGTCATTTAAGTAAACTCAAGGCAAATTTCTGTCTCCCGAAGCGTGCAATTCATTCCATACCCATAACGAACATTAGTCATTGATGACTGCAAAGTTTACTCACCAGTTCATTCTTGAGGTTAGAATAGGAGTACAGTACCTCATTTATGGGTAATTTTTAGAAATAGTTCAGCCTCTTTCGAGTCTCTGAAAGTCTTTTTAGATTGTGAAGGACAGTGTTGCTGGATAAGCCATCTGGAAGCATATATTCCACTCGATGAGGTGCACGCACATGGAGTTGAACGCTCTTCTGGCGATACGAAGGCTTTGTGGAATATCGGGAACAATCTGAAGGTATGAATCCTCATGCGCTATTTTCCCCTGTCGTTTTGCCTCAGTCAGAATCATCCTGATGTCTCTCGTGTGCTGAAGTTTGATGAACACCGAAAGCGGGCTTCCATCTGCAGGCGTTCCAAAGCCCCAATGGGTGTGGTCAATAGCAACAGAGTTTACTGGCAATTTCAGGAGTTTAGGAATAAACTCTTAAAAAAACACAGTCGGGTCACTTCCTTCAGTGGACTCTTTGAGTTTTAACAGTCTGATGTTTGTCACGTCTTGACCGGCCTTCTAGGTCCATCACTTTGCTGGTCAGCTCCTTGTTTGTTTTTTCAAGTTCATCCAGCTTCCTTTTTATCGGAGGGATGTCGTCCTCCAGCCCAGAGATCCGTGTCTCTGACTCGGTCTGACGAGCTTTGAGCGAGTCAGTTGTAGCCACAACATCATCCATGCGTTTAATAATGTTGTCCAGCTTGGCATCCAGAATGGATTCGAACTAGTCGAATGACTCTTTGACAGACATTACAGTGCGCTGTCCTTCCTCTGCAACAGCTGTGGAGATCATTTTTAGCAGAGCCTCCGGTGAAAACTCTGAATAACTTGCAGGGGAGTCGAGTTTTGTCGAAGTGCTTGCATTAGCACTTGTTTCATGGGACATGCTAGATGTTGTTGAAGCTGTGCCATCTTCACGGTCAGCTCGAGATTGTTTTGCTGGTTTAGGCATTTCAGCGACTCCTTTTATTTTTTTTAACCTTTAGTTCTGTAATGCAATCTTCAAATTGAGTTTTAACATAATAGCCATTATAGCCAAGCAACTCAAGGATCACTGCTGCTGAAGTGTAAACCAGTTTATTGGTTTCTGTGATTGTTGTGGTAGGAATTGCCCTCAATGCTTCATTCACAGTTTCCAGTAGACTTTCAGGCGGAACATCACTTAACCATTGTAGCTGGTGTCGGGGTTGCCTAGTGTTCATTGTAGACATGATCTTGTCTTTCAGGTCAGTTGCTGCCTCGCTCAGAGTAATTGTGGTTGTTGGGGCTTTGTAGCCAATCTCAGGGTGGGAGTGTGGCATAACCTCCTCTCTGACCTCTTGTTCTGGCTCTCCCGTGGCTTTGTATTGTATCGCTTCAATCTCCAGTTGTGACAGGAGTTGCCGTTTGTGGATGTTAGAGCACTGGGCTACCAGTTGTTTGGCAGTTAGCCTTGATTGTGGGTTTCGAAGCATCCATTCATTCCACATTCTCTGCATGTAACCCCTCTGGGTGGGATTACTTGAGTAGTAGCATTCTAACAGAACCTTGGTCTCACATCTAGTCCCTTTCTGTCTTGTTCTAGGAGTGATGTTAATTGCCCATCATTGTTATGGTAATTGCCCCATTTCCATTGCCAGTTTTCCATTTCCATTGATTGTTCATTCCGCCCTGGGAATCAAACTCAGGTTTCCTGCATGACAGTCCTGCAAGTTATCAACCATATATATATATATATAT
>CM074499.1:26892683-26965895 GCA_037389245.1 Oryzias sinensis | reverse complement strand
ATCCAGAAAAGCGCAGTGCTAGGAACAGCTAAGATACTGCGCAGAACCCTCAAGCTCCCAGGCCTCTGGTAGAGGACCCGAGCTTGAGTGAGAAACCACCCACGAAAGGGTGAAAGGGGCAAGTTTTTTTTTTTTATATATATATATATATATATATATATATATATATCAACTCAACTCACTACAAGCTTAAGTAATCTTGGCCATAATATTTTTCAATGCACATGAGGTGTTCCAATGAATGACGTAAGGTTTACTAGTCGACACTTGAAATATCTTTGGTTGATATAATTTGTGCGGAAATAAAAGACAAAAACGTTTTCACTTTGTATTCCGTCCAAGAACTTTCAGAGTTGTTGTACTTCAAATGAACCCATCTGCTGACCAATACAGAATGATAAATGCATGTTTCAGAGTGAATACTGTCTGTGCACATGGGAAAGCGTCCCTGCACCTGTCTTAGACCCAGCACTTCACAGTTCACTGCCTCATTCCAGCTAATTTCTATCCAGAGGTGCCAGCAGAGTCCTGATTATGCTCCATAACCAACAGAAAAGCAGCCCTAATTTACACTTCTGCCTCCCTGCAGAGAGTTATTATCTGCAGCACACCAAAGGTCACACAGATTTCTTTCAGTCACACATGCAGTCTACTCTAAATAGGTCACACAGATTATTCTGTCTGTCTACCATGTTAACATTGGTCATCACTGTTGTGAAGTGCGTGTCTGAAGAAATTAAAGCCCGCATTATGACTAGAAGATGGTTGTTTTTTTGTTTTTTTTATGCGATTCAGATTTCCTTGCATAACTGAAATAATTAAACCTAAGGCTCTGACTTTGTCAAAATCTCTAAAACGCTTAAGGGAAAGATTTTGGGAGTTATCTTTTGCTATAAAGTAGTTTAAAAATATTTTATTAGAGGGAAACGTTTCCTATAGTTTTGGTGGTTTCACAAAATACAGACTCATCTGCGCTTTGGTTTTTATTCCGGACTATAGAGCACACCTGATAATAAGCTGCACCCAATACATTTTTAAGGATAAAACATTTTGTACATACATAAGCCGCACCTGTCTATAAGCCACATGTGCCCACATTGAAACATGTGTTGTAGAATGAGGATGTGTATGTGCTGAAACCAGAAAGAGGGGAGAGCGCATGCAGCGCAAGAGGGAGCGCTTTCACTCACTCTTGCTGCTCCCCTTCCTTCTACATGCAGGGTGCTGACACACATACACATACTCATTAGTTCAACACCTATATAGTTAGTTCATTAATTAGATAGTTAGTTGTTACTGTTATTTGTTAATAAAGAATAGTGCATTGTAATTAGTACTTGTACCAGTATTCATTTGCGACGCTGCCGCGGGGGGGGGGGGGTTGTTTGTGTGTGTGTGGAGGGCAAGACCGCAACTCCTACTGGTTCATCACCGCGGTGATCAAAAATCTCACACCGTCACACAATCATGTGACGCAGCAGTAACACGGCAACAACATGGTAGTAACAGCACTAACAGGGCTGGTTAAAAATAAAACATAAAAGTTTAAAGTGTGGGTGACATGGTCTATTTTAATAAGCCAAAATATAGTAAATAGTCTCTATTTCATGTTGCGATTGTTTTTAATATTTTTCGAAAAAGAATAAATAGCGAAAAACGCAATATAAACAACGAGGACGGCCGCCGGCTTCACGCATTCCGCCGAATTCTCGCCCCCCTGTTTGTGACGTAACGAAAGGAAGACAAGGCAGACAACATGGCTAGCACCGATAGCGAAGCACAGAGTGATGCTACCGTCTCTATTAGCGATTTATCATCAGATGAACAGAAAGATGAAGAGGAAAGTTGCGGAGATTATCATGATGATGAGTCACTTTTGCAACCGTATCGATTCGAACCCTTTTGCGAAAGTGAGGAGGATATAGTATAGCAGAAAGTAGTAGGTCTAGTGATGCCGATGACGATAGCCAGCATGAAGATTCGGCTAGACTCCAGTAAGTCTAAAAAATGTATAAAATTAAATTACTCCACTTACCCTAAAATATACTCAAAATGTCCCCTTTTGGCCTAATCTAAACAAAGGTAAACACTGGTTTTCAACCCAATTTACAAAATAAATGTCACAAAATAAAAGTTTCCCAGATATTACTACTCTTTAGTTAACAAAGTCACTGTATACCATTAACAACTGCAGAACATTAACAGTTTTACCTGTTTGAACCAGTTTGAAACCTTTTCTCGTGCGCGCGCGCTCACACAGACACACACAGTTCAGTTTACTCACGGTATCGGCGCCTCACAAAAGCAAAAGAAAAAAAAACGTTGCAGGCCTGTTGCTTCTCTTGCAAAACATTGAGTGCGTTGAAATACTCCAGTTGGATCCAAGGACAACAGAAAACACGACTACTTCGCCTCAATGTGATCCATCGTGATGCACACTAGCCTAGCTTAGCTTAGCAGCCTTCTCTCCCGACTCCAGCGCCGTCCTGTGCGACCCAGAAAACGGCTCGCTCGCTTCCAGCTCACCCGCCTTTCCTCGACTCAGAAGCCAAGATCCTCCTCCCAACTCTCCGTTCAAAATTCTTCGTTTGTGTCCCGGTTTTTGTCCCTTCGAAAACGCAGACTTCTCTCCTGCAGATCTGGAGGGAAAAATCCTTCGCCGTCCACCTTCTTGAATTTTCCCCTTTTCAGCAGCGTTTCTTGTTTTGGGAATTTTATACACAGATACACTTTCACTAGATGTATTGCTACATCCAGCTGCCACACAACGACTTGGCATGTTGATGATTAACAGATTTAAACACGAGAGAAACGAAGACTACCTGTTTTGTTTACATGCTGTCCTAAGCAACTGCGAAAGGCAACTCCCTTTCATTACGTCACAGGTCAAATCGGGTTCACTTCCAGCCTGCGCTCTAGCGGCAGATCCAAATCTCTGATTCCTTCGAAAGATGTCTATTTTTCATATGCTTCGGATTTTTTTCGACGCAAACTATTGGTATCAATAGAATCAGCGTTTAAAGGGCTTTTTTATTTGACAAAGTTGTTCAAAGCATGGCATCCACACTTTAAATAAAAGTCACGGAGAGCAGTATTAACTTCTACGCCCCTCTGCGCGGCACGCGCCTCCTTTCAGTGTAGGCCTTGAATAGCGTCAGATAGTCTTCGCCGCACACTCTCTCAGTCTCTCCTTCGTTATAGTTGTCAGTGTCACTCTGAGGCAAATTCTGGCCCCAAGACCGGCTTTTCCAAACCTGTTTGTGATTGTGGAATTTTTCACACTGCTTTTAACGATTGCTTTTAACTTGAAAGCTGCTCATATGCATTCCTTTTTGCATGTTCCATGATGAAGGTCTGTTTGTGCTATTCATTCACAAAGCAGGACTTTAAATGAAACTTGTATCTTCCTCAACACATATACTGTATTCCCCCTGTCTAACTCTTTAACTCTTAGCCTTTCGGCTCGAGCGCCCCTAGTGGCCGTTAAAAAAAATGCATAAAGAAAAAAATGCATAAATTAGCCGCATCATTGAATAAGCCGCAGGGTTGAAAGCGTGTGACAAAAGTAGCGTCTTATAATCCGAAAATTACAGTAATGGTTTTTTTTAGGTCCATGTCCTTCTGATAAGTGACCAAACAGTATAATTTCTAATATTTTTTAAGGTTTAGACCAAACAAAACATACGCCTAAAGGTGGTATCACACTGTTGCTATGTATATTTTGCACATATTGGGATAGAAATTATTCATATGTGAATTCAAGTGGAAGAAGTGAAAAAAAGTTTGGTTCTTTAAGTTTCACAGATTTATCAAGAATGAATCACATTAAAACCATGGAAGAAGTATGAAAACCCTTCAAAAGAACATAGAAAACCATTTAAAAGTCAAATGGCTGCAAATTGACTTAAATGATGAAACAATGGCCAACAGTGTCATAATTTTTAGGCCAGCTTACTGTTGTAGATGTTGGCATCTGACAAAGAGCCTTTGCCGAACACACCTGCCCAGTCAGGAGGACCTCTACAGGCTGCATGCTTGCCATCAATGGCCCCAATGGTGTGAGGGAAGTTCCACCACTGGTACCAGTCATAAGCTAGATGTTGTCAGCGTTCTTCAGTGGTTGGAGGGGACATCCAGTCGTCGTGATATAATGGCCGGTATCAAAGACCTCTATCACCACCAACTTGGTGTTATGTGGCACCCGATGCTAGGGGGCATATCGGTCAGCACCACATTTCAGCCAGGCTCGAGGAGTGCTCACCAGTTGGAAGTTCAGTTGGAGAGATGGTGGTCAGCCTCTGGACAATATCATCAAACATAGCTGGAGGCATCCTCATGAAGTTGTGGAAGGATCTGTGGTCCTCATTTCGGAGCTTATGGATCTCGCAAGAATCACACATAATTGCAAATGATTCATGTTATTATTGCGTATGAACTACTTAAACCAGGGGTGGCGAACAAGTTTGACACCAAGGGCCGAACTTTTTCCCTGTGAGAGTCAAAGAGCCACACCACACACTGACCTGCCAAGACGTACACACAAACACGCAATTAAAGCTGCAATATTTTCCATAACACACTCCTCTCCCTACAACACAACAGCAAGTATTGTACTTGAGTTTATTTCAAGGAAAGTGTCCACCCTCAATACACGCATCAAATACAGCTTAGCCAGAGTTAACACAGAGACTACCCTGGAGGTCAGATACCCCCTCCACACACACAGGCACCTCTCTCTCATCTCATACACACACACACACACTTTCTCTCTCTCTCTCTCTCTCTCTCTCTCTCTCTCTCTCTCTCTTTCTCTGAATAACTGAATATTTCACCATTCATCATTTAACTGGTAAACATTCCTCGTTCAATGACACTTACACTAACAAATACACAAACATCTGGACAGAGCCTCCTTCTGGTGTCTAAGTGATTCATATTCACAATGAAAACATTAAATACATTACATTTCAGTTGTGTGCAACTTAAATTATTTTTTACCTTCATTAGAATATCTTGCTTTTATATGTTTTTTTTTTTTTATTTAAAATTGAATGACTGACTTTTTGCATCAAAAGTCTTAGGGGCTGAAGGCGGAGCTAACCCCCAGCCCAGTTGTAGCCTCTCTGATCGGTTCCTTTACGTGAGTGTCAGTCAGAACGGACCGATGCCTTGATTTCACGTGTTTCAAGGTAATAAACGGGGACTCACAGATATTGAGGAGACCATCGACAGCAGCTTGAGAACAGCTCTTTTACACACGGGGATTTCTTTGTTCTCCAAAACGTAACAAAGAGATTTCAGCTCAATCATCTCCGGTTCTCTCGCTGCCTCATCAGTGACAAGCGGGGATCTCAGGCAGTCAGTCTCTGCATTGAAGGATCAATGAGAAAAGTGATCTGTGGTCGTTTCCGTCCAGATGCGCAAGCAGCGTCACGTTCTGCGCTCTATTCATTTGGACTGCAGCTTTCTACTGTGAGCTCCGCAAAGAAGGAAAGTGGAATGATGGCCGTTTTGAATGTGCACTTTGTTTGAAAAGCTTCAACTTGTTCATAAAGGAGACAATTTAATTTGTGTCAGATCAGGAAGAGTTTTTAATTGTCCCGTTGGATCCGTTTTGTTCTTTTCTGCCATCAACTATTTTACTGCTTCAAAAAGCTCATAATAATAATAAACATCGCGACTTGCTGTACAGTGAAAAAGTAAGAATCTTCCCATTTTTCCAGAAACATCCTGTGTTTATCTTTATACTCTGAATTAAGCCATTTTGACCATGAGGGTAACAGTCTGCACGCACATCAAATCTTTCGCGTGTATGTGGCGTGTTCGCCACCCTGACTTAAACTATGGATGAATAGCGCAAGTCTCAACTGGCCAAAAGTTGTGAACAGCTAAAAATCAAATACACGTAAAGACCCGTTGGCCAAAACCCTTGACAGACATCTGTGCACATCAACCAATGACGAACACAAGAAGCACCTATGAATTTACATATATCACGCATGTATCACAAAAAAACAAAATTTCAGACGTGGACAATGTGCAGATTGTACATAGCAGCAGTGTGACACAGCCGTTAGTTAAATGCATCTGTACGGGTCAAATCCCTGTATGGGTGCTGCAGGTTTTTGAATTGTCCAGGCCCATAGAGGAGGGGCTGCATCTTAAAAAGGAGCAAAGGTGTGTCTTGGAAATTACTGAGGCTCATGGAACATACCATTAACGTGTGTGTTACTGCGGTGTGAAATATTGGTAAGTATAATGTAAGTTACACACAACTATGACATACGGGTAATTCTGTCGCATGGTGCCCTTCATGTGGCACTGTGCTTTTCATTTGGCTTGGATACGCATGTGCCAATAGGATGTCCAACAAACTATACTCTAATTTCTGCACAGTTGTAACGGGCTTCTTGCGTTGTGTCCCGGATTCATGGAGGGGGTTGAGAAAAAAGGAAAAATCCTTAAGACATGCTTGTGTCTCACTAACATCATCCTTACTTCCCCGTACATGCTGCTTAACTGTTGAGTACAAACTGATGCCTGCAGCATTCCCAGATTAAAAAATGTGTAGGAAAATTTTTGCCTTTCAAGCTTACCGGGTTGTCTACGATCTTCAAATGTTGCACAAAAATTTGCAAAATTTTCACCCTTAGACACCTCATATCCACTCATGAGGGCATGTGTGACTAAAGCATTAATCTTGACAAATCCACTTGCTTGTGAGATTGTTAGCTGGTTCTGCTGGTCTGTCTGGGTTGCGTGTCAATTTGTCAGCCATCAACAAACGAGGCTTTCAAAACTGACGAGAAAAGAAAAGTGCAAGAACAAAAGGTCCTAAAATGGATCCATGGGGATCTCAAAAAACTGAATATAGAAGAGGTGGAGTCTTGCTTCTTAGCAGAAAAACATTTCCCACCCTGTTAAAGGGCCTATATATGTCGAATCAACTTTTTGAGCTTTTAAGTCTATTATAATGTTAATTCCTCACAAAAAACAACCGCAAAGTGGTATTTTGATCCATTTACACATCTCTGTGCCCTCTGAGTACCACCCCCTCCCAATCTATGAAATGGAATGGGTCCTCACATTGTGATGTCTCACCCACTTTTACCACGAAGCTAGCGGTGATCGGCAAAACACTTTTGTAAGGCTCCACGTTATGTACATCCAGCAGACACACTACCGAGGACAACTCTAGGTTAATGTCATGAAATGGGCGGCACCCACAATGACGAAAGCCAGTGCCTCAGAGATCAATACGTCTTACTGCAGGTATGAAAAGGAGCTGTGAAAATAAGTCATATTTGATTAAAAAAAATGTGTTCCCTAGTGTGCCAAACACAATATGTCATCATATATATGGCTATAGTTTACTCTGAAAGCCTTAAGAATAGCCTGATATAGGCCGTTTAAGACCAAAACGACTTAAGTAACAACTTAAAAAGTTTTCTTAACATGTTTAAATTTCTGTAAAAGGTAAAAATGATAAAGGGTAGCGGTTATACCAGAAAATATAAACTCTATAGCACTTAAACAAGAATGAACGATGAATGAATGAATGATGAATTTTTAAATACTTTTGTCTTTTTACATAATTTTTATGCATTTCATTTTTGTCATGTCATTTATTAATACTTAAGGATTCTTTATTGACCTGAATCTGCGTTTGTAAGGTATAAATATCTGATTAACAGTTATGAACCAGAAAATAATAATTCATGTAAAGAAAATGGTGTTGTGGAACAGGGGTGGGATTATATAAGATTGCTTCCTTCCGCTCCCTTTCAAACTATGATTTGATGACCAATTATCTTATGTTTGATACGTCTTTGTATGGATGTAAAACTGCGTTGATTGTATTGTTTGTAAATCAAATCAAAGTTTATTTGTATAGCACTTTTACAACACAAAGTACCGTAAATTCCGGACTATAGAGCGCACCCGATTACAACCATTTTCACGTGTTTAACCACTTTTATACATATACAAGCCGCGTCAGAGTACAAGCCGCATGTATTAGGCATCATGATCATCCTGACAAAGAACGTCCTGACTCCCACAGTAAGTGTGATTCATTAGCACACTGTGGGAGGAGACAGCCTTGCCTCAGGCTCATGTATTCAACTACCCCTGGCTGCAGCCCACAGAATTGCACAACATAGTGGAATGCTGGAACGCTGAGGAATTGAGCCCGTCTTCTTCTTTGGTTTTACAAGTTTCCATGTGCAATATTGCCACCTACCGGTTTTTAAGGGGTTTTGACTCACCGTGAATGGGGGGAGTCTAAGAACAGGAATATCAGTTTAGTTTAGTCTGTTTTGTTAAAGTTTAGTATTTTCCTAATGCATTCTTTGTATTCATGATCCCTTTTTCATTGTTTTTCATTGCGCTAAATTAAAAAAAATAATTAATTGAATTAGAGAATTTATACTGTGATTCCTGTCTTCTTATGCCTTTTACAAATTTCCATGTGCATGTATTAGGGAGTTAATAAATTCTGTCTGGCCTCACAGACTCAAAAAAATAACTCATTGGATGAACTAAATTTAATTGTGGGCAGGATTTCCATCCAATAAATATGAGTAACCCCACCTCAAATCAAATTCTTCCATGTAACGAAATATAATTGAGTTAGTCGAACTCAATTTTATCAAGAAAGGCAAAGAAAAAAAATCATGCAACAGAAGTCTAAAGCCAGCTTTGAACTCAGAACCTCTGTATGTGAGACCCGTTAAATAACCCACTAAGCTAACACTCCTATGATGACATGAAGCTGCCGATATAAACATATAGATTCCTTATTTCCATAAATGAGGCTCGTCATGTATCGTCTTATTGGGAGAAACGATTTCATGCCACAGTTTCGTTTTTTACGTGGAAAAAACGAACGAAAGTTTTCACTTTTGAAAAGTCGAAGGGTATGAAGGACTAAAAGTCATAGCAGGCATTAGACGAAGGAGTTGAACATTTTAAAATAGGTGAAAAATTGTAGCCGTGAGACGGCAAAAAGAATAAAGAGAAACAGGAAAACAGCATTCAACAGCATGCCCCTTACTTGAACTCAATTATTTTGGATTACTGGAGTTATAGGGGAAAATATTAATACATTTTGTGTTAGGTCAATTAAATGTAGATACATTATTTTAAAATAAATATTTTTAAATAAAACAAACAGAATTTTATTGTGTTACATGAAAGAGGGGCTTGAATCATTTTTTTGAGTGATACATAAAAAAAACATTGCACCATTCAAATTTTCCTCCCCTCTGTTCTCTTTCTTCCTCATACAATTCACAATAACACAAAATGTGCTCCACTGATTCTTCCCCTTTCCTGCAATCACAACTGCACTGACGAAGGTGAATCAAATGCACGGGCTAAACGTGGGCGGGGTTAACATTCCACAGCATGTTCACATTCCTCAGCGTTCCAGCATTCCACTCTGTTGACCAATTCTGCAGGCTGCAGCCAGGGCTTACTCCATGTATTTGAGTGCACCCACATCTGCCAAACAGCATGGACCTCTATTCTGTTCACAAGTTCCTCAGTTATGTTTTATTTTATTTTTTAGTTTTTTTTTACTTATTGACAATCTAGGTATCATACATAAAATTGCAAACAGTAACCATATAATCAACATTACATCCCTCAGTTATGATGAGGAAATTTACATCCGCGATCCCCCATTTCCCATGAGTCTTAGGGGCTAAAGGCGGGGCCAACGCCCGGCTAGCCACACTGTTGTACGTGTTTAAGAATGAGCAAGGAGCAACAGTGGATGGAGGGGTGAAAAGAAACAGCTCTCCTTCCACTTGTGTCGCAGAAGCATTATGCTAGTAACAGGGCTGGTTAAAAAAACACACCAGTAAAATAAAGCAGCGTCGACTGAAAAGCGCGCGCCTCAGCACGGCGCGTGCGTCAGAAGTTTCCTTCCACAACAACAACTGTTACTCCGCAGACGCCTCTGCGCTCGCCCGGCGCGCTCCTTGTCTCCCCTTCCTATCTTCTCCAAAACCTCTGGTCAGGGCGGCTCCAGGGAGTAGCGCTTTGTCCCCATTGCGCCGGTGGACAGAGCAAATCGTGTCTGTGCAGAGCAATCGGACTTACAGTTTTTCTCCATTGGTTTGGCTCATTTCTTGAAACAGTGTCACATTCAGGCTGTGACACTGAACAGTTTCCTGTGACGTCAGGCTGTTTCCTGTGACGTCATTTCCGGGTGAGCTATTCCCAGTGCTAGTGCTAGTCGTGTGTGACTGCTGTCCTCTTGTTTGGCATTAGCCTGACTACTATTGCTTACTCTAAGGGGTTATCTGGGTTAATATTCACATCTAGTACCTTTTATTAGCGAATTCACCACTGTTAAACCGCTTGCTGTTCACTTTCTCATATTGCTAAATAGACCACTTCTCTTTACCTAAACACCGCTAGCCTTAGCTTAGAACCTAGCATGGCCACCGCTCTTTCTGCCTCTCCTCCTTTCTCCTGCCCCATGTGCCATATGTTTAGTGATGACCCTGCCTCCTTTAGTGAAGATAGCGGTAGGTGTGTTAAGTGTAGTCTTGTGTTAGACTTGGAGGCCAGGCTGGAGCAGTTAGAAGCGCGGCTCCGCACAGTGGAAGCTAAGCCGGCTAGCCAGGTCGTTACTCGTAGCGCGGGCCGCGCTGCCAGGGCTACCTTAGTTAGCACCCCAGCGCCCTCCCAACAGCCGGGAGACAGTCAGGGGTTTGTACCGGTTGGGAGGAAACATAGTGCTAAACGCAAAGACTTAGAGCACCCGAGACTCCACGTTAGTAATAGGTTCTCCCCCCTCAGCGACACACCCGCTGAACACTCAACTCTGGTTATAGGCTCTTCTGAAGTTAGAAACGTGGAGCTCCCAGCGGCTACAGTCAGGTGTTATCCGGGGGCCAGAGTTGGTGACATCGAGGGGAACCTTAGGATGTTAGCTCAGAGTAAGTCACGCAGGCGGTAATGATGCCCGACGGAGACAATCAGAGGTGGTTAAGTTAAACGTAACTTCGGTGTGTAAACTGGCTAAGACGATGTCCGACACTGTAATTTTCTCTGGTCCCCTGCCGAACTTAGTCAATGATGAAATGTACAGCCGCTTTTCATCATTTAACCGCTGGCTTTCTAGATGGTGCCCAGAAAACGGCGTTGGTTTTGTGGATAACTGGAGTGCGTTTTGGGGGAAGCCCGGTCTCATGCGGAGAGACGGCGTCCATCCCACCCGGGACGGTGCCGCTCTTCTTTCTAGAAACATTTCTGCTAGCCTTAGTCTGTTAACCTGACAATCCAGAGACGAGACCCGGGCGCAGAGCAGCAGTGTAAAACGCTCCTCTGAGCCTCCCTTAGGGTTAGTGCCGGTGCAAAACCCATGCAGGGAAAGTCAAGCAGGTTCAAGCGTTAGCTTATGTGCTGAAAGACAAATGAAAGGAGCGCGTCATAGAAACCTTAAAGTGACAGACGGCAGTTCTCACAAGCAGAATTATGATGTAATTAAATGCGGTTTATTAAACATTCGATCCATTTCCTCCAAGTCCCTCTTAGTCAATGAGTTAATCATTGATAACAACCTTAGTCTTTTAGCCTTAACAGAAACCTGGCTCCAACAGGATGACTATGTTAGATTGAATGAAGCAACCCCCCCAACTTATGCTAACTATCAGAAATCCAGGATTTCAGGGAAAGGAGGTGGTTTGGCAGTAATATCACAGCCTAGCTTACTTCTCAGCCCTAAAGTTAAAAATGCTTATAACTCCTTTGATAGCATCATATTGTCTTTAAGTCACCCTAACAGGAAAACTGGAAAACCTGTTTTACTCATAATTATTTATCGCCCCCCCGGCCCATATTCAGAATTTTTAACTGAGTTTTCCGACTTCCTATCGACTATTGTCTTAGATTCTGATCAAATTATAATAATAGGGGATTTTAATATTCATGTTGATGACCCCAGTGACTGCCTAGGAAAGGCTTTTGCAGCTTTATTAGATGATGTTGGTTTCACCCAAAGTGTGAATGAACCCACTCACTGTCATAAGCACACCCTGGATCTTGTTCTAACCCATGGGATAGAGATCAGCCAGCTGAGTGTCCTTCTTCTTAACCCCATCATTTCTGATCACTTTATGATTACCTTCCAGTTTACACTGGAACATCCTTCTGCCCCAGTGAATAAGAAACAGTTTAGAAGAACCTTAACTGACCGTTCTGTGTCTGAGTTTAAACACACTGTTCAGCCAGTACTTAGTGATATTCTGAGAAAATACTCTGAGATCAGCTCCCATAGTATCAGTCCTAGTATAAATGACCACTTTGTTAATGATGCCTTACAAGCCCTCAGGAGTACACTCGATGTTGTTGCCCCCTTGAAACCTAAGTTCGTCAGACAAAACCGAGTAGCACCGTGGTTTAACGCTGAAACTCGTTCTCGTAAACAAGAAACCCGTAAATTGGAAAGAGAATGGCGCCGCTCCGGTTCAGAGCAGTCTCTGGATATCTGGAAACATAGCCTATTAAATTATAAAAAAGCTCTGCGTAGAGCTAGAAGCCAGTACTATTCAACCTTAATATCAGAGAATGGAAACAATCCAAGATTTCTTTTTAGCACTATTGCTAAATTAACTGGCAGTCAGAGCTCAGTAGAACCACATGTTCCTGTTTCTCTCAGCTCTGATGATTTTCTTACATTTTTCGATAGTAAAATCTCAAATATTAAATCAAGTTATTCCTACAATCAGCCCAGAACAGGCTGAAGTGGTAGAAATGGAGGCAGCCATAGAAACTTCTGTAACATTGGACTGCTTTACTGCTGTGGATCAAGCGGAAATAACATCAATTATTACGTCCTCCAAATCCTCAACGTGTCTGTTAGACCCAATTCCCACTAGACTTTTTAAAGAAACTTTTCCCCTAATCAATGATCCCATTTTAACAATGATAAATGCCTCTCTGGAAACGGGTTACGTGCCACAGTCTTTTAAATATGCAGTTGTTAAACCTCTTCTGAAAAAGCCCAGTTTGGATCCTAGCATCTCGGCCAACTATAGACCGATATCAAACCTCCCCTTTATTTCTAAAATCCTAGAAAGAGTTGTAGTTAAGCAGCTTTACTGCCACCTACAGGACAACAGCCACTTTGAAGACTTTCAGTCGGGGTTTAGACCCCACCACAGTACGGAAACTGCACTAGTTAGAGTCTCTAATGACTTGTTATTGGCCTCAGAAAAGGGTCTACTTTCTATTTTTGTCCTGTTGGACCTCAGTGCAGCCTTAGACACTATCGACCACAGTATTTTACTCCATAGACTAGAGCAGGACATAGGGATCAGAGGATCTGCTCTCCAGTGGTTTAAATCCTATCTGTCCGATAGGTATCAGTTCGTTAATGTAAATGGACATTCCTCTCAGTGCACTTGAGTCAACTATGGAGTCCCACAGGGCTCAGTCTTGGGACCGATCCTGTTTACGCTTTATATGCTACCCCTAGGAAACATAATCAGGAAACACAGCATTAATTTTCATTGCTATGCCGATGATACGCAGTTGTATTTATCCATGAAGCCTGACCAGAATGACCAGATAGAGAAACTGAACGCCTGCATCAGTGACATCAAGACCTGGATGACAATTAATTACCTCCTCTTGAACCCAGAAAAAACTGAGGTCATTATACTTGGACCTAAAAACCTCAGAGATGCTCTGTCTGCTCAGATAGTCTCCCTGGATGGCATAAGTATAGCCCCCAATTCCACAGTTAGAAACCTTGGGGTTTTATTTGACCAGGATTTATCATTTAAGGCTCACATATCTCAGGCGTGTAGAACTGCCTTTTTTCATCTGCGGAATATTGCTAAGATCAGAAATATACTTTCTAAGAGTGATGCTGAAAAACTCATCCATGCATTTGTTACGTCGAGGCTGGATTACTGTAACTCCTTGTTAGCAGCGTGTCCTAAGAGTTCCTTAAGAAGTCTCCAGCTTGTTCAGAACGCAGCAGCTCGATTGTTAGCTGGAACTAGCAGAAGAGATCACATCACTCCTGTGTTAGTTTCGCTCCATTGGCTCCCAGTTGATTCCAGAATCAAGTTCAAGATCCTCCTGTTAACTTATAAGGCCTTACATGGAATGGCCCCGTCCTATATTAAGGACCTCATAGTCCCTTACCATCCAATGAGAACACTTCGCTCGCAAAATGCAGGACTGCTTGTGGTTCCTAGAATTAGTAAAAGTACGGTTGGAGGTAGAGCGTTTAGCCACCAAGCCCCTGTCTTATGGAATAACCTCCCAGCTCATGTAAGAGAGGCCGACTCAGTTTCTACATTCAAAGTTAGACTGAAAACATTCCTCTTTGGACAGGCTTATTGTCAGACTAGTTAGTATTCAGAGACTATTTAACTTAATGTTAATGTGTTTAAATTAAACTTAACTATTTATTTTAAAAGGCTGCTAGAAGTTGAAGCTGGGGTAACTATGGTGCACTGGGGTTCTGTCTTCTTTTCTTTTCTACTTCTACCCTTCCTCTCCTCCATTCCTGATCATCATTTATCATTTAGTTCTCCATGCCTCTGTCTGGTACAGTGCGATTCATGTATTGTCCCTCTTTTCCTCTCCCCTCCTGGGGAGTGGGAGTGCTTCCAGACTCCAGTTGGCTCATCCGTGCTCCAGTTCCTGACCGTCTACCTCGCCTTTGCTCCCGCTCCTACACCTGGCTGTGGTTCCTGTCTCCGGCTCATCTCTGGCTCGTCTCTGCTCTGTACCTGACCGAGTACCTCGTCTTTGCTCCTGCTCCTGGCTGTGGTTCCTGTCTCCAGCTCGACTCGCACCTTTGACTGTCCCCACGACCACGACTGGATGAAGCTCGTCTGTTGGACTTTAAATATGTAGTTATAGATTTAGATAAGTTAATTCTTCTCTAAGAGTTCTGGTACATCGCCTGTCCGTCCTGGGGGAGGATCCCTCCTTCATGTGGGCACCCCTGAGGTTTCTTCGTTTTTTCCGGAATCCGGTTTTTTTGGGAGTTTTTCCTTACCGCGAAGGGGGGTCTAAGGGCAGGAATGCCAGTATAGCTTAGTTAGTTTGTTAGTTCATTTTAGTATTTTACTATTGAACTCTTTGCATTCATGATCCTTTTGAGTTCATGTTTTACTTCGAAGCCCATCGAGACGACTGTTGTTGTGATTTTGGGCTATACAAATAAAATTGAATTGAATTGAATTGAATAGAAATTACATTCTCAAAACTCTAAGATCATTTGGCAAAACAGTATTACAGTTTAGCACAACACAAAAACTCACTTGCAAAACCTAATATATCTCCCAAAACTGTTCACTCGTGCTTCAAAACTAAATTTCCTTCTCATTTAAACAGTCAGTGCCCCCAAAATACTTTGTCCCTTTGGCATTGCAAGTCAGAATGATTAGATGTTTGTCACTATAGCAGACCATTGAAATATCCCTCATGTCCACCTTTCAGTTGTAGCTCAGTCCTTTATAGACAATGGTAACTGTTCTGTTTTTGTATAGCTAACAGAATACAATTTTGTACAAAACTGAAAAAAAGAAAAAGGATTTTAGGGTAATTGTAGCCTCTTAGGTTTACAGTAACAGCACACATTGCGCTCATACTGCCAAGGAAATTCTAACCATTATCATTCACACACATAAAGTAACTTTCATACATCAGAGTAAAAAGAAAATATATACAGCATAATATACTTTATAATTTAAACACAAACAAAAAACAATTAAAATGATATGCAGCCTACAGTGCTGTAAATAATGGTTGAGTTTCTCAACTAACAGTTCTTCACTGGTCGCTGTCCTCACCCTCCCTCTCCTGGCCATCGTCCTCACCCGGCTGGCCGTCCACACTCTGCTGTCTGTCTGGCCACAGATTCCCGTCCACATCACAGCGTAGATTCTCTCTTGTGATGCAATGAGGGAAAAAATAGCGTGCATGTGGCAACCATCCCCTACACTGATCTTCTGTAACATCCTCACACGCAGCATCCAACGCATGGAGCAGGGACCTCTGATGTTGAGCTCGATGCTCAGACACTCTCCACCTCCAAGCGGAGAAAAACTCCTCAATAGGATTGAGGAAAGGAGAGTAAGGTGGTAGGAACACTATGACCATCCTCGGATGAGTAGTGAACCAGGCCCTGATGAGCGGGCCATGGTGGAAATTCACATTTTCCCATACAATGACATATAGTGGTAGGTGAGGCCCTAAGAGACCTCTCTCTGTTTCAGAGATCAAATCAAAATGAAGGCGGTCCAAGAAGATGAGGAGCTTCTGTGTATTGTATGGACCAAGACTGGTGATGTGAGTGGCCACAGCATTCTCAGATATGGCACACATAATCATCTTTGCCCCCCTCACTGGCCTGGGACATCCTCCTTCGTTAGTCAAGTTCTAGTTTCACCTGACTGTCAATTGCTGTAATAAATGTATCAAATGTTCCAGTGGATTCATATATTGTATTCATGGTATTATGTTCTTGACTGATTTTGACAATTGAACAGACTATTGTGCATGTGATGACTTACACAATGAAATGATGCTGACTCATTTTGGAGCGAACAACCATTAGACTGAGAATCAACAATCAGTTTAGATCAATAAGATCTATTCACTTGGAATCTGTGCTAAATGAAGGCTACCTGTACTTAATCTTTTGAAAGATGTACTGAGACATTGAAACAGGTACTAAGACATTTGCAATTTGATGAAACTAATGAGAAAGGCCATTCTGTTGTGAACAATTGCAGAGTGGTTTGGAAGTTTGTCCATGTTGTTTTGACAATGTAATTTCTGTTTCAAGAAATGAGCCAAACCAATGGAGAAAAACTGTAATACTGTACGTTTTGTGGATGAGGGCGGATGTGTTGTTACGTGTGTGAGCCATCAGACTGCCTTCGGCCCCGCAGCTCTATGTGAACGAGCACCAGGAGAACATGTCTCCAGCTCACACGGAGGCTGTGAGCTTTTCAATGCAAAATGCCGCTCAGTCCTTAGAAACCGTAAAATTCGATCACGTGGATTTGTGTTTCCAGTCGTGTCCCGACCAACTAAAGGCTGATGTTAATCCCACATATTTACGTGCAGGCAAGCTGCAGATTGCAGCTTTTCCCGCATGGATTCATGTTCATCCAGGCTAAATATTGTTAGTGCCTGTTAGCCTTCACCTAACCATACTTTGTTCTGCCACAAAAAAGCACTGACCACACAGATTAAAAATAAAATGATGAGCGAACAGGCGCTTCATAATTACCATAACATGACAATAATAAACGTATGTTTAAAAGATCATCTCGTATATTACGGATCTGCTAATAGATTGACTAGTGTCACTATGACTCAGAGGTAAATTCACTCCGGAGCATGCGCTGTTTTCTCCGTCATGCAGCTGACCAGCTTTTCCAAACTCGTTGGTGACGGTGGATTTTTTCACGCTGCTTTTAACGATTGCTTTTAACTTGAAAGCTTCATCATATTGTAGCGCCGATCACGTGCACGTTGGGTCTAAAAGCACCAAAGGATTCTGGGATGCGGCTGGGCATGCGTGTTTCTTTTTGTTGAACCATGACTGAAGTGTCTAAGACCTGAAGTGACATCCATGCTGTTTGGCTGTGAGGAGGTGTTTTGAAAATTAAATGGCTTGATGCGTGGAGTTGGATAGAGAATTCAAACCATTCACTGAGTCCAAAAGTGCGTACATGACGGCCACCAATTAAATCCATAAATTAGCCGAGTCACTGAATAAGCCGCAGGGCTGTGAGCGCAGGAAAAAAGTAGCGGCTGATAGTCCGGAAATTACTTAAAGTGCTTTACATGATGAAATTTAAAAACAAAGGACAAAACAAACAAATATATAATTAAAAATTGGCACAATGCCCCCCCCCCCCCCCCCACACACACACACACACACATGTACTCACTCTCTGTCATATAAAGACAAAAGGATGCAATGTAGAAACGTGGCTTTGTACTGAGGTTGGGGAAATTATGTTTTGGGGACTATCCACATCAGTGACACCCCACCCAGGTTCACAGAGTCCACTACCACAGGACCCCCCAGATCCAGACAAAGAGCCAGACCTCAGAGATCCCATTGCAGCGACCCCGCTCACTGGGAAGGGTCCATCACCGATGTGGAGGGTCCCTCGAAGGAAAACTGGAATTACAGCTAAAATGTAAAAGGAGTAAAATAAAGGATAAAATAAATTAAAAAAGAACAAAAGGGTACATAAATAAACCATAGTAGACATATAAAATGGTAAAAGTGACTAAATACATTAAAATGAATAAATAGATTGATTAAAAAACAGTAAAAATAAATAACTAAATACATACAAATAAAAAATAGCTATATACACATACACATTATATCAAACTGATAAAAATAAAAATATCCAATAAATTACTATAAAAAAACAATAAATTTCCATTAAAAGCAAAATTAAAAATGTAGGTTTTGAGCCTTCCTTTAAAAACATGAACAGTCTCTGCGGCCCTGAGGCATGCTGTGAGGCTGTTCCACAGGCGAGGTCCATAAAAACTGAATGAGGCCTTGCCGTATGTTTTTGTTCTAACTTTTGGGATAACCAAAAGGCCGGTGTCAGAGGACCTCAGGGTCCGCGAGGGCTCATACTTTAAAATCATATCAGATAAATATGAAGGCCCGAGACCATAAAAAAATGTGTAAACCAATAAAAGAACTTTAAAATCAATTCTGAATTGCACAGCGATCTTAAAACCGGTGTAATGTGTTCCCGCCTCCTGGACCTCGTCAGCACGTGTGCGGCTGAATTTTGCAGAAGTTGAAGGTTCGATACCCTTCTTCTGGGGAGACCAGAGAGCAAAGCATTACAATAATCTCAGCTGCTGGAAAGAAAAGCATGCATTAGCACCTCTGTGCTGGCAAGAGAGAGAAATGGGCGGACTCTGGCAATGTTCTTAAGATGAAAAAATCCGGTTTTTGTTATATTTTTAATATGTGGGATAAAATTCATCTCAGAGTCAAAAATACTGCCCAGGTTTCTCACACACTGGGAAGTTTTGTAATTTTTAAATTTTGACAAAACTATCTCTCTCTTATCTTCAGAGCCGATCACTAAAACCTCTTTTTTGCCCTGGTTGAGCTGAAGGAAGTTCTCTGCCATCCACGACTTAATGTCTAAAATGCCTTTTAAGAGGAGACAAAGTGATGTAGTACATTACTCTTGCTGTGATCGCTTGAAATAAACCTTTTCCAAATCCAAAATTACAAAGAAAAAAAATGGGATGGCAGGGCCATAAACAAGGTGTGGCTTTTGGATAATTTATTTCAGAAGGACGAGGGAACCTCCTTTTATTGTCAAGAGGTTTGGGTTGGGACACTAGCTTTGACAGGTCTTTAAACCTGTTATATTGCCATTAAACCTGATTGAATAGAAGTGCCAGATGGAAAAGCCCATACAGAAATCTGATCCTGAGTACACTATAATTTATGTACAGCCAATGTTAGCGGGGCTAGTAATGAAAAATGCATTACATGATGTGTTGAATCCAGGCTCTCTCCCATTATGGGAAATGAAAAAGCTAATTTTTAGGAATACTAAGTGTATTGAAAGAGATCACAGGCAACGCTTTAGGCAAGCTAGCCAAATAGATTGCATGTTTGATCTCATGCGATTCCAGTCTTCTTGTTGAAAACAATTCAAGACTGATAAGCATATCTGCCTCTGACGTACTTTCATTTTTTTTTATTTACCACTATTTCCTCCTCATTTCCCTTTTATATGTAATCAATCCAGCCTGTAATTATATCCTTCAGAGAACCTTTGAACATACCTTCCAGACACTTATTGGAAATTTGCATTTGTAATTGCTCTCTCCTCCCGCTGTGCTCCACTGATTTGTGAAAAAGAAATAAACAAAACATGTCTCAGAGTGCCTCCATGGAAAAAAATCAATTGGGAATCATTTCTTTATATATCAGAAGATGCGATGACTGCAACAGCACGATTGTTCTTTAATCAATTTTTTTTTCCAAACAGACTTTTGAGGCAAATTGTTCAAGCCAGCAACATGTTACACAAACATAAAACAAAAAGAAATAAAAATATGTATATAGATTAGAAGAATCACAAAGTTATCTTTATATTAAACAATACCAATTTACGTTACAACATCAATTCAAATTCAAACTTTATTTGTATAGCACTTTTCCGACTTAACGTGATCCAATTTTGAAAACCAAAAGCAAGACATAACACAAACAAATGTGAATAAATTAACCATAACACCCCCCTCTACATCACACACATAACATAGTAGCGCAGTAGAAATTTGGATTTGTACTGAAGTGGGGAAACAGGTTTTTGGGGAACCTTTCTACACCACCCTCCACTCAAGTTCACTGAAGGCACTACTTCAGGACCCCCCAGGATCCGGGCAACGACAAGGTTATTAGGCCAGGACTGAACCATAACTCAGACTTGGACTGTGGATTCTTTACATTTTAAAAAGTACAAACATAAACTAACATGTTACCACACCATGAAATACTCACAACTCTGCAGTCTTCGGATGAAGCACAACGTCTGCTGCCTCTTTCTGATGTTGCTATAGAGCATCTGGTGTTTAGACCAGTTTATATCTCAAATAATTCAGGATCCTCTTGCTCCCCATCTGGCTTTAGTGGGTCATAAGTAAAGGTAATCTGTGGGGTGGGGTACACCCTAGACAGTCTTTCAGTCTCTTGCAGGGCAACACAACTCTACACACCATCACACAAACACCTATGGACAGTTTAGTATCATTAATTAACATATGCTGCATGTTTTTGGACTTTGGGAGGACACCGAAGATCCTGAAGCATGAGAAGAACATGCACACCGAAAGGTCCCATCTTGGATTGGAATATCAGAGACCTTTTCATTTATTGACAGAGAGGGCCAACAACAAATATTAAATGTAACAGTCTATGGTTTAGGTCAGGGTTCGGCCACCTGTTTTACTCAAAGAGCCATTTGGGACCGCCCCTAATGAAAAGAAAGCACCCGGAGCCAAAACCCGTTTTGACATCATTATATATATTATGCATGTATATATTATTCAAAGGTGCTCATTACGTCGATCGCGATCGATCTTCAATGACATGAGTGTAGATCGCGGGCCAGAAAAGAAAAAAAAGGGACTTCTTTAAAATCCACCAGCCAATCAAAATCCTCACTGAGAAGTACGGGACTTGATTGACATGTAGATTGGCCAATCTGACATCGTCTGAAGCATACGTTGCTGCAAATGCACATTATGTTCTTTAAAGGATGATACCGCAGCCGCGTGTGGGAGGAGCTACTGGTTCTGGTCTGATCGCTGCATGGAGCGATGTGTTTATCAATGCATGGTAGACACTGAGAATGTGGAGAGATCAGGTTTATTATTTTGAAGAGTTCTACTTGGTAATCATGTTTCCATGTTTGAGTTCATAAAATCATCCCAGAGAAAGTCTCTGCTTCAACTCCCGCAGGGAAAGCTGCGTCTCAATCTGACGCCCGTGTTTGCATCTCTCTAACAGAGTTTGAAGCCAAAGCCCCTCCTCCGCCTCTCCACCTGCTTTTCCTCTCTACCTGTTCACCTGTTCACATCCTCTGCAGCTGAGAGTTGTTTCACCCGCGCTCCCGGTGTGTCCTACACAGAGAGCGCAAAATACGATAGTCGGGGCGCTCCAGCGCCGCACAAGGATGAAAGAGCCGGACGCAGGTTATAGCGGGGATAGAGCGGGTTAAGCAAATGAATGGAAGAAGGCGGCCTGCTGAAGAAATATTCCATATTGTACACATTTTATTATTAGTCTGAACTATCTTTTATTTAGAAAAATCTTTTATTTTATCAGTCCAGCACGAAAAAAAAACATCAACAAAAGCTGTGTTGGGCGGTTTTTGGCTGGGTCTGGCGGTTTTCAGATGACTTTTCAGCTGGAAACCTGTGACTCTATCTGGCAACGCTGGCGCGAACTCTCAGTCTGTCATCAGTCTCTGCCCCGCGGTACGTCAAGTTCCCGGCAGAAGATCGGAGTGTTTATTGAAGCCGCCCCGCATGTCTCCTCCTGCTATCAGCTCTGCAGGTCTCGCCTGATAAATACGAGCTCATTACGAAGCTTTTTTTTACGTGGCTCGCGCTTCGTGCGGAGCCAGCAGCGCCTTTGAAATGCCATGAAAAATGGACAAACTACAATAAAATTTAATTATTATAAAATACTCATTATTTTCCAAAGTCACAGGGAGCCACAACAGATGGATGAAAGAGCCACATGTGGCTCCGGAGCCATGGGTTGCAGACCCCTGGTTTAGGTTAACAAACTCTGTTTAATCATCTTTCTGGTTTAAATGTTTTTTTAGGCCTTGCGAAAGACTGGCAAACTGTCCCAGGGTGTACCCAGCCTTCGCCCAGCAGTAGCTGAGAGGGGCTCCAACAACCCCAATAGAAATAAAGCTGGTTTGGAAGATGGATGGATGAACTTTCTGGAACTATAAGGGCTCAGCGGGTGTCAGTCAGCTTATCAAAGTAAGTTTTTATCAACCATCTCAACATCTCTTGCATTCTGGTCTTTCTTTGTCTTAGTGAAAGGTTTTTCTAGATGTTGAAAAATACTGCGACTACACAACATGCTTCCCTGAGGCCTTGCCACTCTTAGGAAATTTGCAGATGATACTGGCAAAGACTGGCAATGCTGGTTACATTTTCTTTTTTTTGCGTATCAAGACGTTCCACAAGCTTCCACTAGATTCTTAAAATTCACGCTGTTATGGCTTCGGTTAACAGGGTCCCCGCACGCCAGGCCGCCCCTAGAGGACCAGGTGGGTGAAGACCAGCCACCCCTCCCCGATTCCACCCGTGTATTGTGGTGTAGGTGTGCTGCAGGTAAAATGGGAGGTCTCCAGTGGTGCCCCCCCCCCCCCCCCAGGGTTGCTCTGTGTGAGTGTGTGTTTGCTGCGTGTGTGGTTCCAACATGCAGTATGTGGTGGCTAAAGTGAAAGTTAAAATTATGGGGCGGACCGGTGAGCGATGAGCCCAGATGTTTCACCGTGCCCCCCTCCACCAGACCATCCCCACAGGGCTCTAGATGAATTAAGGTGTCTAATATGGGAGTAAAAGTGGAATGGAGGGCAGGCGCCAATGCAACCCAAACCCCAATGCTCACCCCTGGTCAGCTCGCATATCTCACCCGTCCAATTCCTGGAGCCCTATGTGCATGTGTGCAAAATTTGTTTGGGTGGGAGAGGGAAGGAGCAGGCGGATGGGCACAACCGGGGGAAGAAGGCTCCCCCTGAGCGACTGGCCCCCTAGGCAGTCGCACCAGGTGTCTCACCTACCAGGGCGACCAGGAAACCATAAGGCGGCCAGCCAGCCAGAGACCAGGACAGCACCAGCGCAGAGAGACAGTCAGCAAGGAAGGGGCCCAGCACCGCACCCGAGAGGCAGGAGGTCCAGCAATAATAAAATAATATTATTAAAATAATAAATACAATAAAATAATAAATAAAAGTAAGGTAATTAAATAAAGTGAAAGAAAATAAATTAAGCCCTTTGGCCAGAGAAACCCTGAACTAAGTTCATAAATTAACCCCTCTGTTGTGGCTGCATCGTTGACCCCGGGGGCAGGCCAAGTGCCAAGCAACCGGCCACGGGCAAAGCACCGGCCGAGGGCAGCCTGCCACAGCTTTAAAGAACTATGGTATTCATTTACTACTGAGTAGAAAATGTTAAATAATGGTACTCCTGTTTTAACACGAAACATATAAAATTAATAAGAAGCACATTTGAAAGTATTTGAAATCATTTGTTACATTAAAATAAAAGTAGGAAATGAATGTAAACAGAAAAAGTTTGTATTATACTGTATTTTACTTGTTAGCACCCTTTTTAGGATGGATTCTTGTCTCTTTACTTCCAATATATTTCTGTTTGAGTCTTTTTCTTTAGCAGTTGGCTGGAGTAAGAGTTGTGAGGGGCTAACCATGGGTGACATTTGCTTCAAGGATGACTTCTTTTTGAGCTTAAAGGGTTTCTGGTCCTAAATGTAGCTCCTTAAAGGCTGCATTAGTCCCCCAACTGATTAATCCATTAGAGGAATGAGAGAAAAATGAACTCAAGTCCAATATCTATTAATGAATTTAACTGCCACACATTTCCATATGACAAGGTTTTGCCCTGCTTGGTCAAGCTTTTGCAAAAGGAACAAGAGTAATCACTTGTATTTAAATATTTCCTTTCTTAACTGTAATAATGCATCATGTGAAGTTGAAGTTCTATGTCAGGTCACTGATCATAACCTTCAACACTTACATCCAGGTACAACATCTTCTGTGACCTGTATGACTCACATTCCATGTGTACTTTAACATACTACAATGAAATTGTCAAATGCATACTGGGTGACCGCTGCACAATGGAGCAGGTAAGTCTGCAGTGATGACATAACAGTCAGGCAGGAATTAATGTGATCCTTGGGAAAGTAAATAAGTCTCCAGGACTTACTGTGTGGCGAATGAGACAAGAAAGTGGGTCAGAACCACAGGTTAGTTGATTGCACAACTGGGCCAAGACATGGCCTGTTCAGCACTGAGAGAACATCTTTGCTCCTGCTACAGAGTTTGTATTGCCTGGAGAAATGACAGTTGTAAAAACTTTTTTTTTTACGAAAAGTATTGTAAAGTGAACAGTGAACCCCCTTCCAGATTTTAGTCTGATGATAATAAAAGCACATTTGTACATGATGGCTCATGGAGGAAGATGTCAAGAAAAGAATAGCTTGGAGGAATATGTAGTCTCACCAAGATGGACCACTAAGTGGTTCATGCATTAAACATGAAACACTCCACTTGGATGTGTGTTCCCAGAGAGTTTAGACTTTGAAAGGAACTCATTCATATTTTAATCACACAGAAGCTCCAATTAATCACTGCACGGTTTAGGGGTGAAATTGATGAATATTCTGCTGCCAAGTAAAATGACTTCTGACCCTGGCTACTCACTTTGGTTCCAATTGTATTCCTGCATACTGCTGTTCATGCCCTGGTTGTTAACTCTTTGGACAAATAGAGGGATCCAAGGTTGTAGGAAAAGGAACATGGCACCAATTTCTGTGTTCACACTCTCCTCTCCTTGGCAGAAGGACCTTCAGGCCCCAAGAGTCAAACAAATGAACTATAAATGACTTTGGAACTTGGATATTTAAGTCTCTTTATCTCTTTTAGATTCATTTTAATGGATTATAATAAATGATGTGGTTATGCCAGGGGAAAATGTGAACTATATGTGACTCACAAGACTTTATCATAGCATAACCTAAAGGGAAATGGCTTGATGGTTATAACTGTAGACCTCTCTTGATGATGCCTGTCATGAGCATAAAGACCGAGTCTGAAAGCAACCCTAAGGAGTGTATAATACTCCTAATAAATTTCTATATGTTTCAATATAATGTGGCATATGACATATTAGTGATTAGTGTAGTGCAGTGATTCTCAATTATTTTTTGCAAGGCCCACCCTAGGAAAAAGAAAATGCCCCCCCCCGGCCCCCCACACACTCGCGTGGTGACAATATCTAGTTTAGTATCTATAAAAATTGTATCTTTTAACATTAATAACAGAAAAAAAAGAAATATTAATCCACTTTCAACAAACAATACATTTTTTTGCCACACAGAAACCCTGTTCTAGTCTAAAACATAAAAGCAGCTTAAAGTGCCTGAAATAAAAAAAAATATCAGTCCTTATTTAAACTAGAAACATTTTGAACAACTGAAGCATTTGACGCTGAGAAAAATAATTCAATCAATAAATAATATTAAATCTAAATTGATCTGAAACATTAACATAGCAGCACCAAAGTATTTAACGTTTTTAGTCTGAAGAAATAGATAAAAAAACATTGTGCTGAATTTTTTTCTAAATGATCAATTGTTTATTTATGTTTATAAAGTGCAGCTGTTTTCCTGCATTACCTGCTGTCTTTATGTCAAATACTGACACCAACTAAACCACAGGCAGACAAAGAATACATTTATGGAAACTAAAGACATGTCATCAAAATGTCTACAATAGTTAATAAAGAATAACATTATTAGCATGAGCGGAGTAATCTAAAGGCACGCGATGATCCTGGTGTTGAGCAATCTTGTGCTCCGCGTGCGCGTTCCACCTCGCAGCCTGAGCCCACTACCCCTCCCCTCTCTTTCTCACACACGCGTGTGACAGGTGTAGCTCCAGGGATGGCAGTTGACAGGTTTCAGGCTGTTACA
The DNA here is from genome assembly GCA_037389245.1 of Oryzias sinensis. Lineage (NCBI taxonomy): Eukaryota > Metazoa > Chordata > Actinopteri > Beloniformes > Adrianichthyidae > Oryzias > Oryzias sinensis. The sequence continues at coordinate 26,939,596 of CM074499.1, read as the reverse complement.
AACTCTGTCATATAATAGTAAAACAAATGGTGGCGCAGATTTTATTTCAAGCACTGAGCCACTGTCACCACCGCTCCCCGTTAAATTTGCGCTCCGGGCAATTGCCCGTCTTATCTATGCCTAAAACCGCTACTACTGCCCCCCCCCCCCCCCCGGCATCGCCCCACTATTTGAGAAGCACTGTGTAGTGTATTAATGTAGTATTAATGTAGTATAGTATTAACACTCTTGTTGTGTTGTGACTGTAAAGCAGGGATGCCCAAATCCAGGCCTTGTGGGCCGGTGTCCTACATGTTTTCCAACCAACCAGCCATTGAAGCTTCTTATTGGCTGAACACGCCTGAACCACATAATTAGCAGCCGATAAGGAGAGATTTCATGAAAACCAGCAGGTGGCAGACCCTTGAGGCCTGGATTTGGGCAGAGTTTATACTGAAAAAGTATAAAGTTTATGAGTCAGTGCCTTTTACACGCTTTCTCTGCTTTGTTAAAGCATTTGACTGTAAAATAATTCTGCCTGACCAATACATTTCTTCCCAATCATTTTGGTGTAACTTAAACTTAAACGTAGACATTTTAAAAATACCATGGGGGATGAAAATGTGTTCAGTGGTGCAAAACTGCATTATGAAAAAGAATAATGGATTAGATTTATCTGTGCTTTTCCACACGCTCAAAGCGCTTACAGTGTGTCCATTATTCATTCACTCCTCATTCATACTTGTTCATGGTAAGCTACTGTTGTAGCCACAGCTGCCCTGGGGCAGACTGACAGAGCCGTGGTTGCCAGTTCACGCCTACGGCTCCTCTGACCATCAACGGGACATTCATACACATTCACACAAGGAGGGTGAAGTGTCTTGCAGTTGGCTGGGGGGAGCGGGGATCGAACCGCCGACCCTTCTATCATTGGACAACCTGCTCAACCACCTGAGCCACTGCCGTGGACCATTGTGGGGGTTTCTATGGCTAATTCCAAACTTTAGAAACTGGAACAGCTGATGTGTGAAGTTCTTCTAATTGCAGTGCAATTGAAGTGCAGCCGAATTTTGAACAAGCTGCAGCCGGTTGATATTATTTCTCTTGACACCAGAATGAGCATTACAACAATCTATCCTAGATGTTATAAAAGCATGGATTAATATTTCAGCACTGGCTTGTGAGAGAAAGGGTCTCACTCAGGCAACATGTTCTAAGATGATAAAATGCAGTCTTTGTAACTTGGTTTCAAACTTGTGCTTCAAAGTTCAGATCTGCATCTAAAACCACACCAAGGTCTCTGACTTTACTGCACACATTCCGATTAAAAGATGATAAATAGGACTGGACCCTTTCTCTCTCAGCTTCAGGACCAACAATTAAAATGTCAGTTTTGTCTTGATTGAGCTTTAAGAAGTTCTCTCCCATCCATGTTTCAATATCTAAAACACAACTTAAAAGGTCATCAATGGGTCCCATGTCATCAGGAGACACAGCCACATATAACCGGGTGTCATCAGCAAAACTATGAAAGTTTATGCCATGTCTCACCAACCGGTAGCATGTAAAGGATAAAAAGTGTGGGGCCAAGGACTAAACCTTGAGGCACACCACGTCAGTCCGTGCCTCCCAGATGATGCATCATTAACACTGACTCTTCCTGTGAGGTAGGATTCAAACCAGCTGAACACCGTTCCAGTGATTCCAAGCATGTCATGCAGTCTGTTTGGAAGTGTGACGGTGTGGCACCGTCAGATGCCGAGGGGGGGGGGGGCCACACCGGGTTTTATTGTTTGTGTATTGTTGTATTTTGTTATTTATTATTATGATTACCACCTGTGGTGCCACCTGGGCGGGAATGGAGAGCAACGCCCGTGGGCGTGGCATCCCATTCAAAAGGTGAGCATCGCAGGTTGTGAAACGAGAGGAGTGACAGAGTGTGCTGCATGGCCCTGCGTGTAGCAACTGTGGTGGCAATAAAAACAGTTCCTCCTCACCTTGGCTCCTCTGCATCCTTTCTCGGCGGGACCCCGCCACATATGGTGTCAGAAGTGAGATCGCAGAGGGGCCACACAAAGGTGAGGACGCAGCGGCGTGGTGGGGACGGCGATTCCCCGGCAGCTCAGCGCCTCCTCAGAGCAGTCCATCCTCTGAGGAAGAGGGGGTGGATCCGGGTCGCCTCGCCGGAGCGTCAGGCCTGGCCAGGGGCCCGGAAAGGCCTAAGGCGTCCAACTCGGCGCCCATGACGCGCGGCGGACCACGCGGACAGCAGGGGCGGACCGCCGGAGCACAGCGACGGCCGGAGGCGGAACGGACACGCCGCCCGGTTCCACTGCCGCGGATGCGGGCGTTGGAGGCCTGCGCGGAGCTGGACAAGGGGCGGACCGACGTCTACCGGACCGTCAGGGGAGTACTCCGGGAGAGGCATGACAACTCGCCTGAAACCTGCTGTCGGCGGCTCCGATCGGCGGAAGTGCCATCCGGAAGGGGACCAGCGGGGGCGTGTTGCCGTTTGAAGGGCCTTTTGCCGGGGCTGGGACCGACCGGAGCGGCACCGAGGAGCAGATCGGAGGGGTCGCCGTCGTGGAGCTGCAGCCCGTGCGTTCTTCCGACGCGAGGACGCGTCTCTGGCGGATCGGCGTGGGGAATGCACGGCCGCGGACTGCTGAGTGGATTGCCGCACATCGTCAATCCCTCAGAGGAGGGGGATGGTGTGACGGTGTGGCACCGTCAGATGCCGAGGGGGGGGGGGCCACACCGGGTTTTATTGTTTGTGTATTGTTGTATTTTGTTATTTATTATTATGATTACCACCTGTGGTGCCACCTGGGCGGGAATGGAGAGCAACGCCCGTGGGCGTGGCATCCCATTCAAAAGGTGAGCATCGCAGGTTGTGAAACGAGAGGAGTGACAGAGTGTGCTGCATGGCCCTGCGTGTAGCAACTGTGGTGGCAATAAAAACAGTTCCTCCTCACCTTGGCTCCTCTGCATCCTTTCTCGGCGGGACCCCGCCACAGGAAGAATAGAGTGGTCAACTGTGTCGAAGGCTGCACTCAGGTCCAGCAATACTAAAACAGATGTTTTCTTTTCATCAGAATTGGACCTGAGATCATTTATAACCTTGACCAGCACCGTCTCTGTGGAGTAATGTGATCTAAAACCAGACTGAAATTTTTCTAAAATATTATTTTTATTAATAAAATCATTTAGTTGAATAAAAATAATTATCTAGATTCAGAGCATCTAAACCGCTCTTCTTCAGAGTGGGTCTCACTATAGCAGTCTTTAAGTTCGTGAGGAAGATCCCAGTCTGAAGAGAGCGGTTAACAATGTTCAGGAGCTCCTCCTCACATGAACACACCGACTTAAAAAGAAGGTGTGGATGGGATCCAGAGAACAGCTTATACTTTTAAGTTGGCAAATCACTTTACGAAGCTTTGCAGCATCAATCAAGGCAAAACTCTCTAGTGTGTTCTTAAAAGGCAAACAGAATGCAACAGACTGAACTGTTAGTGGTCGTTATTTATCTTATCAGGTAAATGGACTGCAAACTCTTCACATTTCAAACTGCTAAGAATAGAACATGGGCTGGAAGAGATCGGATTGATTAGTCGGTCAATGGTGGAAAAAAGAATCTTTGAATTAGAATAATTGTAGGCTATTAATTTTGGACAGTATTCCTGCTTTGCATGTTTAATAAATTTGTTGTATTGGGTTAGTTTTTCCTTAAAGATTTGGTAATGAAATGTTGGTTTTGTTTTGCGCCAATTTATTTCTGCAACCCTACAGATTTACTTAAGTCTCTTGGTTTCCTCTGTTCTCCTAGGAGGAGGTGCTTTGGCTTTGACTGTTTTTATTTTTAAGGGATCGACCTTGTCCGTTATTGATATGAGCTTGTTATTGAAATTTTGGACAGATACATCTACAGACAAACTTAGTGTTTGGTTGGTTGTGTTCCAGATGTGAGGTGAAGTTTTGTTGGAATAATTGTACATAAGTTATCACATATTTACTCTGACCTTTTGAACTATTTACTCTGTGTGTGTGTGTGTGTGTGTGTGTGTGTGTGTGTGTGTGTGTGTGTGTCTACAGTAATCCCCCGCCCATTCGCGGTTTTATATTTGCGCCCCGCCCATTCGCCGGTGGCTGCAGATGACGTGAAGTCACAAGTGTGAGACGCAGAACAGCGCTCATTTTGCGAATTTTGAAAAACGATTTACTCTGTACTTTACTGTAAAGTATAACAACCCCGAGTTGGACAGAGCTGCGGGCAGCCGGCGCCCCCCTCTTTCTGCCAGTTGCTGGACCACAGCGTATGTCAATCAGCGGTGGGCTGGTGACTGGTGGATTAGAGGGGGCGGGGCCTACCTGGGTACGCGTTGGCTGAACGTTCTCCTCCGGCTGCGCTATTTTTGTTCGAGCTGTAACTATTCTGACAAGGTTGATAAAGCCAATAAAAACCCTGCATCATCTCCAGCTTCTGGAAATGAACCCAAACGGCAGAAAAAGGTTCTGACTCTGCAGAGGCTCTGAATGGTATCTTATTCGCGGATTTTCGTTATTCGCGGGGGGGTGAGGAACGTAACCCCCGCGAATACAGGGGGAATACTGTATATGGCTTTTCTATGCGAAACCGGTTTACGGGAAAGCAGGATGTGACCCAGTGCAGCTGTCCTGCATTTGACCCGGTTACAGCTGATCACCTTTGATATGCAGGACCTTTGCTCTGCAGAAGATGAGCTCTGAAACCACAGGGGTCAACAATGAAGCTGTATCTCAAAGGAGCAAATGTTTCTTTTAAGATGTTTGCTTAGATTGGTTTCTTGACCTGTGTGGGCTGCATTGTTCCCCCCTCCCTTTTAGAAGCATCAGTATGTAGGGAAACACCCTGATTTGAATAGAAATGAGGAGGCAGACCTTTGTAAGATCAGAGCAAACAGAGAATTGCTTGAGTGTGTTCCTGTCTGCTCTCTCTCTCTCTCCAGAAAAGATTTAAAGTGAGTTTGTGTCCTTTCTTCCTGCTCAATTATAGTTGAAAAGTGTTGATTTAGTTTAGATCCAACAAGTTTGCAGCCACTTCAGGGTGCAGACAACGCCTTCTAACAGTTCTCTTTGGAAATCTTTGTGTGACAAAGCCATTGATAGTAAAAAACACACACGAGTGATCTGACAAACCAACATCCACAACAGAGGTCACAGTGGCCATAAGGCCACGAGTGACTAAAAGATCTAGAGTGTGACCCCTGTTGTAGGTGGGAACAATGACATGCTGAGTAAAATCCATTGTTGCTAAAATGTTTAAAAACTCTAGGACATATGAGTCCGATAGATCGTCCACATGTAGGTTAAAATCGCCCCAAATATTTATTCTACTAAAATCTAACTGTATAATTGATGAGTTACACTTTGGGGGTCTGTACACTATCAAACACAACACAGTGGTCTTATTAACCCCTGTGCTATCCTAGGCACTTTAACATTGGGAGTTGGGTCATCTAGACCCACTAGACAGTGCTCTGAACCTTTTTTCTTCAATGATTTGTGATCTTCACTGGTGTCCATGGATTACATGAAATCTTTCCACCTTTATCCACCTTTGTCATAGTAGGGAGAACTCGTCAATGGAAGGGGGGGGGTCATCTAAGATAGCACAAGGGTTCAAAGATGTCTATTCATGAAACACTTTGTCTGTAAAACTAATAAAAGCAGACAGGATAGCAGCAGTTACCCCACCCCTACTTGTTTTCTGTCTTTGTTCGTAAAGTTAAAAAGGGGTGGAGTCGCTTCGGACAATGAACCAGTTGAACAACAATTCCAAGTCTGTTAAAAAAAGGCCATTTAAGTTTTGATCTAAAATTAAGTCATGGATAAGAAATGATTTGTTTGATAGTGAAAACCAAGGGGAATCATTTTTCACATCTACAGGGAGTTCCCTGGATCTCAATACCATTGAGACCTGCCACCTGCTCCCCAGGAAAAAGGGGACGGATAAACCAGCGATCCTCATCAGGTTTGTGAATCAAAAACACAACCTAGCTGATGAATCAAAGGAAGAATCTGAAAGGATCTGCTGTTCACCTAAACGACCATCTGACCAGAAGGAATGCTGAAATCACCAAACATGCCAGGCTCCTCAGGAAGCGTAAGCAGATTGAGAACATTTGGGTTAAAGGCTGCAGGATTTACGTCAAACCACTCGGTCCACCGGACCGGTCCAAGGTTCTGGTTGTTGATACCATGAAGGACTTGGAGAAGTGTTTGATCACGGACGTCTGAAGCAACAAATGCAGTAATAATTTAAAGAGTCAAATATAATTTCAAGAAAACAGGCACCTGGGATCAATGTCATCTCTAAAAGTCTGAAGTGACCCTGATTTTCAGCAAAGTTCTGACCTGCAGACAACTTGACCTCAACTTTCAGCACCACTGATAACAGCTACAGAATTAATTAATCTCATGTCTGCAGACATAACAGTGAAGAGAACTTAAAAACTCTGTTTAAACCCAGAAGAGCGTCTGTTAATCAGCAGAAGATGGAATTTCAACCTTGGACATTCGACAGGATATGGAAACCATTTTTATTTTATTTCACAGCACCACCTTATAATTAAAAAAAAGAAAATAAAGATAAAAAAAAATGCTTAATCAGTCATTGAAAATAATTCAAAATGATTGATTTCTAATTACATTACTTCACTTGCTCAATACATTGATTCATGATTTTTCATAATGAAACATAATTGGCACATATTTTTAACTTTTGATAGTTGATCAATTTTTGCTATAGAATTTTTTGAAACAGTGTGATGTCTTTTTTATAATTTCTTAACATGTACATGTATTTTCTAATGAATATAATCTGCATATATTTTAGATAACTGATCCTCATTTGCTATGTTGATTTCTAAAATAGTTATTTCTATTTTACATGATAAGTAAGTCATTTAAATTTGTCATGTGAATTATCGATTCTTCAGGATTCTTAATTCTGTCTGATAAAGATTAGGAATCGGAAAGGGATGAATCATGTAATAAAATAGTTAAGGTAGAACAGGGGTGGGATTATATAAATTCACTTCCTTCCACTCCCTTTCAAGCAATATTTAATTTTATGTCTAATTATCCTAAATTTGATTCGTCATTGTATGAATGTATAACTGATGATTGTATCGTTTTTGCATAATCCTTAATTGATTGCTTCAAATAAACCATTTCAAATCAAAAATCAAAGTTTATTGTTCCTGCAGGTCAACCTTGGACCAACTAAATAAATATAACTGGACTGCACAGCACTACAGAGTTTCTCATTAGCCTTTTCTGTATATACCTGTTTGCTTTCAGTGAGGGTAAGCTAAAAGACCCAGACACATGCCAATGGTCTTCTTTGCCTAAATGAATGGACATTGATCTTTCTGCTATGGATGAAAAAGGGTCGGACTAATCTGCTTATATGCACTACTGACCTCACTGATTAATCAGGGATTAAATATGCACTCGGTTTCACGTCCTGCACTAGAACAGTCTGGGGGCTTTCGGTTTTTTAAAGAGCATCTCAGCATCTCAAGACAGCAATTTAGAGCTTTAGCTGGGAAATTGTAGCAATGGGTTGCTGAGTGTTACATTAAAACGTTAAAAGAGGTTCCTTGAAGTGTCTCAGTGGTGCACAGAGACCATGAAAAGCAGATTAGTCTGTGCAGCAGAAGGAGGTTTTGAGAAAAGGTGGAGATTTTTAGGCCAAGAGATAATAAACGGAAGGAAAATAGAAGAAAAACTGAGGTGTTACTGAACAGATAAAATCAACCTCAACCCATTAGTTCTGTTTTTCAGAGATCATCAGTGAGTCAGAATCTACAAATGTCTGAAAAAAAGAAAAAAGAGCTATCTCTTTGTAAAAGACTCATAGCTCCTGCAGAATTGCAGATTTTTTATTTTAACATGTCTGTAAATGGTTGTTGTCAGAAACTGAATGTGTGAGACCCCATATGCAGGAGGCCAGGCTTGGTGGACAAAACTTAAATATTTCATAAATAGTCTTGGACTTACAAAAACAAGGGACCAATAAAATAGTGATAAAACAGATGACCTGATGATGAAGAGCTGAAAACCAGACACTTAAATACACGGGGGTCAACCTAGACCAGGGGGGTATTTCAGAAAGCAGGTTATGCTAGCTCCCACGGTAAGTTTGAGGCTTAGGAAGTGGATAACCTCAGCTTTCGGTTCCAGAAATGGAGGTATGTTTCAGGGAATGCTTAGTTCCCATAGCAACTCATGCTCTGAACATAACGTGGTCTGGAGCAGGTTTAGTTGAAGGTTAGTTTGTTTACAGAGAGGTGAATCAGCATGGTGTGTCCATTTGAAGATGATTTAGTGGATGAAGAAGCTCAGATAATACTTTTTCCACCGTGAGACGGAGATAAGACTACATATGGATGTTGGAAAGAGAAACTTTTTACTTTGATCTAACTTAATTATTTACTTCAGTTAAGATAAATCATTTTTTGGAGTTCAGTCAACTTAAAAATAACACATAGTTATCAGACATTTATTTTACTTTCCTTTAAATTAATTCAATTAAGTGGGTGTAACTTTGGTGTTGATGTTAGATTGGCAGTCAAAGGAATTGTGGGATACCATTCTGTGACGAAGTAGCAGGACTCCTTCATACACCGTCATTAATCTCTGACTCCGTCTCACTGAAGTGTTGCGCTTTCTTTTTTTTTTTCTCCAGGCGTTTCCATGGTGACTCCAGAAATCGGCGATCCATTGAGAATGTCTTTATGTACTTGACATGCACGTGCATTAACCCAGGGTTACCAAGTCGAGCGTAATTACGCCAACTCATATCTGGTCTTTTGGAACCGACATACTCAGAGTAAGCAAGTTCAGGCGGATTTCAGCCAGAGTTCAGGGGTAAAGTCAGGGTAGTTTAATCTTGCTTTCTGGAAAAAACCCCTGGTGTGACTGACAGACCACAAAATTGCACATGTTGTGCTTTAGCTTTGTTTTTGTTTGTTTTTTGTTTTTTTTGCCAATGAATGAACATAAAGACCCGTTCCAATGTAAATTGTGTTTTTGGCATTTTAACATGTACTTGGAGGATTTTTATGATGATGGTGGAAATATCTTAAGAAAATTAAGATTAAAATTTCATTTCTGAATGTTTCTTCATTCAAATCATTGTGAATATAGAGCAGATAAAAATGCCATTCAAACTAGTGGGAGAGAGTGTAAGGCATGATGGGAAATAAGCGCTGGCTTATTTCCCGCCAATAGTACCGCCCACAACTCATAGACATATTTCCGATGAACTGCTGCCACTCTGCTAAACCTATGTCTCAGAAAACTGTTTTTTTTTATTTTGCCTAGAAGTTGAATAATCATAATTAAAAGACCACTTTGATAATACGGTATTTTAAAAGATAATTGGAGTGGATGTATAGGCTATGTTCAGGCTACACAATGTATAGGTACCATATTTCTGCACTATATGGTGCAATGGATTATAATCAGTTTCAATGAATGATCTATTTTTGAACATATGTCACCTATGAATGATACGGCGCATTAAGGGATACAAATAATCAGAGATATGTCCATCAGTCAGTCAGACATTATTGAACGTGTCCAACATAACTCTAGGACTTTTAGAAGTGTTTGCAAATTCACAATACATAAAACTCTGAACTAGAATTGCTCCATTTATAAGGAGCTGCATATAATAAGGCGCGCTGTCATTTATTGAAAACTATAAAGGCCTTTAAAGTGTTCCTTTTAGTGTGGAAATAGTCATGTTGAATTTGACTTTTCATACTACTTTAGATATTGATGTTCAATGTGAACTCAGAAGCTGTCAAATGACTGTGGTAAGTGACGTAGATATTACATTTCATATTTCAATCAGGTATAGTTTTAATGAGACCTTCCTGTGTGCTGCACTGTCTTTGCAATGTGCGAGAAAACATGCTAACAAACTTCACAACTGGAACGACAACCACCTCCAGTGGCTCTTTGTTTCATCACATGAGTGCATTACGCTATGCATCGTTTCAGATCAATATCTTAAACGAACAACACTCATAAGAGAAAATCAGAAGGAACCTCAAAGCAAAACAAGCACAAAGTAGGAGCTTTGCTTTTGTTCAACGTCTCCGTCTGCTTACACAGACAAGAACAAAAGTTTGTGTTTCCAAAAAATGTCAATTTATTCAGCCTACCTCCAAGCTGTCGAAATTCAAGTTGTGGTATCCCTGGATTCTTTGACCATCTGTGTCAAAGTGTTTCTATTTCTTTCAGCATTTACCACAATCTGCACACAATGTCCATGTGTGCGTGATGTGTGTGCTGGTTTGTGCAGGTGATGGAGTATCCACTCCAGACAGAAGGCAGAGAGGAATACATCACTTTAAATAACAGTGCTGAGAGTTGGCAGCAAGGGAAGGAAAGGTTGCTGAGCCTTAAGGGGATAGTAGGCGGACAAATGTATCATGCGGCATTTCCACAAAATCCACAGACAGCAACCTTTTGCTCAAATAAAGACGATAATGAATCAGAGCTCAGATGGATGTCAGAGAGAGCCACTTTCCCTGCTCTCCAGTCCAGCAGGTGGTCTCCAGCTTGTGCTGTCTTTGTCTTTTGGCCTTTGCTGCAGCATGAGTCATTGCTCTTTACATGAGGAGCAAGACAGATGAAGACTATAGACGTGTATGTACAAGCAGGAACTGACACACAGTCTTGTGTTTACGTCGAGAGCATCACTTCCTCAGAACAAGGCTGCTCCCAGAGGAGCCAATGCATTCTGGGAGCTGCTTCTCCTCTGCAGTTGCTGCGCTGCTGAATTTCAGCAACCGAGGCATGAATAAATAGAAAATCAATGGGCTTCATGGTGTGAGGGTGCAGGGCTGTTTTCCCAATTACTGCAAATGTTGCTTCTTGGTGGTGGTGCATATCAGCCCTTTACTAAGCCACCTGACATTTGTCAACACTTCTTTGTTGTTGCCAGGTTTGGAATTGAAATTCAGTTGTATTTTGCACAAAATAGCAATATAATTAATTTATAACTAGAAGCCTTTTATTTTTAAATGTTTTTAATTATTTCGTTAGTCAGTCATTTCAACATTTACTATAGTTATCTTCTGCCAACAATAACCATGAATAAATTGAAAATGTACTAATAAGAAAAAAGTTGACCACAGAGCAGAAGCATTGAAACTGTCATGAGCACCGTTTAATTCAAGTCAGGGGAGGGATGCAAAAACAACCCACATTGTGCATCTGGAGACCTGCTAAAGACTTAGATCGTGTCTTGTGGGTAACATGGTGTAATGATGTGGTGCAATCAATGTTTGACAGATGACCAGCAGGGTTGGCAAGTTTCCTTTTATGGCTGTATCCCCCTTCTGCTCTATTAGTTTAGGACTTTACCACCTCAAAAAGGAGCAGTTTATAAAACTGCTTGATGTTTTTGTCCCGGGTTTGAGGAGCTTGGTATATATTACAAAGCTGAGATGCATCCTCAACTCCTGCTCTGTACAGTACACAACAAAGTGTTATTTTCTATGTCATCCTTTCAATATAGATCACCTTCTTTGATGAAAATTGTGTTTTTGGTGTTTTTAACATGTTCTTGAACAATTTTTCTGACAATCGCGGACATATATAGAAAATTTAGCTAAAAATGGGATTTTTTTAATTAGTTCTTTATTCAAATTGTTGTGATTCAGGAGCAGACGAATTGCTGCTGTTAAAAAAAAGATCTTATTTGTGATGTATGCAGGGTAAGGGGGAGGTGGGGTTTCTCCATGCCAATGGTCCCACCCGAAACTTGGAGGTGAGTTTCTAATGAACCACTGCTTACTCTGCAATTTTGGCTAAAAGCTGCATAATCATACTTACAAGGGAAGACTTTGACAATGGATCAAAAGATCCTCACAGAGGGACTTTAGCCCTTGTGCTATCTCAGATGACCCCCCCCTTCCATTGCCGTGTTCCCCCTACCATAACAAAGGGGGATCAAGGTGGAAAGATTTCATGTAATCCATGGACACCAGTGAAGATCACAAATCATTGAAGAAAAAAGGTTCAGAGCACCGTCTAGTGGGTCTAGATGACCCAACTCCCAATAGCCGCGGTTACATGGGCAAAATATCTTGATCGGATCAATGGTCGGGTTAAAATTCACCCGTGCACATGGGCACAGAAAATCTTTTTCCAATTAGAACAAACGTTCCCATGGCTCACACTTTCGGTCGGAATGAATCATCTGGGCATGCGCAGTAGTGTAAAAAATCCCCGGATGAGGAAATAGGTCCCGTTGTAAACAAACCACTACCGCAGTGTGCTGGCGGTTCCTCCTGAGTCCTGCAGCCGCTAACCCAGAGCGGCGGGACGGCTCGCAGTCTGAATTCTCCCACACATAACCAAACGCACACGTAACAAAGCATCCTCCCCCCTCGGACACGAAGTTATTAATCCAGCTGCTCTGCTCACTCAGGTGCGGCGGCGCTTTTCACGGGGCGTCCACAGAGCTGGTCGGTCCCGTATGCGCTCCAAAGCTTTCTCTCAGCCAAACACCGTCTATGCATGACGTAACCCAGAGCAATAGTGACACGATCGGAATGACCGTTTACATGCTCCACGATCGGATAAACGATCGGTATAACCCACCTATCTCCATCGGAAAGAAATTTTGATCCAAACGAGTCTGATTGGGGCAGAGTATTCCGAACGGCACGTTTACATGACGCATTTTCTTTCCGATCAGGCGTTCATTCCGATTACTTTTGCCCATTTAAACGCGGCTAGTGTTAAAGTGCCTAGGATAGCACAAGGGCTAAGTATCAGAACTGAAAAACGTCATCAAACCTGAGCGACACATCAGGTTATGTTGTCATGTATGAATCTCACTGACATTTCGTCCAATTGCTGAAGCTTTGTGGGTGACTTTAGAGACAACAAACAATCCAATCCACTTTATTTATAGAGCACATTTCCAAAGTGCTACAGAGACTCAGACTAATTAATTATTAAACAAAATAACAAAAAGGAAAAATGCAACAACAAAATGTTTAACCTGAACTTTATTAAATCATAGAACTAAATAAAAGATATGAGAATGCAATTGTATTGCTTTTTTGCAAAGCAGCGCTCGTGAACCGCGTACCTCTGGGCAACACTGCTGCCTGAGTGGGCTCCAATCCCCCCAGGTGGGAACCGTCAACCTGCAGCAGGAGCTGTGGCATGTTTGATTGGCCGTCCTCTGTGTCAATCAAGTGAAGTAACTCATATTGTGTATTGGAGGATTTGGCGACAGATTTTTTAAAATACATTTTTCTTTTTCTGTTTATTTATTTTTGGCCCCTTCGATCTACCCACATGTCCTTCATGATCAACCGGTCAATCCCGATTGAGGTAATGGGCACCCCTGATGTCTACTCTGTGGTCAAAGCAAAGTTTTTCAGTAACAGAATCAAAGTATTTACAGTGTATTAATAGCCGGAGTTCTGCTATAAAGTGACGGGTTAACAACAGAATAAGCGGTTATGATTGGCGTGATTGTCATGTTTCATGGTAGCCAGGACACTACTCCCACACAAACACAAAAGGGGGGAAAGAAGCTGCAGAAATTCTGAGTCTGAAGCTGGAAATTTTGCATTTTCAGGTGGAGATCAAAGCACTAATTACTAATTTCCAGGAGACTTATATCTGTTTTGAGACTTTTGTGTATTTGTCTTAACTACAGGTGGTGCGAGAACATTTTATTATTTAAAATGTGTTCTTTTTCTAATTTTTATTTATTCAATTTGAGCTACAGAGTTTAGAATCACTTTCTGTTGTTTGAATGTTTACTTTTGTTGTGAACAAATTACGGAAATTTTCTTTCAGTTCACCTTCAGTAAACAAATTACTTGTTTACTTTACTAGTGGTCTCGGGTTTTTAGGGTTTGGTTTGAAATGCAAAAGGAAAAAAACATTTGCTGCTGACCTGGAATCAATATTGAAGAAATAAGTTGATGTGTATTTTACAAATTTCAGTTGATTTGTGAAACTGATCAAAATAATCAAAATTTTAACATACATGCAACTTTTTTACAGTAACTGAAATGGTAACTTTCCTTAGTAACTCTTCAGTTTTATGAAAGAGTAATTGTATGATTGCTCTAAAAAGGTGTTTTTCAACCTTTTTTGAGCCAAGACATATTTTATCCTTGACAAAAATCCTGCAGCACATCAACATCCAAAAATTAAAAAAAGGAGAGACCCTATAGTCTCTATTGATGTACAGTCCCTCCAAGATCTGACACGCATTTTTGTAATAATTGTGTGCAATTGTGTTTTTTTAACATATGTAATAAAAGTTAAGTTAGTTTTCAGTAATAATTTTCAACTAAATTATTTGACATTTTACTTTGGTAATTGTTTTACCCTTCAGTTTATTAACATGCAATTTTATGTAGCCTCACCAAAAAATATATTCTAAAAAATTATTTTTCTTCAATGTTGAAGCAAAGGCAACTAATTTTTTATACAATTATATCACAATATGTTTGATACATTTCACAGAAAAAGACTTAACATTTGTTTTCTGTAGCTACACAGGGAACATGAAATTTTTTTTGTTTTTCTTTTGTCTTAATCAAAAATGAAGTCTTTGAAAACTTTAACAAAAATATTTTTATCCATTCCATATTTTTATTTCTTTTTAGATTAAAATGTTTCAATTTAGTTTAATTGTGTCTGTTGTCCACTTAACCTTAATCCTGTTTCTTAAATGTTGTTATTACTTCTTCTAAAGTTTAACATCTAAAATAATCCAGACGTCACTAGAAAAGTGTTTCAGTTGTAAAGATGACTTGGACCAAACTCTGGAATGTTTGGCTGTTAAGAAACACAAACCTGGAAGGAGAACTAAACTGTTGACCTCTGACTTCATCAAGAAGATTTAAAAACTGGTAGATGTGTGTTCGATGTGGTTTCAAGACATTTAACAGGGTAGACTCTTAGTAGCACAGAGATGCTGTCACTTTAACCCAATGCATCATGGGAGATGTAGTGATGGCAGACAGACTCTCTTCTCTGAGCTTCATTGTTTTGTTCACTTTTTCCACGGTCCGATACCGGATTCTGTGGAAAGCTACACTGCTAAAGACGAGCTTTAGCTGGTATTTTTGTTGGAACTGAGAGACTTTATGAAGTGAAGACTTTAATCACTTCTGATTGGTCAGACTGATGACATGTGTTTAAGCCTCCAAGAATGATCGGTGGAGACAGTTAAAGGGGCGGGACTTTTCCGAAAACAGAGCTGAAGCTGCAGCTAAATCGCTGTACCGTCATTCTTATCAAAGTGTCTTTAATAGAATCAAATAAACACAAAGAAAAAAGTATTTTATGATCTTTAATATTCCTAACTCCACAGTGTTTTTATCAGGGTCTGTTTGGATGAACACAGAGCTGAAATCCTGGAGATGGTAAATGTTTTTAGATCAGTGAATGGGTAATTTCCCACAGCACACCTGACCATCTTCCACAGCACACTGGTTGAAAAAGGCTGCTCTAAAGCACTCAAACTTTTGAGATTTTTATGCCACTTTGTGTAGGTTTTTTTGGATGGCTGTAACTCTTCAACCTCTTCACCTATTTAACTCATTCAACTATCAAAACGTTCAGCTCTTTTGGAGGATTGATGTTCAAAAATGTCGACTTTGTAACTTTTCAATTTCTCAAATTAATTAAGCATAACTCTTTTCATAAACTCGATTGAAATGGAATAGGGTAAGCTTCAAATCCTCTTAATTCAACCAAAGTCTTGAAGTTGAGTCACGGCAACTGGAATCTTCTGTCTTGAGACATTTACCACTCATCCAAGCGATTGACTGTTGGACTGTTTTTTCTGTTTTGTTTTGTTTAAAACACATTTCTACTGACCCTAGGAGTCAGACATTTTGTGGTATAAAAGAATTTCTCTAATAACTTCTACCAGTGTGTTGCAGTAGAACAGCACAGAAGTGTTACTTCAATGAAAGAAAAATCGACTTTTCTGGCAGTGCGGACCGTTTTGAGTTGCTTTAATATGCTACAAACTACCATATGCGAAGGGGCTATTTTTAATAGGCACTGACAAACAAAATCTCCTGGGAGTCATAACAAAGATAAAAAATCTTCACTTCTTCTTTGTGAAAGTCATTCTGGAAATTTTCTCTGGCAAGAGCAAGCTTCTGAAATTCAAATGTGCCATTGGTGGCTGTGTAGCAACACTAAGAGAACAATTCTGAGCACAGACAGAGACTAGACAGCATGGCATCTTCCTTATTCAGATGCTGCCAAAATAATTGAAAGGAACCCCTCTGAGAATAGATCATCAAATGTTTACTTGTGTTTTTTTTCTTTTCTTTTTTTATATAATTTCCAAACCGCCAGCTTATAAGTGGCCTTGACAGCAGTATGGAGATCACTCTAGTGTTTCCATCTGTGATGCTACTGGCAGTTCAACTGGCTGCTGAAATACAGCAGCAGCAAATGGCACGAATCCTTGAAATTGTCCCGAAGCACATCTCAACTGCTCCAGCAGAGAAAACAGATCTGTCTCTTCTAATTCTATTGATGGGGTACTGTACACTGTAAACAGCCCCATTTCTAAGGGTTTATTTCCCTTAACAAATAGTTCCCCAAAAATACACTGTAATAAACTGTGAAACTTGTTCTCTAGATCAGTGTTTTTCAACCTTTTTTGAGCCACGGCACACTTTAACCTTGACAAAAATCCCGCGGCACACCAGCATCCAAAAAAAAAAAAAAAGCAGAAATTCATGGTCTGTATTGATCAACAGCCGAACCCCCCCCCCCCCCCGTAATCTCACGTGGATTTTTGTGATAATTGTGGCAGAAAAAGCAGGAAGTTGCGGCTGTTTTTTTCTAAGAGCTGAAATAAAAGTTAAATTTGAAAAATTTAGAAACTGTTTGTTTGTTGTGGTTTCAAGACGATTCACAAGGACGACTCATTTAGCGCTGTCCCTTTAAGCCAATGCATCATGGGAGATGTATTGATGGCAGACAGACTCTCTTCTCTGAGCTTCATTGTTTTGTTCACTTGTTCCACGGTCTGACACCGGATTCTGTGGAAAGCTACACCACTAAAGACGAGCTTTAGCTGGTATTTTTGTTGGAACTGAGAGACTTTATCAGCAGAATTAAGAACAAGGAAGTGAAGACTTTAACCACTTCTGATTGGTCAGACTGATGACATGTGATTAAGCCTTCAAGAATGATTGGTGGAGACAGTTAAAGGGGCGGGACTTTTCCGCAAACTATTATAGCTGCAGGTAAATCGCGATACCGTCATTCTTATCAAAATGTCTCTAATAGAATTAAATAAACACAAAGAAAAAGTATAAGCTAATGAGGGCAATTTCCCACGGCACACTTGTCCATCTCCCACGGCACACTAGTGTGCTGCGGCACACTGGTTGAAAAACACTTGTCTAGATCAATGTTTTTCAACGAGTGTGTGGAGATGGTCAGGTGTGGCGTGGGAAATTGCCCTCATTAGCTTATACTTTTTCTTTGTGTTTATTTAATTCTATTAGAGACATTTTGATAAGAATGACGGTATCGCGATTTACCTGCAGCTATAATAGTTTGCGGAAAAGTCCCGCCCCTTTAACTGTCTCCACCAATCATTCTTGAAGGCTTAATCACATGTCATCAGTCTGACCAATCAGAAGTGGTTAAAGTCTTCACTTCCTTGTCCTGATTCTGATCATAAAGTCTCTCATGAGCACTCAATCATAAAGTCATGACTAATTATCCTAAGTTTGATAAATCTGTGGATAAACGTATATTTCTGCTGTTTGTTTAGTTTAGTTTTCATATTGATTGTTTGAAAAAAAAACATTTCCAAATCCAAATGACAAATTGGATCATTTGTGCATCTCCAGGTAGAGAGCCACTTGCCAGGACTTGCAGAGTTTTTCCCTTTGCCCCCCCCTGCCGAGAGCAGATCCGATAAATCCCAAGTCATGAGTTTGCCCTTCTAAAGTCCCCCACCTGAATGGTCTGAAATCTTTGCTGAGAATCCACTAAGACTTAAAGAACAATGGAATAGTATGTTTGTAGTTGAAGAATTGCCCGGAGGCAGTTCGGGGGAAAAAATTTCCCAGAGGCCCTGAGCAATATTTCTCCAGGCGTCCTCGGTTGGCTGTGGCAAGAACTGCTCCATCTTGACTTTTTCAGTGGCGCCAACACCATGTAAACAGAGTTGTGCACAAGACGACAGGAAGACGAGACGCCAGGCTGATCATTGAGTCTTTAGAGGCCAAAGATGTGACTATTCAGACGTGTCTCTGTTAGTTGATGCCTATAAAGCAAGACGGAAGGCTCTGTAAGGAATCTATATTACAAAAAACAGAAGATTCACAAACAGACTGGAAATACTGGAAGTCATTTGTTTTTACTTTTAGCACACTTGCAACCCAGAAAATAGATTACAACGAAAATTTGTCGCAAACAAAAAGCAAATAATAAGAAGTCAGAAGTTGTAGTTGAGCAAAATGTGGTGTTACTGAATGGTAATGATAAGCATGTTTATTTGCAGAGGATCTACTTTGCGTCCAGCAGCAGAGTCGGAGCGACCTGGGACCCCAACATTCATGGGGAAGCAGAAGTCTCATCTTTGAGCAGAGATCATCACCAGCACCAGGGTCATCTGGGGTCAAAAAAGACACCCCTAAGGGTAAATACCTTTGGTGGAGGATTTACCAGCAATACTGAAGGAGCAAGAGTCAAAGATTTCCAGAGGGGGATATAAAATGTCCTTGAACCTTGTTTTGAGTCTTGTGCCTTTTCTAAACGGCTTGACATGTTATTTTTTCATGCAAAATAGCCTAAATAGAAATGGGTTTGAGAGTTATCATGGATTTATTAGTATTTCTGATTATTCTTCACTTAAAGGGTTTCAAGGTGAATCCAAAGTAAATTCATTTAGGGATACTTCTGTACATTCATGTTTCTCCTTGTGTAAAAGAGCATTTACCTTAAATAGGTCATGTGCTTTCAATACTGTATATAAGCCGTTCTGCTTTGCTTAACTTTGATTGAAAAGTGAAATTGTTGCTGCATTGTAACCCTTGTGCTATCTTAGATAACCCCCCCCCCTTCCATTGAGGTGTTCTCCCTACCATGACAAAGGTGGATAAAGGTGGAAAGATTTCATGTAATCCATGGACACCAGTGAAGATCACAAATCATTGAAGAAAAAAGGTTCAGAGCACTGTCTAGTGGGTCTAGATGACCCAGCTCCCAATGTTAAAGTGCCTAGGATAGCACAAGGTTACGGTCATATGGGTCATTCTATAAAGACTAACTTCATAAGTACCAGCTGCATTTTGGGAGGATTTTCAGCAGAAATATTGTTTCTTGTAGTTGTCTGTCCTTGTGAAATTATTAGGTCTACAAGGGACTTTGAGAACTGCTATTCTGCTGGTGATCTTTGCTTTCTGCTCAGAAATGAACATTAAACTTGGTGTCATCAAAATTCTAATAAAGCCCATGTCACATGTAAGCCTCTTTCTTGTCAGCTTGTCAGATAGAAATACGAATAAAGACCAGAATTAAAATTTCTACTAATTAATGTGTCAGAACTTTTTACTTGTTTTGTTCTTTTTGAAAACAAGGCAGTACAAAAAGAGAGAAGTAACTAAAAAAGGCCAGAAGTCTGTTTGAAAAATGTTAGGCAGCATTTCAGAATCTGCAGTCTGTAGGAATTGGCATTAAAAAGGCTAAATCAAAGCAGAGTTTTTATGATTATTTTTAATGCCAACTTTTTATATGAGCAACATTGAATTCATTACCAGTTGATCAGTTTGGTTATTTTGTTTGGATAAAAACTGCTGTGGAAAAATTCCACTCAAATGACCCACCTGGACAGCAGGAATTTTAACACAATTATTCACAAAAATATGTTTTACTGAATATGTTGCGATTTGAAAAGTCTTGGTCTGAGGTTAGATCATTTTTTGTCTATATTTGCATCTTAAACTATCAAAACAAAGAAAAATCTTTGGAAAAGTTTTTCATTTTTCTTTTTTGTTTGTATTATTACATGTGCATGAAGTACATCTTTTATGGCGTTTGAGGCTCAGTTTTTATGAAAAATACTTCATCTGCTGCAGGTGGCAGATGATAAAGTTTGTGAGTTTTTAAGAAGACCTATTAGAAGAAGCAGTATGTTTTTTTTTCTCATTAGAGTCACATGCACTTCCTATTGCAGTGAGGTGAGCAGAGGCTAGTATTTTCACTTGTGTGATTAAATGGCAGTAATCACATGCATTCAGGGGGGAAATAACAAAGGTCACAGGGGTTTGCTCTATGAGCTGAAGTTAATCAGGCCAGAACTGTTGGAGCGTCAGTGTGTTGGTATTTGATGTGTTCGTGTTGGAGCTCCATTGAATGAGAGGGTGGATATATTGGCAAAACAACCTGCAACAATGGATTTGAAGGTATCAGTTTTCCTTTGAATTGCTTGTATATGTTGGGTTTTTTTTAATCTAGCAAGTGTTTTAATTATGTTTGTGTGTGGAGGGAGCGAGGATACCTGCTCAACAAATGGCAGGAGGCACCTGCCCAGGATGATTGTGGCTGTACTGACCTGCTTCAATGCAGAATCCAACCAGGTGATGCAGAGCCTGTTAGACAGAAGTACCGTCAGGAAATGATGGGATTTTCTAAATTAAGGAATCAGTAGAGAGCAGTAGTCCTTGGGCGTTAGCGCTGATCCTAGGAAGAAATAAAGGATTAATACACAATTACAACACTAAATTAACATCAGTTTTTATTTTATTTGGACACGATTGGAAACACAAATTCACATGATTGTTTACATGGTTTCTCAGGACTGCGTAGAGCAGCATTTCCCCAATCAACCGTTGGCTCACACACTTTCCTAAAGCCGGTCTTCTGCCCAGAGACACGATTCTCTGGAGTCCAGCCGCTTGCTCATTCAGAGCAGCTGGACGGACAACGGTCTGAAGCTTCCTCCGGAGCGCACGCCGTAACAAAGCACCCATCCCTGCTCGCAACACAAAGCCACGAGCCCTTTTGAAAAGGAGATGAAGGTCAGCTGGTTCCAATCAGCAGAGCAGGAGTGCTGGGGAGGGGGAGGTGAACTGACAGGCACCGTGACAGAGTCTGATCGGGGCAGAGTACTCCAAACGGTGCGTTAACATCGCCCATTTTTATTCTGATCAGCCGTTTATTCCGATTACTTTTGTTCAGGTAAACACAGCTATTGTGCTGAAGATGGTGTCGTTTGACTTTTCTGTCAACTCTGTCGGTAGAAAACTAGGAAATATACAGTTTAGTTTACTTCAGTTTTTAGTTAATAAATCCAAGAAAACAACTACATAAGATGTAAGTAAAAATATTATAGTTGTTGTTTTGCAAAATAACCTCAACAGTATTAATGCTCTACAGTCTCACCTTTTCAATTATTTTAATTAGTGGATTTGAGGTCGCAGTCTTTTGCCCCTGCAGATTATAAATGATTTTAGAGCCATGGAAGCAGATCCTGAAGCATTGCTGCCCACATTATTTTAGCTTTAGCAGAAACCAAGCATGCAGCCACTGATTTAGTACTTGGGTTTCTTGGAAAGGTTGCAGCTATTCATATGAAAAACCTCCCATAAGACCATTGTACCGTAACACGGAGGAATTTACACGCCAGCCGATTTTTCATTTGACATTCACGGGATGCCCTAAGGAGTGTCGAAAGCCTCTGTTTCTCTATTCTGAATCGGTTCACATGGGCTCGCTTTATTTTTCACAAAAGGCAGATGATGAAGTGCTCCAGAATAAACCTAGTTTGCCAACAATGACTGACAGCACAAATATAGAACCCATCATAACACAGCCTTCTTGTTCTGATTTCTGAATGAATGCATGCTCAGGCTTGCATGGTATTTTTGAACAACAGCCTCGATTTGGCTCTGTCTTATTTTTGCTGATTTGACCTCAAATTAACTGGCAGCCTCTCTCCTTTTAACGCAGACAAAAATAAAAAAGCATGAACCCCCAAAGCTCTGGAGATTCATCACATTAAACCAAATGTAGGTTAATTTAGTCCTTCTGCATAAAGCCACCTCCAGATCCCTCCGGAGGACTCTGCAGAGTAATGGCTGATAAACTACCACCAATCAACATCGGAACTCTTCTAAAAGCATGAAATTGCACCAAAAAAAATCATCAAGACATTGATTAAATGTAATGGCCAAAGGAACTGTCTGTCAATGCCTAAAAGGACATAGCACTTTAGTGTATCAATTACATCTCTTTTAGATGATAAATTACCACAAATAATCCTATGATGGATAAAAATGACAAAGTAATGGCAGTGGGAAAAACTGCATGTGCAGCAGTAATGAAGCAATTGTTAATAGATTTGTGGATTTTAAGGGTAATAAGATTAAAACGGTGATAATCAGATTGTGAATCACTATCTTTCATTCATCAATGGAGGCTAAATATGACCAAATTTCACAGCTCAATAAAGATAAAGACAGATATTTTGAAATGGGTTTTGTGTGAACCTAACATTCTTTTAAAGTACCAAATATTTGGAATGAGTGCAGCATTTTAAATATGAAGCTACACATCATTCTATAAAATAGTTTTATTGTGAAGGATAGCCTGGTTTGACTCCAATTACCTGCAGTCTTGTACAGAAGAGGTATGACGAGCATAGATTCAAATTCAGGAGAATGTTAGACATTTTGAGTTATTCTAACACTTATCCTTGTGTGATGGGTTACTATAAAAAGAACAGCAGATTTATTCATTACGTATTGTGTTAACTATTTATACATCAGATGAGCTCGATCTGGCTTACAGGTTGGCAACCCTTAAACCAAACTGCCCCTCCTGAGCACCACTACAAGCATGTGTTGTAGTTATAAAGGGGCCAATTTCATGCTATTCTTAAGCCTTTCAGAGTAAACTACATCCATATATATACTAATATATTACTTTTGGCACACTAAAGAACCATATTCTTTAACATGAGATATTTTCACAGCTCATTCTCTAGCCAGAAGTGAGACAACTCGATCTTTAAGGCTCCGCCTTTCACTCTCTGTGGATTGACGTCAACCTCTAGGCGGCCTCAGCGGCGGTGTCTGCGTTTCGCCCACGAAAGATTTTCTATCTTGCAATCGTGACTTTTAAATATTTTGAGGCATGTGACTTAACAAGTCACTCTAAAAAACATGTAAGAAATAAACCTGAGATGGAAAAACTACATCTGGACTAATAAAGTTCTTTTACAAATATGAAATTTTTAGATTATTAGTACACAAAAGGTAAAAAAAAAAAAAAACACTGAGGTACTATTACACCATAGATATAAATAAAAAAAAACTATCACATTTTTGTTTGTAATGGCCATGTAATAAAGGCCAAAAATAAGGTGTTCAAATGTTTAGAGTTCAAATTAGGCAGTACCAACCAGACTAAGAAGATCCTTTTAAGTTCAAGTTTGATTCATGGTTCGTTGTTGATGAAAGGCAGTTTGAAACCAGCAGCAGGAACTCCAAACTGCTCAGGTGAAGCTGTGGCTTCTATGAAGATAGAACCTGCATTTCAAACAAGTTGACTCTGTGAACACAAGCTTTCATCCTGTTGTGTTGCAGTGCTGCTGATCCCCTCTGACTCTGACAGATAGTGCCAACAAGGTTGAGCCACAGCAGCTGGTTTTTTGTTGCATTTTCTTTGCTATTTGTCGTAGGTGGAAGTTCCCGTGGCTCAGAGAATAGGGGGAAGATTGGAAGGAGAGCAGAGCGGGAACAAACCGTTCCCTGACCAGATGCATCTGATCGAAAATTGTTTGACTGTATTTTAAAAAATATTTTAAGCTCACACATTTAACATAAATTTCAAGCTGCAAACGATTTTGAATGTGTTATTTGTTTTGTATTTTTAACTTGTCTTGTCCCACAGCTGAGCAAACAGCTGAGCAAACAGCTGTGGTTTAGTCCGGCCCACACATGAAGAGTAAAAATAATGATGTTTAAAAAAGAAAGCAAGTTTCTAGTCCATTCCTATGGCGAGTTATGATTTTTTAAAGAAATAACCGAAATGCGCAATTCTGCCACTAGGGGGAGCAAAGGAAAAGCTAAACAGGTGAGACAACATAACTCTGCATGTGCCAAAAACGAAACCTAACAGCTCTGTGTCTGGGTAAGCAGTAGTTTGGTTCCCTGTGAGCCTCACCATTGTTTTGTTGATATTAGGATGATCAGTAGTGACACAATAAAGGCCAAAATGTTGTCAAAAAGAAAAAAAAGGTTGAAGTGAAGTCCTGAGCTTTCCAGGAAAATGGAAAGCGTTTTATTTGTTCATGGAGCTGAATGCAAACCTGCATGCTTGGTGTGTCATCAACAGGTTCTCCAAGAACATAACATTCAGCCCCACTATGAGACTCTCCACAAAGAAAAGTTTCACCATTTGCAGTTAAGAAAAAAAAGATTTAGCAACTATTAGCTGGACAGATAAATAACCATCTGGATTTACTGCAGCCGTGACGTCAGTGATGGAGCAGTGACACCTAGCTACCTTATTGCAAACAAGTTGGAGCAAACATCCAAACCATTTTCTGATGGTGAACTTATTGAAAAATGCTGAAGGCTGCAGAAGTCTTGTGCCCCAAAAAGCAGTCGACCTTAAACATGAGTCTGTCAAGAATTACGATCAGATCCAACATCTCTGAGGAAACATGGGCAGCCATATGAAAGAATCCAGTCATTTGTTGTATTTTCAGTCACTATTGATGAAAGCACCAACATCACAGATATGTGCTGCTGTGCATATTTATTAGAGGTGATGAAGAGACCGTCACAGTGGAGTTTCTGGAGTTGATGGACACAACAACAGCTGATGACATAGTCAGCTCTCTAGTTACTGTGCTGGACAATGTTGGAGTGAACTGGTCACATGAAGTAATTTTGGTCACTGATGGCGCTCCATCAAAGGTCAGGCGGCAAACCAGAAACAAAAGATTCTTATAATAATGAATAATAATAATGGACATTTCATTTTGTTTTTGCACACTTGAATGACAGTAAATGTGTTTCTGCACAGGATTTGAATCCTGATATTGACTGTCTGGTGAAGTTTCAGGAGAGAAAGGAGGTTAACTCCAAACTCCTATGTTCACAAATGTTTGCAAGTTTGATTTAGTGTAATTTTGTCATCGTTTGGATGTTTACATTTTAGGAAGAAGTTTCATTTTTTTCTGTAGCCCCTCTTGAATTCCGTTTTTGTCCCTTTCGGGGTCACGGGCCTGCTGGAGCCTATCCCGGCCACCTATGGGCGAAGGCAGGGGACATCCTGGACAGGTCGCCAGTCTGTTGCAGATATTTAAAATTTTTGAAATTAATTTTATTTAAGATCCATTGGCCTCTGTGAATGAATGTGTAATAAGAAATGATTAGGCTGCCATGTTGGTTGAGGCCTGTTTTCCAATTGGGTAAAAAAACAAAAACAAAGCTGTTATTTTACCTTTACGCTTCTGGTCCGGCCTACTTGAGATCAGACAGGTTGAATGTGGCCCCCGAACCAAAATGAGTTTGACACCCCTGCTCTAAATTGTCCATAGTTGTGAATGGATGTGTGACAGAGTGGCGACCTGTCCAGGGTGTCCGGATGTGCTCCGGCAGCCCCCTGACCCCGAAAGGGACAAAAACGGAAGACGATTAATGAATGAATGAACAGTTCGGGACCTGGCAGTGAGGCGTTTCTTCCTTCGGCAGGATCTCTGCCGCAACTGGTCGTTGACACCAAAGTGCGTTGCCTTCCAGGTCAGACGACATTAACAAAGTTGTGCATAGATCAGAACGGAGCGGAGCAGGGAGCTTGTGCTTTGCTTTCGTTACAGCTTCTAAGTCAAACCTTCCAGCTTTTTAAACAACAATTTGAATGAAAACATACTCAGAAATGTCATTTTAAGCTTCATTTTCTTTATGTCTGCCATCATCAGAAAAACACCACAAGAACACATTAAAAACACAATTTTCATCAGAGTCTTAAAACACTAACAATTCCTGTGAAATAATGTTATTGGGTTCTGTGAGGCAGCTTGGTTTCCACAGACAGAACCGTTCAGTTACTGAAGAGAAAAAGGCTTAAAGTTGAGGAACAATCATTCTTAAGATTTGACTTTGGAGTCCAATTGAAGCTTGACACGGTGATGCACCTTGAATGAAAATGCGTCTTTATCTCTTTCTCTCCTGTCAGAAAAAGACCTCATTTAAAAAATTCACTTTGAGTAGTGTGTTACCCACTGCTTCTACTGAATAAGAAAGAGAGTGACCTGACTTTTTCTTTCATCTCCTCAATCAGATATCACCAGGCAGCCAGCTCTCATGACGCTGCATGACTTATCTGTGTGCCACGATGGAGGCTGCAGGAGAATGGGTGTTCCCTTGCCCATTCAGATGACAGCCGAGACTGTTGGCAGCTGATAAAACGATAAAATGAAAGGGGTTAATCTCTGCACACCTTTAAAGTTATCGTGATGATTTCATGACGTTGAATTTAGATATAAAGTTGTATTCATTATTCATCAATCGAGAAGCTGTAACATACCAGCTGCAGTGTTGCTTGTGTTTACATAAAAATGCTTGTTGGTTTTTTTTACACTTTTTGAAAAACTGCTTTCTTTTTCAAATTACTTTACAATGGAGTCAATATTTAGAAGAAATAAACCAGTTTAACCGAGAAATGACACTGCACTCATTAGCAGGACCATCAGCTGTGATCTAAACAGCTTAGTTTCAGACACTTCTGTTGATGACATGACAGAAAGAGATACAGAGCTTCATATTAAAATAAGGAAATGTTTGAACATGCACACGAGAGAGAAACCGTTAAAGGTCGCAAAGGACAGCTGTTGAATTTTGCAGCTGCTGCTTGATCTTCTGCAGGATGTGATGGCGAACAGCTGGACGTGCTTCCAGGCCACCTACGTCTGTCTACTGCTATGTTGTGCTGTGTTCTTAACCAGAATACGGTGCACTTCAACGGTTCAGCACTTTCACCCATCTTCACCTGCTACAAGTGATAAAAAGATCTCAGGCCTATTTAGGTGTTAATCATATAGTTATGTGGGATGCAGTTTAGTTTACGGAGAAAAAAAACACACATGCACAAGGAACACATGCAAACTCCACACAGAAAGGACCTGGACGGGATTTGAACCAAGGCCTTGTTGCTGTGAAGTGAGAGTGCCAACCATTACACCAGTGTGCAACCCCCACTCTGGATTAACCCCGTAAAACCTTCAGCAAGTGTGGATTTAGCAGTAAACTGGATTGCAGAGCAGCTAAAAAACGTCCTTTTAAAGTTCTTGTTTTATATGAGTGGTTCTATGAAAAGGCTTCACAACAGTAAAAAAATTAAAAACACATAAAATCACAACAAATCACAAAATGTCACAATAACAGACAAAATCCGATCAACTAAAAGCTCTTCTGAATAAACGCAAAAAAATCGAGTGATTTTCATGTCTTAAACTGACTGATTTAGTTAATTCGGTGAAACTGAATCCTCCCAGCATGCAAACTTACCAGCGGTTTCAAAATAAACAGGAGCTCAGTTTGTTTAAAAAGACAAATTCAATGGTAATGATGTTGCTCAATCAATGGAAAAGTTAATTTCTTGACTACACTACCTTTTATGAAGCGTATTGTATTGTGTTTTTTGTTTTAATTTTTGTGGGGGTTTTTGTGCTGATATTTCAAGAACTACAAAACCAAAGAACTATAAACACGCTTGGCAAAAACCTCATCCGCTCATGCAAACTATAGGATGACCTGCAATTAAAGTAAGAAGGGAGAACAAAAAAGCCTTCATGAGCACATAAACAAAGTGGACATATCTATGACTTGGACTTTTAGATTTTTAACTTTTGTCTGTCTGTCCATCTTCCAGGCTGCATCATGCCAACCTCCTCCTGCTCCACCACTCCCACACTTTACAGCTGAATCTGAATTCTTCCCCTGATCCTATGGCTTCTCCCTAGCTCCATTTAGCCCTCCAAACGGAGAGTTATGGAAAAATACTGTCTTCTAATGCGGCCGTCAGTCCCACTCGATGACGTCATCAATAGTCGCTAGTCATCTTTTTTTGCTGAGTAGTTGCTAGCGCTCGAAAAACAACATCAGTCTTATCACTTTTAATAGACATGCTAAAACACAAAAGCATTACATACATGTACTTCCGTGCTTCAGAGCACACACACGTGAAGAAATGCATTTTTACAGAGCGACAAGGAAAACCTTTGTGGCGGAGGGATACAGAGAATTTCCCCTTCAAAAAACTATTTCAGACAGCGTTATCCCTCCTAATGGGTATGGATCCGGTTCGTACAGGTGCCAAAGTGAGCCGGGCTACTGCCAGATCTTTGCGCAGTTCCCATCACTCCAAATACGAAAAAGCTGGAGGGGGAGGGGAAGAATTTGGATTAAGAAGACTTCAGCATCAAAGAGGTTGTGAGTTCACATCTTTTCATATCTGTATTTGTGTCAGAGCCATGCTTTGTTGTCGTATAATGACACATTGTGGGAATTTAAAGACAGGAAAACCCAAGACAGGATGGCCTCAGGAGCAGAAGGTTTGAGGGTTTAAGTGTTACCCAGACATCGGAGCGAGCAGCACATAGCAGTGACAGACAGTCTGGGACTTCTGACTTTAAAAAGCGTAGATAACTGACAGAACGTAGTGTTACCGATGGTAGTCCAGGGCAAACAGATGCAGGGGCAATCTTACTTAGCTGGTGGGTAACAGGGGCAGGCAGATTGATCGATACCAAGGTGAAGTATTGATGCTAGCATGATGAGACAGATACTTTGAATACTTTCATCACAGTTTTTGTTCAATACCTACAGTAAAGGGCTTCAATTTACTTACAGCGTGGTGTCTATACTGTAGTGTTGTCAGATTGAGTGAAAAACAGCACAATTGAAGCAGAAAACCGGGAAACTGCCCAATCTGGCAACGCTGTCTGTCTGCATAGTCACTCATGGCAGGATTGTTTGTTGAGTTCTTTACACTTTAGTATTTACCGTGATTTAACCCACCAAATCATTCCTGAGCGGCTGTGTCTGCAGCTCACTGCTCCCCCAGCGGTCAAATGCAGAAAACAAATTTCTCACACCTAGTGTGTGACCACTAATGAGACTTTAACTTAACTTTGTTACAGTGCTGCTTTTGTTTACTTTTTTTTTTTATTCTAAAAATATATGATTGGGTTTTTTTTTTAAACTTTTGTTGCATTGTTGTAGTTTTTTTTTTAAATTCTGCACTGAGCCATTGGTGTTGATCTGAGTAACCCCGCCCTTTATCCCCCCTTTCTTCAAGCTGTGTCTTGCATGAGTGAAGGGCTTGACACAAGGGGGAGGGGTGGGGGGCACAAACAACCCCAACTGACAACAAAAGTTTCTCTTTAGCGATAAAGAAACGTTGAAAAGTGACATCTTTTTGGTTTCAAATCGACACTTTATGAACAATTTGTGGGAGGACAAAATGAATGTGTGAACCAGACCAAGAAGACGTTTGATAAGTTCATGAATATGCTTTGAATGACTTTATAATTTAGGCTACATTGCAGCAACAAGCAGCACTGGCTGTGGCTCAGAACTGATTTGATGCTAGCTCATGCAGATTGTTGAATTACCTTACACAGCTAATAAAATGAAATGCCAGAAAGAAAGGGACTATTTACACGTAGTTTTCCAGATACACGCGGCCAGTGCTGAACTTATTTCTTGGCTGCATGGACAGAGGAAGGGTTATGTTCAGGATTGTTGGTTATGGTTAAACTGCAAACGTGATTCTTGCGGCAGAAGCGGCCAGTTTCAATGTTAAGTCAATGGCACAGACGGCATCTGAGATCCTGCAGCGCGATTTGAGCGACGGGTACTGCGCAGAGGTCTGGCAGCAGCACGGCACAATTTGGCCCCTGTATGAACCGGATCGATACCCAAATGCCCGGTATCGCCCACCCATAGCTCTCAAACTGTAAAGAAGTTGGTTCATAACTACAGCCAGGTCACACTGGAAGTTAAGTGGACTGGTTAATCATTGAAACAGAAATACTTAAGCAAGGCAAATATGTAGCTGTCCAGGAATAAGGAGGGAGTATTTGTTACGGAGGGGAAAGGGAGGGAGTACCCAGGTGCAGAGAGGAGGAGAGGCAGGAGGTTGCAGGAGGACGAGGCTTTAATAATAACAAAACTACAAAACAAAAACCACTGCATACGGCAGGCTAGAAAACTCGAAATACATGACACTCGAAATTGGGGAAGAATACAATATGGACCAGCACAGGAGGAAGGGAAAGACAGGACTTAAATACATACAAGGCAACAAGACACAGGTGGAAACACTCAGGACTGATGGGGCAAGGTAAAACTCGAAACAACCAAACAGGAAATACTTCAAAATAAAACAGGAAATCCAAGAACAAAATACAAAGGAACTGAAACCGTAACAGTATTACCCTGAGAGGGGCAGGAGGAGAGACTGACAGACAGAATCCAATGAGGGAATCCAAGAAAGTGATCAAACAATCCACGTCTGTAACAAAAGCTGGCAGACCAGACTGGTACTTACACACAACCTTGACCAGGCATTTTTCCGCTAAGCTTTTAAACTTAAACTTATTCATGTTGAACTTTGTTGAACACATTCTAGCTTCTTTTTTCAGAGGGTATCATAAGTGGCTTTTTCACGGAAGTTCTGTTGTATAACAGCAATTGAAAAGAAATCAGACTTTATTAGCAAAATGTATGGAACCCCTAAAGGTACATAGAAGTAAGAAAAAAACTTTTTTATTTATATGTTTACTTCTATGTACCTTTTAGGGGCTCCAAGTATCTGGCGCGCACAGGAAACAAAGGGGTGCGCATGAGTTTCTTTCTCAGATGCACAAATTACTTTCTAGCATCACATACTTTCTTGCACACACAATAAACCTGTACAATTTTTTTTTGCCTCTATGTCCCTTAAGGGAGTCTGTGAAAAAAACATTTAGCAGAAAAAAAAACTCTGGGTAATCATTTAATCATCAGATTTTGTATTTGACGTTTTTTATAAACAGGTTTGTCATTTCCACTGCAATGCATTTTTGGCTCCACATTTGCAAACAGACGGTGAAATAAAAAACCTTCCATTCTAATTAGTTTCTATCATCACAGATCCATTTTTGATGAATTCTAAACATGAAGAAGATGATGGGGATGTGTAACAGAAATTATGCACAAGTAGTGTATTTATTCCTAAAGAAAAGTGTCTTTGTTTACTATGAAGCGGGTAGAGTAAGAGTCGCTTTTACTCTTTGGGTGGACACAGAAAAGGAGATCATGGAGTGTGGTACAGGAAGCGGTGACCCTTCTTGGAAACTGGGGCACTAAATCACTGTCTGGGCTGAATAGTTTCCATGTAGGCTAAGATAAAGTGGACAGCTCTATCATGGGACCTGCCTGGGTGACTTCTGAGACCAAACTCATTAATTGCTGGTGTAGAAAATGCAGGGGTTGTCACCTTTGGTTACAATAATCTAGATTTCCACTTTAACAAAACAGATGACCAAACAGTCTTAGCTGTGTAATAGTGTGGCTCTGAAAGATTCAGAGAATGCAGACTGATCCTAAAAAGACCAGGGACACTTTGAGTCTCATTTTATCTCTAAAATTTGCTTTCATACTCAGGCTTTATTTATAAATGTTAAAAATAAAAAGTAATTTATTAAGGGGGGGAAATAAAGAGTTATATAATACCTGCTATATAAAAACTGTATGCTATTTTTTTACAGTTTCTTCTTTACTTTATTTATATATTTTTCCTTTGTTATCCTAATGCTTCTCTTTACGATAGGGTAACTGACAGTCATTTATATTCATGTTTATAAGGCTTTCTTGGTTCTCCCGCTTGTTTTGAAGATAACTGATTATAAAAAAATAGAACTGAAAGCTGTATTACTTAATTCATGATTGACATGGACGTACACAGGATTTTAGAAGGGCAGGGGCTCATAGTCGGAAAAAGGCAGCAGAATTACATTTTTTGTCCTTTAAAATATTTCAATTATTTCATGCTGTTGCTGTGCAGATTCTGCATTTCAGGTCAGTTTTTCAGTGGTGGTTTTGGTCATGTTCTATCCTCTATCTGTCACTCCAGGTTCATGATAATCATCCACAAATGCCTTCATATCTGTTCATTGTGTTTAGTGAGTAGAAGTGTCTGGTTTTCAGTTCTATATTGTCAGGTCATCTGCTTTATCTGCATTTTGGTTCTCCACGGTTTTTCTCCTGTTTAGATCTATTTATTAACTGTTTACGTTTCTGCCTCCAAGCCCAGTTTTCTGCATTATGGCCTCCCGTTCCTGACAGCTGTATGCAGCTGTATGCAATCTAGATTGGGGTTTACAGCTAAATTCTCTAATGCATATGTTTCTCCAAACACAGGCTTTTGTTGTGATTAGAAAGATTTTAATACAGAAGACTGTGAAACTGAATGATGCAGGGTTTGAAGAAGCCAATTCCAATCAGAAAATATTACTTTAAACAGACAAATTTAGTGTCAAACCTGTAGAGAGGAAGCTATGAACTCACCATAAATACTGTTAATTTAAATTTCCAAATCCCCCCGGTGTTTAATTGTCAGCTTTAGTTTTTCTGTCACTGAATGATCTGTTCTGTGTTGAATTGTAAAAAGTAAAAAGTGACTACTTGACTAAATAAAGCGTTTTTCTAAAATATGAACCATATTTAAGCTTATTGAATCAGTGGACAGCGACTAGTCACACCAGAACTCTCAGATTTAAGCTGCTTCTTCAGCTCTCCGTGGTGCAGCAGTTCCTCTCGCTGTTACCGGCTGTCCCTAACTCTCTCTGGCTGCTCTCAGTCCAAGCGGAGCTGCAAAGACAGAAGCAGCAGTTCAGAACCCCCGTATTACAAGAAAATGGGTTCAGTAGTAGCCACATTTTTTTCTTGTATCTTTAACAGAAATGTATTAATGTTTAAAAAAAAATAAAGGCACTAGGGCACCTTAACGAGGGACAAAGGTCAGGTGCTCTAGCACCCTTAGGGTCACATGGGTGCAAGTGCCTGGTGGTTGAGTATTTATATACAATGTGTGTGTGTGTGTGTGTGTGTGTGTGCGTGCGTGCGTGCGTGCGTGCGTGTGTGTGTGTGTGTGTGTGTGTGTGTGTGGCAAGAAAGTTTTTTGTAATGTGCATTCTCTGCAGACTTTCTTTAGACACTTGAGTATCTTCTCCGTTGTCATGGTTTGGGTTTCTTTTGTCTTGGTTTTTGCTTTATTTCTTGTTCTGTCATGTTTGGTTCTGTTTCCTGTTTTATATTGAAAGGTTTCCTGTCTTGTCATGTTTTTTTGAGTTTTACTTCCTTTGTCCCAATCTGTCCTGATCATGTTCACCTGTGTCTTGTCTCCCCTGTCTGTATTTAAGCCTCGTCTCTGCCTTCCTCTTGTGCTGCTCCATTAACGTCGTAATGTATCTTCCATGTACGTCTTCTGCCCTGTTCATCTTGCTATGCCCACAGTGAGTTTTGGTTTTTGTTTCCTGCTCTGCAGCGCCTTCTGTTATTTAGATGAAATCCCCTTGCCCTTGAACCGTGTGCCTCCGCCTCTGCATTTTGGGTCCTTCACGCAACCAGAGCCCTAATTACATGACATCCGTTGTTATAATTTGAGGCAAGGGCATTGATAAATATCACATTCATTTTCACATGTCCAACCTGGTCTGATAACTGAATCAGAACTCAGAATATTCAGTCTAAATGGAAAGGGAGTTGTTTCTTGGTGTTAATGACTCATTTGGAAAATGAGTAAATTATTCATGCACCATCATCACATTGCACATAAACAAATGCAGTGCAATTTTAAGAGATTTTCTTCTCACCATTTCTGCAACAAATGAATGGGAAACACCCACGAGCTTTCTTCCTTTCTGTTTCTGTGAAATGTAACGAATGGGATGATGCTTCTTGTTTAAAGACCTATAAAAATCTGCAGAAAAGCTAACACTGCACATCCTCATTCATGTGAAAGTTGAAGTTCCATGAATTGGTAGTCGTTTATTTCAAGCAACCAAAAGACAACAAATCCATGCACACATCCACAGACAAATTTAATTGATGCCATTAAAACTTCTCTTAATCATAAATAGATATATCTGCACTTTTACATACAGGAGGCTATATGACCCATTGAATCCATTAAATGTAATGATTGACAAAAGTGAACAGCCTTTTACTTTAGTACATGTTTTCTGCTGTTTAAGTTAGTTCATGGAGGTTAGTGATCGTCATTGTTTTCCCTTTTCTTTAAGTTCAGGTAAGATGTTTTCTTGGATTAGATCGGTTTAAGTTTTGTTTGTTGTTTTGACTTTGGTTCACCCTAAAGGCTTTTGGCTTCACCTCCTTAATTTAATGTTTGTAATTTATCATTTTTCTTTTAAATAAATTAGTTACTTTACATACAGACAGACTTTTGGTGTTTTTATTATTGATTGTTGTTGGTTGTCTGGATACAATAATTTTTTATATTATGTTTGTCTAGATCTCCCCTAGACAAGAAAAGGGCCACTAACACACAACCTTTTTTGAAACTCTATCTATCCATCCATCCATCCATCCATCCATCCATCCATCCATCCATCCATCCATCTATCCATCCATTTTCTTACGTTCATCCTGGACCGGGTCGCGGGGGCAGCAATCTAAGTAAAGATGCCCAGACTACCTTCTCCCCGGCCACTTCCTCCAGCTCCTCCAGCACCCCGAGACATTCCCTGACCAGCCAAAAGATGTATTCTCTCCAACGTGTCCTGGGTCTTCCCCGGGGCCTCCACCCAGTGTGACATACCTGAAACACCTCCCCAGGGAGACGTCCAGGGAGCAACCGAACCAGATGCCCCAGCCACCATAATTGGCTCCTCTTCATGTGGAGGAGCAGGGGCTCTACTCCAAGCTCTCCGCAGGGGACAGAACTTCTCACCCTATCTCTAAGGGAGCGCCCAGCCACCCTACGGAGGAAGCTTATTTCAGCCACTTTTATTCTGGACCTCGTTCTTTCGGTCATGACGCATAACTTGTAACCATAGTTGAGTATTGGAACAAAGATTGACTGGGAAATTGAGAGCTTTTCTTTCTGGCTCATCTCTCTCTTCGCCACAAGGGACAGGTACAGCAACTGCATAACAGTGGAAGCGGCTCCAATCCGTCTGTCAATCTCACGCTCCGATCTTTCTTCACTCGTGAACAAACCCCCGAGATATTTAAACTCCTACACCTGGGGCACCCACCGAGAGATGGCAAACTACCTTTCTCCAGTAAAAAACCATGACCTCAGACTTAGTTGTGCTGTTTCTCATCCCAGCTACTTCACAATCGGCCACAAACCACTTCAATGCACCCTGGAGGTTCTGCATCGATGAAGCCAACAGGACAACAGAGCAGATGGTGATTCCCAAACCAGATCCCCTCTGGCCCCTGGTTCCACCTTAGAATTTCTGTCCATAAAGACTATGAACAGAACTGATAAATGATAGCCCTGTTGATGTCCAACCTGCACCGGGAACAGGTCAGACTTACTGCCAGCTATGCAAACCAAGCGCCTGGTCCGGTCATACAGAGACTGGACAGCCCTCAGTAAGGCTCCCCGGACCCCATACTCCCAAAGCACTCTCCACAGAACACCATCATGAACGCGGTCGAACGCCTTCTCAATATTCACAGAACACATGGACTGAAGGAGCGAACTCCCACGAACCCTCTAGCACAGTAAAGAGTGTTAGAGATGGTCTACTGTTGTTTGACTAGGATGAAAACTTCACTGCTGTTCTAGGAACTCCAGTACTCTGGTGTAGACTTTCCCAGGTTGGCTGAGGAGTATGATTTCTTGGCAGTTAGAACACACCCTCTGGTCCCCCTTCTTGAAAGTGGAACCACCACATCTATCTGCCAGTTCAGTGGTACAGTTCCTGACTGCCACATGATGCTACAGAGACGTGCCAGCCAAGACACTCCCACAGCATCCAGAGACTTAAGGTACTCAGGGCGGACTTCCCGGCGGACTCCCAGCGCCTTGCCACCAAGGAGCTTGTCTTCTACCTTGGTGACTACAGCTTGGGTGATGGACAACCCCACTTTAAAGTCATCAGCCTCTGCTCCCTCCAAAAAAAGGTGATTCAGCAAGATTGAGGAGATCCTCGAAGTATTCCTTCCACCACCCAACAATGTCCCCAGTCAAAGTCTGAAGCTCCCCACCTGCACTGAAAATGGTCCCTGCAGAAAACTACTTTCCCCTTCTGAGACGCAGAATGGTTTGCCAGAATCTATTTGAGGCCAACCGATAGTCCTTCTCCCTGGCCTCCCCAAACTCCTCCCACAACAAGAGTTTTTGCCTTCACAATTCAGGCCCGGCTTGTGGAGGTAGACTGGTAGACTGCAGGTACCTGTCAGCTGCCTCTGAAGTACCACAAGCCAGCCAGACCTGGTAGGACTCCTTCTTCAGCTTGAAGGCATCCCTTACTTCCGTTGAACATCACCGTGCTCTGGGTTGTTGCCGCGACAGGCACCAGAGCTCTTGTGACCAAAGCTCTGAACAGCACCGGAGACCCAAAGGCAAAGGGAAACGACTCTCGTCCACCGGGGTGAACGTCAACAACTGGTGGCTGAGATAGGGGCTCACAAGCCCACACCAGCCTGCCGCCTCTTACCATGAGCAATTCCAGAATGGCTGAGAATCCAACCCCTCTCTGAGGATTAAGTTTCAGAGCCTAGGCTATGTATGGAGGTGAGCCCAACTATATCTAGCCAGTATCTCACAAGTTCAGGCTCCTTCCCTTCCAGAGAGGTGATGTTCCATGTCCCAAAAACAAAGTTCCATGATCAGGGTTTGGGCCATCAAGGCACACGCCTTCAGCTCCTAACCAAACCACATTGCACCACCCCCTTTTGAGCTGTCCCGAAGGACGTAGGACCACTGGAGAGTGATTCCACATCGTTCATTCAGGTGCTTGCCTCTGAGCCCCAATCTGGGAGACGTAATGAAAGCTTTGGTTTTCTTTCTCATCAAAGGGTTCTGAACTGCTCTTTGTCTGGCTTGTTACCCAGGATCTGTCTGCCATGGGAGATCCTACCAGGGGCACGAATCCCCAGACAGCATAGCTTCTGAGATCACTTGAGAACTTAAACCCTCCACCACGTTAAGGTGGCAGTTCAAGGAGGGGTGTTGGGCACAACTCATAAAAAAAACCCAGACATTTTCCAAGAGCACTGTGCGCCTCTCAAATTTGCTATGATATCAAAAAAGCACAGCCAGAATTAATTTATATAAAAGGCGCTCTGGATTATTAGATGCACTGTTGTTGTTGTTTTTAAATTAATTAAAGCTTCTAGGTTAGCCTTATAATACAGAAAAGACATTTCTTTTAGCTCATTAGCAATACACCTTTATTCCTTCCAAAAAAATAAAAACCAAATATCTTTAACTGTAAGTGACACTGCAATGGCATTTTTATGCAAGTAATTTAGCTGTTTTTCAAGATAAACCAGCCTTCCAGATTTAGGTGCTTACAGAATAGGTAAGGTGGAGGTACTTCAGCATTCCTGTGGCCCTATAACCACTATTAACAAAACTGAGGAGGTACAAAGGAATAAAACGCCCTGATAAAACAAAATGAAGGCAATGCATTACCCATTCTCTAAGCTATCTTGTAAATTGCTTTGCACAGATAAAGAAACAATAACAGTACAAAGGAAGAAAGCAAGATTGGCAGGAATTGTTTTTTCAGTAGACTGTGAATCAGTTTAGAGAATTAATACGGACAGTAAAGCGGCGCCACTGAATAGACCTCCGGTACACATTTCTATGAGCTTGATGGCTGTTATTTTCATCAATTCTCCGCTCAAAGAAAAAGAGTTGAGAGGGATAAGAAGAAAAAAAGTGAGGTTAAAGAATACAAAACGTTCTTTTCCCCTCTCTGTGAGACCGTTTTGGCCTCACCGAACCACTTTTAGATGAATCCTTATCTTTTGATTTAAAAAAATGTCCATCTTCACGCAGAAAAAAAGCATCAGTAAGCCATCAGAAGTTGTCTTTTTACCAAACAAATTCTCTGGAGCAACGGAAATGAAT
The DNA here is from genome assembly GCA_037389245.1 of Oryzias sinensis. Taxonomy (NCBI): domain Eukaryota; kingdom Metazoa; phylum Chordata; class Actinopteri; order Beloniformes; family Adrianichthyidae; genus Oryzias; species Oryzias sinensis. The sequence goes on along the minus strand of CM074499.1, from coordinate 26,901,415 downwards.
GAAGTCTATTGTAGAGAAAACAGACATGAGCTAATAGGCACAATTACCTGTTTAAATATAATACACAAAAGTGTTGAACACATCACATTTGGAGAATCTTATTAACTAAGGATGTAGATTAATAGATTTACTTTCAAAGAGAATCTCCTAATTAGAGCTTTCATTCTTCTTACTGGCCATAATGACTGTGTGATTTGAGCACTGATATTGAATTACATTATAATGTTGGGTTTGCTACATCTGTTTCAGTTAATCCCAGAGGTGTTTACAGGGGTGTTTAGGAGTAGATTTCCCCCTTTTCCTTAGACCTTCGTTACTTGCAACCATAAGGGGACTTGACCCGTGCGATTGTTGCTGGTTTTTGGGTTGTCTGGGTCCATGGAGAGTCATAGAGAGGAGCAGCTACATCTAAAGAGGAGCGCAGGTATGTCTTGCAGTTCCCTTGAGGCTCATACAGCCACATCATAAAAATAGTGCGTAACATAGTTGTGCGTGTGCTAAGTGAATCATGAAGCATTTGTACGGATAATGTAAATTACACAGACTTGTGATGTACAAGTGGTGTTGTTCCTGTATAGTTCCCTTCAATGCAACAATCCAGTTGTTAGTAAAGTGCAAGTACAATTCTTCATTGATCGCGCACAAATGCTGCACGCACGGATGTACAAGTGATACGAAAGTTCCCATAGGATGTCCACACAAGCTACACTGATTGTCTAATTTCTTAATTTCTAACAGTCAGGATGCGTGCAAAGGATGCGATTATTGTCCTGTTTCTACGCAATCCATTTGGGATTCGTGCGTCACTTACATAATTTGAATGTGATATGTGCGCCGTATATGCCATCAAAAAGTTATACATCGGTGGTACATGTGTGAAAAATTCATTAGACATACAGGGAACAGTCGTGGAAAGACACAAATTTGTGTATTTATCTAGCAAAAGTCATGCACAAATGCATAGGATTTACGCAATAATTGGACATAAACTATGTTAAATAGGCATAAACTGTGTAATTCTCAACCAACCAAAAATTTGGAATACAGCTCAAACTTGAATTCACAAATAGACCCGTCGTCCGAACATCTGAGCACATCGACATGACATGACAAACACAAGAAACACTTGTGAATTATGCATATCGCACATGCATCATAAAAAGACTGAAGATTTCAATAATGCACAGAATGTTTGTAGTGACTGTGTGACATGGCCTTTAGTTAACTACACAGATTTTTGTCTCTTTTCAGGCTGACTACAATCAACCACCACTCTTTTCTAAACAAACACCCCATCCATCCTCATGGGGAATATAGGCTCTCTTTCTGTTGGGTTAAAACAACCTGCAACATCTGAACTATTCAAAAAGGAAAGAGAAAGACAAACAGACCAAGCTACCTTTGATGAGGAGAATGAACAGAGATTATACCCAGTTAACAATCTCTCTCCACTCTGGCGCATATTCCTGTTGCCTCCACTTTTATTACGTTTTGTCTGGTTTCCCTAATTTACATATGCACTGAGCTCTACGGAGGGGGAACAAGAAGGCACAGCTACAGCACGATTAGAGAACATTAATTACAACATGTCTATGTTTTGCAGTCCTGTCACATCATCTTCGGACCTGCAAAGCCTTTTCACATTGATAAACTAACACAGAGCGTCCTTCGATTCATTTTAGACACAGCTAACACAGGTTCTCAGGAGAATGCTGGAAAGACACAAAGACTGTGCAGACGTTTGCTAAGGATTTTCTGCCATTATCCGCATTCAGCAAAGCTTGACGATGAGCTGAATCATCTGTGCTTAAGCCAAGCAAACAGGGAGAACATGCAGGTTAGTGTTACCCGATGACGAGGGTTGGGAAACACTGACCGGTAAAACCATGGCTTCAGTGTGCAGACCAAGGTGTGCCTCCACGTGGGCGGAGTTAAATACATTGCGTCACACCCACTGTATGTGATTTTTCATCACAGTAAAGGTTGGCATTCAAAAATACTAAATGTCTCCGCTTTGAGAAGCTGATCTGGTTTCTTCAGTCAGTAATGATGTGCTCTGTTTAGCAGAAGGTTCTCAGGTGCAGGTTGGTTGTGGAGTTGGTTCTAGATGGAATTGTTTTCTTGCATATTCTAAATTTTCTTTTCGTATTATCAATTAAAGTGAAAGGATTCTGGATTTCGCTTCTCTTTCCGGTATCACTCATTTCTGTACGTTTTTGTGTTGATGTTGTCTGTTTTAGTCTTCTTGTTGCACCTGGCGCTCTATTCTGTTCACGCGCTGCGCTGCCCTTCTGCATGTGTAAGAAGCTTTCGCTACCCGTCCCCGGCCCAGCACAAACACCTATTGACCAATTATGAGCACCTTGAAGATAAAAAAAAGTGAAGGACAGTTAAAATAAACAGTTCCCAGGAAGAAGTCGGCTCTTGTTGTTTGCTCTCCAGGCCAGTTTGTGCTTCAAGCGATCAATCATCGCACCAGTCGTATCTACAGTCGCACGTTTAGTTCATACTGATGTTGTTTGGGTTTGCATGCGACTGTCCACGAGATTTGCAACGAACTTCTGAGTGCTGTTATTACTTTTGAAACAATGCGATCATCTCCAGGGTTTATTCATAACATGAAGGACATCCTGATCCTTGACTTGCTGAGTCTGCAAACACGCTGGCGCAGAAATGGAGGGGTGTTCGTCCACTGAGCAGAAGCAGGGAATTCAGAGGCGGAAAAAAGAAGCAGGTTGCATTCTCTAGTCTAGTGCAAAATATAAAATATATTTAAATGAAATGTGAGCCGTTGCATTCTCGACCGACACATGACAGTTTTGCTCAGTCTGCCTTTCTTGTTCCTGTAGCCATAAAAAAGGGCTCTTTAAAAAAAGTGTACATCTCCTACAATGAATATAACTAATCATTTCCTGAATTAAAAATAAAAACACATGGCGAGCCTTAATTTAATCATCTCAGGATACACTCCATTAGGCGGCAATATTGTAAGTGGAAACTCGTAAAATGTGAAGAAAATACGGCAATTGCTGTGATGAAGAAGAATCACATCCAGTGGGCGGAGCGCAATGCGTTCAACCCCGCCCCTGTTTAGCCCCGCCTCGGTCTGCACACTGCAGCATGGGGTCATTGCACAGACCCAGCGCCTGTGAATGTGGTGGGTTTGAGGAGGATGCAACGAAGACTGGAATCCACCATGGAGCATCTTTCTCGTTCTCTGCATGTACCAAGGCTGCACTGAGCGGCCTCTTCAGTCAAAGACTGAAACACCCTGACTGCAGTGTTAGTATTACTCATTATCTGCTGCTTTTTATAGAGCTATTGTATTCAATCAATTTCTATGTAGTGGCATCAATAACAGTCCTATTCAAATCAACAGAGAAAATGTGCTTCTTTTTTTTTTTTTATCGCATGTAAACCAAACTCACAATGGGCACAAAGTTATGTTGAATTGACAATTAGCTGCAATAAAGCATCTAAAGCTGCTTTAGTTGTAAACAATGAAGACAAGAAGAAAAGCAAAAGATATTAACCAGTTGGTCTTTTGTGTGCAGTGAATGCAGAGGAGACTGTCACCCCAGAGATGGATTATTCAGCCACTCCAGCAAGAGTTTTCAGCACTGACCTTCCATTTGCTACAACATCAAACTCAGAACAGATACTAGAGATTATTGTAGTAATCTATCAATAATTGATATCAAATATTGACATTAATGAAAGTAAAACTATTACCTACAGCTAAAGGCCGTTTTTTATCCTTATGCAGCAGCACAGGAGCAGAAGGGTGGCGGTCTAAAATCGGCCAATCATTGGCCATTTTGGGGTACCTTGGAGACACTCCTATCAGTCAATTATCACGCTGCTGCCTTCCAGCCACCCGCCTGTCACTCCGTGACACCTCCAAATGCGCCCGGGCGGTCATTGACCGATCTCAAACTATGGTCCGGTCCCAGTAAACCTTTACCTTTTTCTTAAAACCTCTGCGGCTACTGCGCTGTCACCTCCTGATTACAAGTGCCACGGCCACCAAAAACGTTGGTCCCCACACAGTGACATTTTGGGAAATGTGGCTGTAGTCTTACTGACAATTCATCATCTTGAAGATTCTCAATTTTTCCATTGCTGGAAAGTTAGATTTTACTTTTAGATATAACAGAGTAGTGTAAAGCATTACTACTAGTTTTTTTAAATATATTTAACTCAATGCATGCAATATATATACTACAGACTCACAGCCAAAAAATTGACTGCAGAAAAACCAAGAGGGGTTAACAGATGAAGAAATGCCACAAACATTCACATCTTCTTTTTTTCTGCCCGTCACTTTAAGCTTTCGTTTCATTTGAATTTACATTCTCCAGCCTGATTTCCTGTCAGACTTTAGGCTCAAACTCCTTTCTGTGTTTCTAAAAAGCTTGTTTGGTCCTGTTTAGTCACAGAGCTAATGAGTGTCTGTACTTGTTCTTCTCTTTCGGCTTTTCCCATCAGTGGTCGCCACAGTGAACAAGTCGCATGGTAAACTTGGCAATGTTTTACGCCGGATGCCCTTCCTGACGCAACCTTCTCACAGCAACCAGGCTTGGGACCGGCAGAGAAGTAGAGAAGGGAACAGGGAGCAGCCCGGATTCGAACCAAGGTTTCACGGACGGAAGGCGCCGCAAACCAGCACGAGCTAAACCGGCTCCCTAATGAGTGTCTGTACTGAGTCATGAAAAAAACTCGTTCAATACTCGAGAGTCACTTTACTGACTCATGAATCGTGAGTCTTCGTCCCCCACTGACTCCTTAACTGACTATTTCCCTTCTAGCACCAACATAGGACCTGCACTGTCCAGCTGATCATTGTCACATAATTATTTTGTCCTCTCTGCTATGAGAAGTAAAAAAAACCTCAGAACAAAGCTCACAACACAAGAGAATCACTTGTTAGCTCTTAGCAGCACCGCTATCCTAAAAACATGGAGTGGTTACTCATCCGAGTCTGAACGAGCCACTCAGTAGCTCGGAACCTGTATGTATGAATCCATCCAATCTGCAGCCTTAACAAATAAGCCAGTTTTGGTCAGTGTGTCACACTTTATTAGATTATTAAGATTATAAGAATAATTTTTATTTTGTGTATTTTATTTATTTTCATTCATTGTATGCTATTTTCCTGTTTCTGAGAAAGTAAAATAAATGTTTCTCCTTTGAAATCTATAGATTTTCTTTATTTCTCCCAATGATTATTTTAGTAGTATGAGTATTATGAACATGACAGCAGGTTGGGTTTGTGTGAACATGTGGATTTCTCTGCACACTGTGGCTGCAGTAAGTGACTCAAATGACTCTGAAAATTCGATCCACTTTAGTGAGTGACCCAGTAAAATTCAAGACAGTATCGAATTTACCATCACTAGTGTCTTTTTTGTTCTTGCAGACTAAAAAACAGAGTAAATGGAACCGGCTGTGGTTTGGCAGCATTTGTTTAAGGTTTTTCTAAGGTTCTGTTTGGTCTCTAATATATATATATAAGTAGATAACCAATAGTTTGGTTTTCATAGATAAAAAACTGAGCAAAGCTCAGGCTTCTTCCCCACTTTGTGCTTTCACTGCTTACACTTGATCAAAAATGAAGGATATCATTAGTACTCACTATTAAACCATATTGCCCTCATCATAAAGGAAAATACTCTATGGGACATTAGTCACTTTAGATTATGGTCCACTTCTGTCGGTGTAAGAAATACAGTAATATAGAGGGAAAACAGGCATTGTGTAGGGAATTACAAACCTGAAACATATTGTAAAGTAGGGATTACATAATTTAACCTAGAATAATTACATCTGTAAGTAACACTGTTTACCACCATTTATACCATGGTCCGGGTGAATACTCGATTCTGATTGGCTGCTGGATGTGCATTAAAACCTGATAACCACACGGTGAAAAAAGAAGTTCCGGTCACCTAGCTTAAATGTTTCGTATCACTGCGCCGGCTTCTTTAAAACAACCTTTTGCTTCATAATTTGGACATAAACAAGCAGTAAGAGGAGAACTTTCTCTCTGAACTGATACTTTATTCAACCCATCGGGACGATCAGCATAAATATATCGCCGAATCTTTACTGCAGCGGTGGTGCGGGGCGACGTGAACTATATGTTACGTGATGCGACGCAAAAGCGATTTAAATCGAAAAGAAACAAGATATATATATTTATATATATATTGTTACGCCCCCTTTGTGTGTCTAGGGGTGCTAGGGGGGGTATAACATAAACAAGTAAAGGTTTGGCTAACAAGTTGACTGCAACACAAAACACCAAACAAATGTCTCCATAAAATATGACAAATTTATTTTACAAATTAACAAACAACATCCAACAAGAACTAAAAGTGAAGCTAAAAGGTTTCAGGGTGAACCAAGGCCAAAATAACAAACAAAACCCCAACTAACTGAAATCTTGTTTTCTTACCTGTACAAAGGAAAAGGGAAAACAAAGACAAACACTAACCTCCCTGACCTAGCAAAAACAGGAGAAAACAAGTACGAAACAAAATGGCGGTTCACCCCTACAGCTTCACTTAACAAATAACTATAAACCAAAAGACTAAACAGAGTTGGCACAAAACTACAAACTACAAAGAACTACAAAGTGCAAGACAAACTAAAACAAGTGGAGAAGACATAAACAAAATGGAGAAGAAAACAAAATGGAGAAGAGGGCCAAGCTGCAGTGGAGGCTTTTGCTGCAAGGCACCCTTCTCACCGGCTGGAGGTCCAAGTGGTGGCTTTAAAGGCTGCCTCCACCAGCTTGTCCAAATGGAGGCCACACCCTTGCCAGCACACCTGAAAATAATCAGACAAAAACAGACACAAAGATCCACAAAAAACACAGAAGTCCCACTCTGATACAAAAATAACACAAAACACAGAGCAAACAGAACCAAACAAAACCAAATAAAACCTAATACGGCCACAGCCGTAATATATATATAAATTAAAAAAAACGCCCCTCTCACCCTCCGCGGGTGTTTTCTCCTCCAAGCTCGGGTCCTCTACCAGAGGCCTGGGAGCTTGAGGGTCCTGAGTGTCTTAGCTGTTCCTGTTCTTTTCTGGACTGAGAGGTCTGAGGTCTTTCCAGATATCTGTTGTAGCCACTCCTCCAGCTTGGGGGTTACTGCCCCGAGTGCTCCAATTACCACAGGCACCACTGTCACCTTCACTTTCCAGGCTTTCTCCAGTTCTTCTCTGAGTCCCTGGTATTTCTCCAGTTTCTCATGTTCCTTCTTCCTGATGTTCCCATCGCTTGGCACTGCCACATCCACCACAACGGCTTTCCTCTGTTCTTTATCCACCACTACAATGTCTGGTTGGTTCTCCATTACCATCCTATCAGTCTGGATCTGGAAGTCCCACAGGCTTTTTGCCCTCTCATTCTCTACCACCTTCTGAAGTTTTTTCCCCTTTTGACCTTGGGGTTTCCAGTCCATATTCTGCACACATGTTACTGTATATTATTCCAGCCACTTGATTGTGGCGCTCCATGTATGCTTTATCTGCCAGCATCTTACACCCTGCAGTTATGTGCTGGATTGTTTCAGGCGCCTCTTTGCACAGTCTACACCTTGGGTCTTGTCTGGTGTAGTAGATCTACACTGTGGGTTTTGTCTGGTGTAGTAGATCTACACCGTGGGTCTTGTCTGGTGTGGAAGATCTACACCTTGGGTCTTGTCTGGTGTGGTAGATCTACACCTTGGGTCTTGTCTGGTGTGGTAGATCTGAGCCTCTATCGCTCTGGTGCTCAGGGCTTGTTCCTGAGCTGCCAGGATGAGTGGTAAATGGTAAATGGCGTATACTTTATATAGCGCCTTTCTTCCTACAAGGACAAAGCGCTTTACAGTCACAGACCCATTCACCCAGTCACACACACATTCACTCACACATTTACCCACTGGTGGTTGCTCCACTGCCATACACAGGCGCCCGCCTACCACCAGAGGCAAGGTGGGGTTCAGTGTCTTGCCCAAGGACACTTCGACTCATGGGCATGCAAAGCGTGAATCAAACCTGCAATCTTACGATCATGGGTCGACCGCCCTACCGTTGCACCACGGCCGTGCTTCAGTGCTGTCCTGTAGGCCAGCCCTTTCTAGCCATTGGTGGGACTTCTTGATATCAGCCACTTCAGTTATGGTCCGGTGGTACATCCCATGCAGGGGTTTGTCCTCCCATGAGGATCTGTCCTCCAGCACTGTATCCTCTGCTCTCCATTGCCTGAGACATTCACTGAGCACACTGTCAGTTGGGGCCTTGAGCTTGATGTACTCATGCATCTTGGATGTTTCATCCTGGATAGTGGCTTCTACGCTCACTAGTCCTCGGCCTCCTTCCTTGCGGCTAGCATACAGTCTCAGGGTGCTGGATTTGGGGTGGAACCCTCCATGCATGGTGAGGAGCTTTCGTGTTTTAACATCCGTGGTCTATATCTCTTCCTTTGGCCATCTTATCATTCTTGTCTGGTATCTGATAACTGGCAGTGCGTAGCTGTTTATTGCCCGGGTCTTATTTTTGCCATTGAGTTGGCTTCTCAGGACTTGCCTTACTCGTTGGAGGTATTTAGCTGTTGCAGCTTTCCTTGTTGCCTGCTCCAGGTTGCCATTTGCCTGCGGAATTCCAAGGTACTTGTAACTGTCCTCGATTTCTGCTATTGTTCCTTCTGGGAGTGAGACCCCTCCTGTGTGGACTAC
>CM074499.1:26859006-26878386 GCA_037389245.1 Oryzias sinensis | reverse complement strand
CCGCCACCAGTGTGTGACTGGGTGTGTGACTGGGTGAAGGGGGCTGTGACTGTAAAGCACTTTGGGCCTTGTAGGTAGAAAAACGCCATATATGTATACGCCATTTCCCATTTCCCTATCAAATAAAGCTAACTGATGACTAAGACTGTATACTGCAGAGTAAAGACATGAGTTTTTCCTTTAAAGGTTCCTATTAACCCCTGGAATCAATGAGGTTTTTTGAGTTTATTCTGTTGCAATCAATAGAAGCTAAACAAACTTAAATCCTCAATAAATTTCATATAAAATGTATGAAATTCAGAAACAATGGCTTATTGATCCTTCCAGGAATTTCATCGTACTCATTTTGCAAAAGTCAATTTCAATTATTGTGTTAGAGGACAACATTATGTTTTATGCAGTTCTGAGAGTACATTTTTATGTGTTAGTAACTCTTAAAGCGCTAAACCAACATGACAGAAACAGACAATATTTACAAAGCATTTGTTAAACTACTGACTGCACTTACGCTTACAGCAAAGCTGAACGTAAACAGTCAGGGTGAAGGCCTCGCTGGGTAACACGAGTCAGCCAATCAATTTGGTCCAGAGGGAGTAGAAGTTGAATCACATGGCCTCTGATCAATACATAGCAGTTTATTTCCACTATGTCAGCTAAAGGAAACACAAACATGCATACATGTACACACACACATAGACTCACCTTTACCCAACTGTCCAGCTTCAAAAGCTCTTCTTGGCTGTAGGAGTCTCTTTCCCCACTTCTGCTCATTTAGTTTAGCGGCATGCAGAGATGCTGCTACTGTTGGAGGCTGTGATTCAGGGAATGGATCTCCGTCACAACAAAGCTTTGACAGAAAAGAAAGTTTGAACAACCCAGTTAGAGATTTTTTTTGAAGAGACGATCTTCAGAGAGAGAAATCAATATGGCCAATCTCACACCCGGGGGGGGGGGCTCAACTGACCTGGCCCTTATTGATGCTTTTCCTCTTTGATGCACATGAAAACCCCTCAGTACCTCTTTCTGCTGCTCAGGGGTCAAACACTAAACAGCTACAAAGACTGTGGAGATGAGGTCTGTTTTTCAGACCAAGTCTCTTAATTCTTGTCAGTTTGCTACCAGAATGGATTTTTGTTCTGCTCTCAAAATCTTTATTTGTTTTTTTTTTTTAAATAAATGTTTGATAGAGATTTTAAGGTTTTTTTTTCTCTCCGTTTCTCACTCATTCTCTCAGCAAGCCATCAATCTGCAATCTGTCAATCTGGTGCTTCTGCCCATCACTCAGAGCAATGCACTCCTTGACCCAAGCTGTGAAAAATGAACAGTAAAGCTGCTTGTTTGCTTTTCCTCTTTCTCCTGCTGTTGTCTCAGATGGCTGCCATGCCCTCTGCTCTGAAGTGGGTCTTCTGTTTGCTGTCCAGCGTTTCCATGGTGTTTTTAGACACGCAATGGGTGATGACCTCCCAAACTGATGATATCATTTTGTGGCGGTCTCCATCTGACTCCTTGGTTGTGATTGTTGTGTTTTGAGAATAGCATGTGAAGATTGTTGTCATTTTTATCTATACATTTAGGGTAGCATGTGTTCCATTTCCAACTTAGTGACTTAGTGGAAGAGTGTCTGCCTGAAACTGGTATGTAGGTCACAGTTCATGGTCAAGTCATGGCAAAGACTCTGAAACTGGGACCCAATGCCTCCCTACTTGACACAGGATTAAGGGGTTGGATTGGGGGGTTAAACTACCAAATGGTTCCCAACCACACCTGTTTCTGGAACTCACCGCTCCCTGAGGGGATGGGTCAAATGTGGAGAGCAAATTTCACACACCTACGTGGGTGATAGCTAAAAGTCCTGTGTAGTTCTAGAAAGTGGCAATGCAGCCTCTGGTTGTGAGAATGGCAATGGTTGTTTTAAGACGAAACAGTTCGGCTTATTATAAATGTTTTGATCAAAAAGGCTCTTGAAGTGCCGTCACCTTGAGTATTCACTGCTGGCAAAGCACACAAAATGTTTCAATGTCCAGCTTGGGAAGTACAGCATCTCCTTGTTTTATGGCAGGCAAAGGTCGTGCTCCCTGGTGACAAATAATTACAGTGAATGTTGTGATGAACAACCAGCTTAGTTTACCCCCCTGTTTGTCCTATTCACATGAAAAAGTACACATGCTAAGTCATTTTAGGGATATGTTTTCCTGTAACTCTTGTGCTATCCTAGGCACTTTTCCATTGGGAGTTGGGTCATCTAGACCCACTAGACAGTGCTCTGAACCTTTTTTCTTCAATGATTTGTGATCTTCACTGGTGTCCATGGATTACATGAAATCTTTCCACCTTTATCCACCTTTGTCATGGTAGGGGGAACACCTCAATGGAAGGCAAGTCATATCACATGCAGCCTTTGATAGCCTCCCCACTTCTGTTCGTTTGTATTTTCCCTGCTTCCAAAGATTCTGGAGTACTATTTTGAAGCCACAGGATTACTTTGGCAGTTGGATGTTCAGTCAGTGACAAAATGCATACAGAAAAGCAGTAAAATAGAGGAAGAAGCTGGAACAGCCATACTCTCTCCAAAACCCCTAAAACACTACACATCCAAACTGAAAAATAGATTTGTTAGATACCTCAATAGATTAAAGAAGTCCCTGTCATTGGCAGAGCACACATTATTAGTGCTCTTCATCAATAATTGTTGTCCTGACAGTGTACCTCTGCATTGTTAGAAATTGGAATCAGTGCCCAATGAACAGCCAGCAAAAAAAAAAAGGTTGGCCTGAACGCACCAGTAGAGTGCCCTTGCTGTCACCTGTCTATGTTCTGTAGGACTTGTCAGAGCTTGAGGATCTTAACTTAAGAGAAGGCAGAATTGTGGCGCAAAAGTCAGAGCGAGAGGACGTCCCTCAGAAACTACACAATGGACACCAGGCTTTATTCAAATGCAGAAAAACAGCACCGTCTTTTTGCAGACTTGAAGAAACTGGCGATGTCCAATCAGATGGGTTAGAACTGTGAACTGTGAACAGACCTACTTTTTTGCACATAAAACCTTTAATAACTGAAGCCTGTGATTAGGTTGACCAGAAGCTTCAGAAAACTGACAGTTTTTTGACAGAGAGCCACAGAGACCAGAGTGTTTTATTGGCAGAAACACAGGTGACTGTCAGTCCCAGACAGACAGCAGCAAGCTTGTGTAGCAGGAAAATCCTGACACTTGCAGCTGTTCAGAGAAGTACCTTGCTGTATTGTCAGAAATGTCAATCAGGTCATCGTGCACGTACCTTGACTACGGGAGCAAAACCTGTTTGGGTGGGGAAAAAGCTCCAGATGTGATTTAAACCGTAACAACATTTATTAAACAAGTCAAATTGGTTATGTGCTTTCAGTCCTTTCATCATAAATCTTTGTCTGAAACCAAAACAACTTTAAATTGAAGTAATTATGACACAAGGGAAAAGTATATTGCCGGTGATTGAGGGAAATTAAGTAGGTCTATCAATCCTGAGCTGGCAGTAAACCGAATACACTGATGTGCTGGAGTGTGGATGACCTGACAGTGCAGTGTGGGCAGCTCACTTAAAGGATCACTGTTCCGGAACGAAAGGCTTGACTCGCAGACGCAGCGACTTCTACCTCGCTGCAATGCAGCACTGAGAGGTTCTGTAGATCTGTTACCCTGCCCACTATAAGATTGTATAAGATTTAACAATAAGAATTTGTACTACCTCTTAAGCGGCGATTCACATGTCAGGCGTCCAGTTTCAGTGTTAAGTCATACGCAGACACAATCAGAGGTCCTGGAGCACGTTTTGAGCGGAGTGCAAGGCATGGAGGTCTAGCAGGAGCATGTTTTGGCCATCGCAGCGCATCCAGGGTTTAAATTATGGCAAATAGAACATGCCATGTGAACTAATGCTCAGTAGTTTGTGGCATTTATTTTTTTAATTCATTTTATGACATTATTATTAATCGTTTATGCATGTTATTGGTTATCACTTATTTGTATTTTTATGCAGTTTTTAAAAAAAAAAAATCTTAATTTGCTTAATTTTAAACTTCTGTCTTTCTTTTATTGTGAAGCAAAAAGATGTTGTAAAAGTGCTCAATAAATAAAGATTCATTCATCCATCCATCCATCCATCCATCCATCCATCCATCCATCCATCCATCCATCCAAAAAAACCAAAAAAATGATTCATGATTTTTCCTATTGTAACATAATTTTGCACATATTTTAACTGTTGATACTTGATCAATTTTTGCTATGAAGATTTTTTATGTTTATTTTACAAATATAGTATTTTTATTAATCATAAACATGACTTTCATGAGTAATATAATCTGCATATATTTTGGATAACTGATCTGCATTTGCCATGTTGATTTCTAAAATAGTTATTATTTTACATAATACTTAAGTAATTCATCTTTGTCATGTCCTTTATTGATATTTCAGGATTCTTAATTCTGTCTGATAAAAGCTAGGAACCTAATAATGATAAATCATGTCATAAAATGGTTACAGTAGAACAGGATTGGAATTATATAAATTCATTCCCTTCCACTTCCTTTCAAGCAATATTTATTAATATGTCTAATGATCCTAAGTTTGATTCGTCATCGTATGAATGGATAAGTGATGATTGTATTGTTTTATTTGATTGCTTGAAATAAACCATTTCAAATCAAATCAAATCAAATCATTCATTCATTCATTCATTCAGTCAGCTTTCTTTAACTCGTGACGTGTTAATGATCTGATCAGCTGGTTGGTCCAGCTGATCAGATCAGTCAATGTTTCCATGTTGCAATGAGGCTGGAAACGTTGGACAGTAGCTCCTCCCACACGCGTCTGGAGTGTCTAGGTTTATGAACACATTTTTGAACAAGCGTCAAGCAATGAATTGACTCGTGTCGATGGATGGACAGTGGAGGCGAATGTGAACACAGCCTTAGGAAGCTTTTCAAGTCTCCTTTATTCCCTCTCTCTCTCTCTCTCTCTCTCTATCGATCGTCAATCTAAACACACGGATCAGAAAGCTTTCACACAAGGCTGAGCTAACCATAAACAGACGGCATTGACCCACTGTTGGGGTTCCCTGCGATTCACTGGTCAAACCTCTGAGTTTGGAATGTAACAGAAGATGGATCATCCCAATCAAAACAAAAAGTGAACTGCAAGAACAGTTCCCAGCAGTCATTAAATGAGGTCCCACAACACCTTGGACATCCAGTCTGGAAAATCAGACGGTTGAAAAACAAAACATCTCCAGAAAAGGCTCTGAATTGTTTTGAATTTTTTTTTTTCCTTGAAAACCCAGTTTTTCTTGACTGCCCCTCGAAAGCAGATTTTTTTTTTAGTGCCAGATTGTGTCTCTGCAGTATAACAAGTAAAAGTGGCTGTTTGTTAGACGAGCTGGTATTTAACTTTGTCTGACACGTTTCTATTGATTGGGTCTTGTAATATCGCCCTGAGAAGATCGACCTGCTGGTGGTGGGCTGGTGTGCATTAAAATGAACAGGATATGCCTTCAGTATGGCCAAGCCGTGCCACCCTGGCAGGGGTTATGCATGATTCACACGCTTCTAAAAAAAAAAAAAAAGAGGAGGATTGTCACAGGAGAGGTGTTTTCTCCCACTGAAAACCTGAGTGCCCTCACAAGCTGACAGCTAAATTCTTAAAATATTGCCAGAGCTATTATGAGTTAAGAACTCAAATCTGTGGCGTGGATCTTTTTAAGGCCTGCAGGAAAATATACTTTTATCATGTGGTAAAGCTGTGAGGAGAGGTTCCCATGAATACTACAGGAAGAGGTGTGGTTCAGCGCAATTTGTTTGTGTCATTAGTAGGAGGTTAAACTTTTGAGCAGTCTGGCTGTTTTGAAATAAAATAGAATAGAATAGGACTTTTTTGATCCCACAATGGGGAAATTGATTTGATACCATAGCTCTATAGTAAAAAACAGCAGAAAATAAAAAAACCTGGACAACAATAACACAATAATAGTGTCTATGAGGCATTGATCAGTGAGCGCTCCTTCAGCCTCTGACTGAATGAGCTGCTCAGTCCTACGCTCTCTTACAGATGGTGGTGAGCATTGTCCATGATGGATTTCAGTCTTTGCTGGATTCTCCCCACACCCTCCACAGTCACAAACTCCAGGGGATTTCCAGAACCGGGACAGATCTCCTCAACAGTTTGACGATCCTCCTCCTGTTCCTGGCAGAGCATCCGTCCCTTCAGCAGCTCACTCTGTGGAAGAGGGCAGATGCAAGAAGACTTTCAGAAAAAACTCTTTAAAGACCCACTCTATCATCTTTTGATCTATTTTCAAAGTGTTCCCAGTGGTCTTTTGATTATGATAACAGTGTTTTTAGCAAAAATAAAAAAATCTTGGTGTTGTTTTATTAGGACATAGTTTCTGCAGAGCAGGACCATTGACACAGTGCCACCCCCCCCCCCCCCTTTAGTTGCTGGGAGCTCTCTGTTTACACTCTCTCTCGCTAGCTTACAGCCCCTCACACCACAACCTGTGGTGGCAAATAGTCTAAAAACTAAGTGCATGCATGGTAATACTTTTATTTTTTGTTGGAGAAAAACTTTTTATGTTTGATAAGAGAATCAATACAAATACAAAACAAAAGACAAACTGTGATTTAAAAAAGTTCCTTAATCAGAAGTTAGGAAAAAGTGCTCATATGAATGAGTATATATTTGGATTTACAAAAGAACCCTTTAATTTATGAGTTTTTTTTAAACATTCCTTTCATTTGAGCAATACCTGCAATCCCACATAATATGCATTCAATACATCTTCCACAGCTATACACATCGTAAAACTACCCAAAACGAATACAACACTTAATTGGAAAGCAATGGAAAGGGGCAGACAGAAGAACAAACAACTCCTGAACTGATCTGAACTCCTGATGCAGATCTTGGCGGTAGTAACAAATATTCAATCTTTTTAACCTTTTTTAACCTTTTGAACCTTTTGGCAATTAATGTACTTCTAGCAGATTCTAAGGCAGAGAAAGCTGCTTTGTGCTGCTATGCAACACTTGACAGCAGTGAAGTGCCAAGGTAATCAACTGATTCTGTTGCAAAGTCGCTTTTCTCCACATCAGAATCGGCTGATTCGCATTGATTGCATTAACTGTTTAGGAGCTTTGGTATGTCAGAGTGCGTGTGTTATCTACTGTGGGGGTCCCCAGTTACATCTCCAGTGTTTTACTTCCTCTGAACAGTCATATGTTTTTAGGAGTTTTTCCTTACTCAGAAGGAGGGTCTAAGGACAGCGATGCACAGTTCAGTTTAGTTTTTTTTTGTTTAGTTTAGCCATTACCCGTTTTATTTTATGACTGATTTCATGTTCTTTTACAATTACAGATATAAAGCCCATTGAGATAACTATTTCTGTTATATTGGGCGATGTAAATAAAATGGAATTAAGGGTAAGGGTGAGTCATGACCGATCAAAACCTTTAGAAATTTATTCTTGCTATTTTTATTTTTAAGCCGTCACTACTTGCTGTAGTAACTAAACGAAGCAAAACTTTCTGGGTTTGCAGGTGGGGGCTTGATTTGGTTGATCTGCTGTTTGTATAAAAACCCCACAGAGTGCAAGCTGTGCAGTGGGTGAGTTTTTTGGGTGTTTTTTTTGTTTATTTTTTCTCATTAGATATTGTAATGTCATGTGGTTATTGTGAAGTTTTTCAACAGTTTTTTGTTTTTGTTTCGTTTTACAATATAACTCAATGTATAGTTGGAGATGCTTCTCCCCAATTAGCCCTAATTGCACCATCAGAATTGTTTGGTTGTTGCGCCTTAGATACTCCACTTCTAATAAAACAAACCTGACAAACACGCAGAACTTTTTGCATTCTAACAGCGCTCAGATGATCATTTCCGTCACATATAAACACAATGTGGGTCGATGGCTTTCCGAACAGTGTTGTCAAAGAGCTTTTACTAATTTCACACTTTGACCAAAAGAAATACATCACTTTTCCCAGACTTTTTTAAATAGCTTTCCTTGTTTTGGTGTGGATTGTGTTTGCTGTCACACCAAGATAACTCACAGAGAGTTAAGGTCTGGTAGCGTTAACATAGGGGGCATTCCATATCAGCAAATGAGCAAGGACACGGAGATAGCTGTGTTTTATCTCACCAACTAGCCGGGGATGTGAGTTCTGCTTCCTGAAAGCAGGTTACAGGAATCCCAGAGGTCCTTGCTATGCTGAGGTGGTCCCTGGAGTAAATGTGCTTTCAGAGATGTGTGTGTTTATACGGGTCATTCTTCTAGATATGCTCACATGCATGTTGATGTACTCGTGTGCACCTTACTGTGTAGCTCTGTGACTGAGTGTCCAGGATGGAAACTCCACTAATAGCTCTCCTGTCTCTGTAGGCTGTCTTCCAGGCTCGGCTGACCTTGAGCTGGTGGCTCTTTAAAGATGACTTGCCCAGGTTTCCCACTTGTGCTCATCCCCGAAGTTGGAGAAATCGTGTAAATTCCTCCATTAATCATGCAGCTGATGGGTCATTAAGCCCCCTAAAGCGGGTGCTGGAACATCTAGCTTTGCAGTGGTGCTATCTTTCTACAATACCCAACAACTGTGACATTGCTTTTTGATAACATCTACACACACTTGAACACATTCCTCTTTGCTCCTTTCTGTGTTTCCACACCAGCAGTGTTTGGGAGCTAGTGCTCACTGGGATGCAGCAGTTCTTTACTGCTAAGGCAAAAAGACGTGTATAAATCAAAGAATTTGATCCAAACAACGCTAGAACTAGAGACAATCCCTCATAATCAAATGTCTCTAAATGCAGAACAGGAAAGGGACTGCTTTATCACAAAGTAACCCTAAAGTGTCAATAAAGCAACCGCTAAACAAACAAATTCTCTCTTTCATTAATTACTGATTAAATTATTTTTCAAACGCACATTTACTCTGCATCAAGCTGCAAGATACGCAGGACAGAAAAACAAAATTAAAATGAAAGTCAACATTGCTTGATCGTTGATGGTAAAATTTCATAGAGATCCTGTCATGTCCATCTTTGAGACGTTTAAAGGACAGAGAGCCCTTCTACTGTCTTATTGTGGTGATAAACTGCAGGATAACAAATGTCCACCTATGATCCAAGTTGGGAGGAAGCCAGAGTACCTGGAGAAAACGCTAACCACTGCGCCACCGTGCAGCCCTGTCCAAAAACATGCTTCATAGGTTCATTGGTTAATCTAAATTGTCCCTAGGTGTGAATGTGAGAATGCATAGGTGTGTGATTGAGGACATTCTACCCTGCGACAGACTGGTGAACTGTCCAGGGTGTCCCCTGCCTTCGCCCACAAGTGGCTGGGATAGGCTCCAGCAGCCCTGTGACCCCAAAAGGGATAAAACGGAAAAAGATAAATAAAAGGATGAATGAATGAAAATGAATGTTCCAAGTTTCTGTTGTTCTGGTTACTAACTGGAGTTCAGACCATCTCAATGATCTAGAACATTTGGGCGATGTGACTGGAACTTCTTTTTTGTGTCACGTCTTAATGGACAACCTGCAGCCAATCACAGTAGAGTATTCTCCCACACCATCTACTGTGGCAGCTTGAAAAAAAAAGTCCTTAGATTTAAATAAAACAGTGAACCCTTCCTAACTAAGTCAAGGGTCTATTTTCTTAGCATAAAATCCATGACAGATAAAACTATGAATGTAAAGAGGATCCATGAAATGTTTTGAGTTTTTAAAGAAGTCTGATGCAAATACAGTCATGGTTCCATGGAGGGGCATTGTGGTGCAGTGCTCGTGGAGTCTGCTGTGCTTTCCAGTGTCACTGGGCCTTGGACATGTAAATTTGCAGTTTTCTTTTCAATCTAACCCCAGTAAACAAGGAGGCAGCCTTTAAGCCAATCATCACAAAAAGTTTTTTTTTTTCTTGTACTGTGGGTCACAGGAGTAAATTCACTTTCCACTGTTGTAACAGGCTTTTAAGGTTTCCCAAAGTCTCTAAACACCTTTGTGTGCCTTTACTAAAGGTAGTAAAACCTTGCTTTGTTTATTGAATTTGAAGGCTCAGACTTTGCTCAGGTTTTGCTCCTTGTGCTCCCCAGCTGCTGTAGTTTGCTCCCCTCCCATAAACGTTTAATTTAGTGTTCAGTTTGACGTCAGTCTTTATGTTTTTGAGAGAAGTGAGTCTCAAGCTATGTTCACACTCATTTCAGACTTCCGTGTTTAAAACTAGTTTACACGTAGCTACGCAAGTTTCTAATTTGGTAGCGATGTATTTTCATTCACGGAAGTGCCGACCGTTTAAAAAATGGTCATGGAGGAGAGGTTAATAATTAGATGAACAAAAAGATTAATAATTCTATGACTCCACGTCTTTCAAATATCAGATTTACACCTCTTCAAGGTTTTGCACCAAGCCTCTTCCAACTGTAGGTGGTGGACATGCACTAGTAAACAGTCGAATAAGTAAAAATAGAAGCCCCTTTCGTTTCCTGATTGTCAGTGGGAACACTAACACTAAAAGCTCAGTCAAAAATGTTCTTAAGCATAAGCCTTCCCTCTCATGAATACAACACTACACTGTTTTATTCATTGTTTTGTATGTGGAATAAATGTTCCTTGTTTTGTATTTAGATAAAATCATCTCTAAATCATCAGGAAGCATTAGGAGAGGCTACAGAACCACTATTCAGCCTGGTGCAAAATAAATGTGGATTAAAAAAGTGTGCCCCCCCCCCGACAACATGGAAAACCTGCTTAATAATTGTTTGTGCAGCCTGGTTTGCAGCAGCAGCAGATGTGGTCGTCCTCTAGTTTGTTTTTATTTATTTACTATATAAGATCCCCTTGTGTTAAAGAAGACAAGGACACACAAAGAGGTTTTTAACTGTTCATTCCATTGAGAATGCATTAAAATCTGGTTTTGTCAAAGAATGTCTGACTAAAGGACAAGGTGTCCTTGGAGTCTTTGCTTTTTGAACTGTGAAATAAATCTCTACATTGGTAGAACTTTAGTTTGAGTCCTTTTATTTTGTTTGTCAGACCTTTCTTCTTGTTTTTATCTAGGAAGTATAAAATTCTGCCTAAATGACTGAGAGAAGTTGTTCTCAGCAGGATTCTGCTTTCGTTGAAGCAGGTTTCTGTTTGGCCACAGAAACAGAGAAATTGGAAAAATCGTTTGATGAAAAGTCTCCACTCTGACCGTTCAGCTTCATGCCTTCAAGTACAGAAGTCATGTGGAGGTTTTGGTGGAATAAAAGAAAAATATAGGGTTGTAAATTCATACAGTTTGCATGGATTACATGAAATCTTTCCACCTTTATCATGGTAGGGAGAACACATCAATGCAAGGGGGGGTTCATCTGGACCCCATAGGATAGCACAAGGGATAAAGTATATCGTTAACATCCACCTTCATTTTAAGCTTTTTGGGGCAAAATATTAGTGCTATGAAACTAATCAACAAGGCCAGAGATGGAGGAAACAAATTCTGGCAGGGGAATCATATGTCGGCACCAAACTGGACTACAGCGGCAAAGGAAAGATGCTGATCATTCTGATGGGTTCCATAAAGCATCAGTTCAGAGAGAAAGTTCACCTCTCACCAATTGTTTTTGTCCAGATGATGAAGCAAAAGTTTGTTTTAAAGCACAGTGATACGAAACACAAAAGTTATGTGACCGGAACTTCTTTTTTAGGTGTGCATTATGACCTTTTAATCCACACCCAGCAGCCAATTAGTATCGAGTGTTCACCCGGACTGCGGTATGATGTCAGATGACAAAGTAAAATGCAGAACCCACAAGTCCTAGCTGGCTTCATTCAGTTTTGCAGTTCACACTGTGTTTGTGGCTCCAATCAGCTGGTGTTCAATAAGGAAAGCTAACCAAAGAAGAAATGTTGCTCTCAGAGATGTTTGCATCGAAGGTGTTGTCGTGTTCGGTCAGCTGCGTGCATGCTCTTAGAGCTTTTTCTCAGCGTAATCTGCTGAGCTCTGCTCTCTGCAGGATCTGTGACATGGTGCTGTCTTGTCCTACAATCATCTCTGGGTTCGGCAGGCATCCACAAACAGATTAAACATCTCCTTTTCAGCAATACATCAGTTGTAATGCTCACAAAGCTGTATCGCTTGAAATTCATGTTCTCTCTAAACAAGACAAAGATGTTATCTGGAAAAAAAAGAAAAAAAAAAGGTTTTTGCTCACAAAGGTTTTACCAGGATTGTTGTGAATTGCCTTTCCATTTATTTTGCGCTTTCATTATGCTTTTATATTGTTGTTGCAAACTCAGGCCGTCGTGAAAAAGAAATCATTCTCAGTCGACCTACCTGGATAAATAAAGGTTCACTCTAAAAAAATATGCATCAGCTCAACAAAAAAAATTAACGCAACATTTTCCAATAGACATTTTACATTAGGCCAACATCTATTGAAATTAAGTTCAACCAACAACCTAAGTTGAGTTGCGGGAAATAGATTTCCTTTTCCTGTCTATAGTTTCTTTTATTACCATCAACACATAATTTTACCTTATGGACACACCTTTTTGAGTTGACCACTGATCAGAGTTATGTTGTTTTAACTACTTTTTTTAATTTACTAGAAATATTTTTTTACATTGTAATAAATTATTTGTCCTAATGATAAAAACAGGTTTGTAAGTTGACACCCCTAAAAAAATTATGTTTCTTCAAATTAATTTCTTGCAATAGCGTTTGTTCAAGGAGTAGATAAATTAATTTACAACATGAGTGCTGGGAAATTTAACTGTTTATTTCAGAGCACAATAAAAAAATAAAAAACAAACATAAATGAGTTGCTCTTACTTGCTCACAACTTTCAAATACAGCTGAACAGTTCAGTTTTAACAAGTTTAAACAAAGCCATACCTTTTATAAATTGTAAATCACAGCACCAAATGTGTTACATGAGTTAAAACTCTTTTAGAATTCTGTTTTGTGCATAACTGCAGACACTAACTTTCATATAGTTTTTTAAACATTCCACACATTTCTGAATTTAAAGACATCTTAACCGTTTTTGGATGTTTTTTTGACCAGAGCTTCTGCAACTTGACATATTTGATCGTTTGATGGGTAAGCTGTGTACTCAAAGACTGCCTCTGCTAAACTTCTAAGAATGCTTGGAAGTAGCGAAATGAGATCTTTGGGATTGAGAAGAGTCCCAGAATTGCTGAACATCTGGAGTTGCACAAGATTAACAGTAAGGGTGGTTATTCAACAGTACACCATTCTTAATATTAAATAAAAGGGTCCAAAGAACATATAAAACATTCTTAACATATTTCAACACGTTTCACACAACTGTGACAACTAAAATATGCAAAACCACTGGGTCTTGTTTTCAGAAGATACTGTTCTTGAGGCTCATCACTTTTGCACTGGGCCTCTGTCCATCAAGGCCAAAGAACAACTTCTGAAATACTTCAAAAGTGCTTTTAAGTTTCTTTGCATAGCTCAGATTAAGAGCATAAATTAAGCCCATCAATAAAGCGCAGCTCCTTGGGATGTTGTTTACCTCCAGAAGTTTTGTTCCCTCAATTACAATGGCTGCTTTTCTGTTAGACTGGGTGGCCTGGTTTGCAATAGTGGCAATTGTCATCATTTCTTCATGAAGTCCAGCTTCAAAATCTTCTCTGTCCTTGTAAAACAAATAGTAAGATATTAAAGATTTTTAAAAATAATGTATCAACTCAACTTTTGTGTATGTGTACACCGTTTACTTTTACAAATTACAAATGAAATGCAGCACTGCTAAAACAGACTAAAAAAAAAGAACGGTATAAAGACTGTGGCTAGATCAACAGTCTGTATATGCTATGCTGGGTGAATTTGTCTCAACCAAAATCCAACCGATACAAGGAGAACAACCTCATGAAGTGTTAGCAAGTGACTGCTTAAAGCAGGTGTTCCTGATTATCGTCATCATTTTTGTCATTATCATCATTAGTAGTATTAGTTGCAGTAGTACAGCTGTACATGCTCTTCAATACCTGTGGAGATTATCACTCTCCAGGTCATAGTAAACTGATGCATGTCTCCTTCTCAAAGACAACTGGACTTTTTTCTTTTCTTGAAAACCTCACTTCTCATTCAAGAAGCTTCATCACTTCTCTTCATGCAGCTTTTTGGATTCCATTTCCGTCCATCTTCTTCCGCTTATCAAGGGCTGGGTCGCGGCGGCAGCAGTCTAAGCAAAGATGCCCAGACTTCCCTCGCCCCAGCTACTTCCTTCAGCTCCTCTGGGGGGACCTCCAAGGCGTTCCCAGGCCAGCCGAGAGATCCAGTCTCCCCAGGGTGCCCTGGGCCTTCTCAGGCTCTCCGCCCAGTGGGACATGCCCAGAGAGGCGTCCAGGAGGCATCCGGACTAGATTCCCGAGCCACCTCAACTGGCTCCTCTGGATGAGGAGGAGCAGCGGTTCTACTCCGAGCCCTCTCCAGGTGACCGAGCTCCTCACCCTATCTCTAAGGGAGCATGCCTAGCCCTCCTACAGAGGAAGCTTATTTCAGCTGCTTGTATACGGGAACTTGTTCTCTTTCGGTCATGACCCAGAGCTCATGACCATAGGTGAGTATTGGAACGAAGATCAACCAGTAACAGCGACCACATAACTATAGAAGCTGCTCCCATCCACTTGTCAATCTAATGCTCCAATCTTCTCTCACTCATGAACAAGACCCCTATATATTTAAACTACTCCACCTGGGGCAGGGGCACTCCACCTACCCATAGAGGACAAGGAACCTTTCTTTTATGGACTGAGAAGTGTGAGAAGTGAAATCTTTTCAAGAAAAGTAAGAAGTGCAGTTGCCTGTGACAAGAAAACATGCCTTGATTTCTTAAATATGTTTCCAGGGTTCAAACAATAGATAAACTTTGGATACGTATTCCACAAGTATTTTACTATGTCTATTATGTCAGCCTTTATCTATACAACTGTGATTGCAATGATTGAATTTTGGTCAGAAATTTGTGATTAAAAAGTGAACTGAAAGGGAGAGGTACAAAAGCAGTCCAATGTGTTTATGCATTACCAAGTGTAAAATTATTTATTATTTTCCAAAATTATGAATTACTTACAAACTCTTTAAAAAGGTCCTCTTCCTTTTCTCCGAGGTACACAATAAGACAACGGATGGCTACTTCTCTGCGAATTTCCACACTGTTGTTCTGTTTAAAAAGAAAGAAATGTTCAACAGGAAGGACTTAAATTTAATTAAAGGAACATTCAAAATAATTGTCATACCTCAAGAAGCATATCTTTGATTTGCCTGATTCTCATCCCTGTAGCTCCTCCTCTTGATGAGACCACATCCATCAGTTTTGGGATGCATTTGTCAAGGTTGGCCATAAAGGTAGACTCGAGGTTTACTGTGGTTATTCTCTTGAATTCTTCATTTATCTGTGGATTTTACCAACAAGAAAATAGGAGAAATCAATTAACCCATTACCTTGGCTTCCAAACAAACACCAACATGGTTTTGCAAATTAATTACACAACATAAACATACCTGTGTTGCATCAAATAATGCAGGCCAGCGGTCCTTGAAGTCCTTGATTGCAGGGGCCTCACATATTATTTCTTGCCTGCGAAGAGAGAAGGTCCTGGTCATTTTCTCAGCAACCAAAATTGTGTCTTTAAAAAAGTGTGGCTTACATCAATGCAATCATTCACATTTTACACATCATGGTACCTTTTGAAAAATCACAGATATTTCTTTGACTTTGATTACTAAAGTAAGCTAACAAAGATTCACAAATATAAAAAAACAAAATAAAATCAGTTTTTTTTTAGATATCCAACTAAATAGATTAAACATCTATTGTGCCTTTTTGCAAAATATATGCACACAAAAAGGAAAAAGAATGGAAAATGAGTGTTAAATGACAACCAAAAGTTTAAAATATATAAATGACTCTCAAAACATTCTTAATGTAACAGTGAAGTGCAACTGTACACCATGGCTGAGTACACTTTGCCTCATAAACACAAAAATGTTTTGGTTACAATATGCAGCAATAGTTTTCTGTAACAAGTTAGCTATAAACGCACGCCGACTTTGTCTCTCTCAAGACTGCGTTAGCAGCGTCAATGTGTCTGGTTTTGGCTAACGAAAGTAAAAGAAAATGTTCCCTAAACGTCACCACCGCTACAAAAAACAAAAACGGTTTACCTTCAGCAACAGTTCATCCAGCTAGCTTGGTAATTAGCTGCAAACATGGACGAAGTTAGCTGTTCTCAATAAAACAACTCCCCAGTTCAGAGCTGCTAGCATGTGCTGCTGCTGCAGCTCCGGTGCCAACGTGCTGCTCACCCCCACCGGGACAAAACGCTTCCGCGTCGAATCTCACACAGACTGATAACCCATTAAGTTTGGTCTGGATTTCAGCAAGAACGTATTCAGGGACGACACAAAGCCACTCTCTAACTCTGAACTCTGCACTGATAAGTTCGACGGGAAAAAAAAGTCCGACGTAGCTGGCTGAAAGCGGTGGAAAGCGCGGATTGATCTAACATGGAAAAAATGGTGCCGATAATTCTATGGCCCTGAAAGTATTTTATGCATATTTAATGTTTATCTTTGAAATAAATTAGTATTATTGTGAATATGAAATGATTTTTTAAAATGTCTGCAAGTGAAATTAGTTTTCACAAGAAGCAAAATAGTCACGTTTTCTCTCACAGAAAGAAGTTTTAACACGAAGTGTAAATATCCTGTACGTGTCCGACATAAAATACGGCTTAAATTATTTATAACGCTAAATATTAAAAGGCAAGACAGTAGAAAAATGTACGCTGAACTAAACATAGGTCAATAATTTATACACATCTTTAAAAAAAATGCAGATTCACGACTTGGCAAAGAACTGATTCAAAAATGAAAGAATACTTGCCTTGTCTTTGGAGTGCTTCTGTAAATGTTGTCTGTATATGTAGGATTTTAACTGTTCGGCATGGAGGTCCTCTGACATGCAGTCCCGATGACCGTTTGAATTTACCCGGGAATTTCAAAAAAGTAGGGCACTTGAAATCTTGAACTCAAAATCAACAAAAATTATGTTGTCATCCTACGTTAATTAAGTTACCACAACTCAAATTTCTTTTAAAGTCAATTGATTCATAAATTTAAGTTTGAATGACACAGAATATGATGTTGATATAAATAACCGAATTTTTGAGTCAACACACCCTATCAAAGCAAAGTTTATAATTTAAAATAAGGATCCAAATCAATAGATTAGCTTTTTTATGTTGGAATCACATATTAAGGTAAGTAGGCGGAAAAGGCTCAGTGAATTCTTTTTTAGAGTGTTCAACAGTTTTGGTGTTTTTTTTAAGGTAAATTGCTGCTTATTTTAATGTTTTAATCTGCTTTTTTGTTCTATTTCCTCAGTGAGGTTTCTTTGATCCTCATCTTGGATTGTGTATTTTTGGTCCTTTTAGAGTGACATGGCCTAGTCTAATTATGCAGCTCCCAACAGTAAACAGCAGGAATCAGAGTGTTTTTGAACGCGGCAGTAGCTTTTCATTTCTTTACATATTTTGTGGAATAAATATTGGACCTTGCATGCGAATAGAAAAGAAAAGAATAGAATAGAACAGGAAACCCAATAAAGGAAAAGTAAAATTTATTCGAGACAGAGCAAAAATGAAATCTAGAACAGTAGTTTGTGCCCTTGTTTTTGTTTTTCTGGTTTCACATCAGCTTTTTTCAGTGCAGGTTGCTTTAGACTTCTCCTGGATGCCCCAGAGTTCTCCTACAGACAGTCATACCCGCCTGGAATTAGGAAATTCAGTTCCACTACTTAAAAACCCACTCTGAGGAAAATGGTGTTTTTAGTGTTTTTAATGTTTTTGTAGCTGATGGAGGACATATATAAAGAGAAAAAAAACTTAAAATAGCATTATTGAGGATTTCTTTATTCAAATCATTGTGAAGCAGGAGCAGATGAAAAATGCTGTTGGAAAAAGTTTGTGAGTGTACAAACAGCAGGCCTCAAACTCCCTGCTCTTCTTAATTCTGATGCATTCAATGTCAGACAAATAGATCCATGAACGTCTTTGTTTTCCTCGTCTGAGCTGGAATCTGGATCTAAACTGTACGGCTGGATAGATCTGATATTGCTGCCATTTTTGTTGCACCGCTAATGTTAGGTTGGAGTTGTGAGGGGCTGTAAGCTAGCGGGAGAGAATTTATACAAAGGGATGATAGAAAATGAAGGCAGGCTCACTTCTGTCGACAACTCACCCAAATTTCTATCTAACTACTGCTGCTCTGTAGAAAAACTGTCATAGAAAACAACAAAACTTGTTTTCATTGCTTTTTTCAAATTGCATTTTCATAATAAAGAGACAACTAGGAACATTTTCAAAATACATCAGAAGATTATTGGAGTGGGACTTCAATAGTGCAATTTCCATGCACAATGTTAATGTAAAGAAAGTTTGTAATTCAAAATTAAAATTACAAAACAAAAGTGCAATAAAAAAAATCTCACAAGCATTAAAGAAAAGTTTTAGCACAGATGCTTTCCTCCAGAACTTTCCTGATGATTTGTACTCAAGTGATGACTTCTGACAGCAGCCGTGTTTCTTTGAGTCTGCCAAATGGTGTTGGTAAGCGAGCTGATGACTTCCTTCTTGCCATAATGCCAGTGGGAGCCTGGTGGGATAGCTGTGTCCTCAACCCCTTTCCCTCTCTTCAAGCAGGCTTCGCCATCCAATTACTTTTAAATTACTGAGGGGAGAGTATGCGCTGCACCTTAGCAACAGGCGTGGAGGATGGGATTGTGGGCTCACCACTGTGAGATGGGGAGTTAGCAGGCAACAGGGCTGACGTGTGGTTTATGGATGACTTCTTTCAGGGCTCACGGGAAGTTCTATCGGCCCGTGGCTCCTCCAGGGCTGAATTAGCCCTCTGATCCACTAATCAATTTGGAGTGGAAGGCTGAATTAACACAGGTTTTCCCACTTGGAGTCGAGAATGAAAAATATTCTTGGTGGTTTTCTGTGGCTGTGTGAAACAGATTCTCAGAATTTATAGATGTTATAGCTTCAGGAATTTGTGATTCAAGAACAATATATGCATATCAGAGGCAATCTTAGGCTACGTCCGGACGTTTTGTACGTAAAGCCCAAAAAACTGACTTAAAAACTGCGTAACAACGCATGAACATGAACAGTTTTGAATGCTGAAGCCCTAAACGCGCATAAACGAGCACTTACATAAACTTTTCATTGAATGCGTTCACTCGAATGTTAATTAGAGTCAGGTCTTGGTAATAAGGTTAAAAGGACATTTGAGTGTTATTTGGGGCCAGTATAAATCACACCCATCCTCATATATTTCA